>CM076569.1:573345600-573466172 GCA_034641835.2 Pinus albicaulis
AAATACTTGTGCATAATTGGAGTCATTGTAGATGAGGAACTAACAAAGGACTCCAAAGATACGAGTAAAAGATCTCAGGCCTCAATAAACAAGGCCAAAGAAAAGGAAACGTCTGATCTTGATAACTTGACCTGTATGATTAGGAACATGTCAACTGAGATAGTAGAATTCAAACAAAGGTCAATTGGGACCACTCTTAGAAACAAGCCCCCGTGATTCGACTCGTTTTAAAGAAATGCGAACTCGGGTAGCAATATTAACCAACCTGCCACATCTGCATAGAGTGCATATGTAGCATTGAACCTTGAATAGTTGGGCATGAACACATATTGTTTCTATCATAAAGATTATCATTCCAAGAAAACATGCCCACAATGGAATTGTTTCATGAGTTCTATACACTTCTACAATACGATACTTATTAATGAGCAGGCATAGTCAGAAGAAGAGAATGAATAAGATGTTACACTCGATGCGACACCAAATATTGGGAACATAGTAAACATGTTCAATTGTGTATTTAAATCCCAAAATAAGTTACCTGAGAAACAACCTTCAAGTGACCCCCCGGCTCAACCACAGTCAAATCAGTAAAATTTAAGGATCCAAGGGATGGCCACTACAATGGAATTGAAAAAGCACAAATTCAAAGAAGCCGTGTCAAGGAAAATTGGTCTTCTAATCAAATCAACACAAAACAATAAGAACAAGTCTAGGAAGGTTTCCTCAGAAAAGTATTCTTCCGCCAACGATAAAGATAAGATCATTGCTGTGGAAGTTACAAATCACTTTTCTCCCCAGACAATCTGGCTCCCCTCCACTTTTTGGATTATAATATAGTAAAATATATGAAGATTTTTTGTGTGAACATTTCATTGTACGAGCTAACAAATATCACGAAATAGCAGGACATTATTTTACAGGAACTTGGGTCGTCCTCTGTAGGGAACATTTCCTCTTCAGGAAGGGGATCAGGTATGTCTAATGATTCTCTCCAATAAGTATTTCACGCTTTAACATTGGAACTAAAAACACTTTTCCCTCCTTTTATCTTAAATTTCTGAATCTCCAATTTAAATGCACACAATTGCTTGGTTTATTCTTGTGCATTAGTAAACATAATGGAATTTTCCATGACAAATAAAATGAGTGCAACATGGAGAAAAAATGATGCACAGATCATTCAGCTGGACAAAACTCGTGTCCATGTGATTGGTGAACTCTGAGATGTGATCATTCACTTGTCATCTAATGAACAAGTTCACCAATGCATAAACATAGTAGTTGTGGACATACCAGAAGCATATGGGCTATTTCTAAGTAGAGATTGGTCAAGCAAGCTGCAAGGATACTTTGCTTCAGACTTGCCACACCTATGGCTTCCGTATAAGGCCAAAAATAACCAAATTCGAGTAGACTCGGAAAGATATATGAAACATAAAGTCACTCCCTTGAAAAGACACAATGAACCCATGGCCTTTGTAGAAATGATGTATGGAAATTTCTTCCTGGAGAAAGAACCGGGGTATTATTTCCCAGAACCATCCCAGTCCCACCAGAAACACAGTTGGAGCTCCTTCCTAGTACAACTTGTACAAATGATTTATGTATAATTAGTATTAGTAATAGTAATACTCGTAGTAGTGTATTTCATAACGCCTTACTTATAATCCATGCACTTTATACTTTGATGGCTCAAAAACATAGGAGGGAACCACAGCTGGTTGCATTCTGGTAGACCCGCCGCGAAAGAAACACTTGGTCTCAGGCCGCTTGGAATTTAAGTGTGCAAACAATGTTGTTGCCATTTGCATTAATGAAGTGTCCTTAAAAGCAGTAGGTGTTTCAAAAATAATGGCACGATAGGTATGTAATACCATTTATCGTCTTTCTCCTTGTTAAAAATTCTATCAACAAAAGGTATGGCATTTAATTTCGCATTTCCAAGTTTTAAGTATTTTCTTGTCTAGGAATAAAAAACACAATTATATATACATTATCCAATACTGTTGTTAGGTTGTCACCATTGAAGGATGGGTTTTTTTGTTGAATTTTTTTATAAATAATCTCTCCTTGAAAATAATGCTTATCTAAATGTGTGTGATGACCAACAGATATTGTGTTCCATGACATGCACTGACACACTCAAGGATGCAACACTCAGCAAGGAAGAGCATGAAGAATCGCTATAGTATGTGGACAACAAAGGTAAATAAAATATCATCGCTAAGGGTGTGGTATCTTTGAAATAAATATATGACCTGCAGGATCTCTTACAAGGACCTACCAGCCCCAAAACTCATAGTTCCACATTTTTACCCAAACAAATCAATTTTGGAACAGTAAAAGGTCTGAAAGGTGTGAATCTCGGAACGTGTCATATGCCACAAGAGTAGTTAGCCTTTACCTACTTATTCATGCAGTGTTAAGATGTACCCGCATGTACATGTGAAGAGTTGAAAGTTTGCAACGCCCAAATCTTCCATCATGTCACACCAAAGAGTGAAGAGGCTAAACTGTTTAAGAAAAAGCTGACGAAAGTACATCCTAGGCTTGAACCCCTTATCCAGAAAGAGCTAAGAAAATTTTTGGATGTTCAGATCTTTTATCAGGCGCAACACTCAACTCGAGTCCCAATTCGAAAGAGGTCCATCAAAGTTCATTTCTGTATTGATTTTAAGAATCTCAATTGCACCTTAAGTAAAAACATCTACATCGTTCTATCCAGGGAAATAGTTTTACTAACAGTATCAGGCTCTAAGATATTTTATTTGCTATTCGGGCATTTGGGGTACAACTAGGTTATGGTCACAAAACCTGATGCACTAAAAATTACCCTCCTCATGATTAGTGCGAGCTCTTGGTATGCGAAGTTAAATTCAGAGAAGGTGTTCCACGATCCCCATGAAAGACCATCCAAAAGAGAGTTTGCAGATGAGACAAAACCTTATGTCTGCAAACATCAATTTTGTGAAAGGTGTGTCAGAAAGAAGCAGAGGTCACCCACCCCACTAGAACCTATCACAATGGAAAAATCATCCCAACATTGAGGCTTAGATATTATTGGTGAAATGTTCCTACATTCCCCAAGAGAACATCGCTACGTCCTCACCACTACAGATTATTTTTTGCGATCAAAAGAAGAAATTCCACTCAAACAAGTGAATGGTCATGTTGAAAATGGAAATAAGAAATATTGAAAATGGAACCTAGGAGGCTTCTAGTTTAATTTTACCTTAATTAAATTAGAAGTAAATTGTAAATACACATCACATAACAACTTGTACAAGTTAACTAAGTTAGGAAGACTTAGTTATCTTATTTAATTCGAGTTGAGGGTTAAACTAGAGGCATGTATATTTCTACCTAAGTTCTAGGGGGTCCAGTTGCATTTTATTTAGAGTTGTAATTAGTTAAATCAATTATTTTAGTTAAAATCATTTTAACTAGTTTTAACTGAGAGATGATCTAGTGATAGGTCTAGTGAATTAAATATGATTTAATTGACATGTAATGATCAATAATATAACTGATAATTCTCTATAAATAAATATTGCATGTCAATTCAAAAGAAGGCCCAGTTGATATTGGAGTTAAAGGGAAGAGAACTATTAGTTGTATAATTAGAAAACTTTATAGGTCATGCATGAGGTCATCAGGATGCCTTAGTGTATTACACAATCTATTGATGGGAATTTCCTAATTAATAGGGGCTCAATTAGCTCAAGAATTCATAATTCGAGCTGGTTAGTGAGGTGCAAGTTTGTGGTTAAGTATTTGACCAAACTTGCTTAGATCGGTGTGAGACAGTCAGAGATAGAGTAGAGGTTTCTCAGGAATGGAAATAACATTGTGTTGTTTCATGGTCTTGAATTTATTAAATATACAGATAGCAGGGATTTTAGCTAAGTCTTTCCCCAGAAAAATATTTGTGTTGTGTGATTCATATTATTTCTCCTTCTTATTCATGTGATTGTGCGATCAAAATTGGTTTCCGCAATTTGTAGAATTTATTCAGTATTTTTTTAGTACATTACAAGATCAATTGAATATATTTATATTTTCTACATGGTATCATAGCAGGAATCACAATAGAGGAGAATAATACGAGTTTTTTTTGAACAGGTGAATCGAATTTGTAGATTTATTCTTCAAACCCAGCAGCAGATCAGGATGTCTTTCTGTGGATTAAGACTTGAATATACCCTTGAGGGTAGTTCAAATTACATATTATGGAAGAACAGGATGGAGACAGTTTTTGAGGAAAAAAAAACCAAATTAATTCATAGACATTGATATTCCCAGGCCTGCAGTAGCAGAATCCAAAAATATTGATGCATGGAAGAAGAATGTAGCAAAGGCAAGAAGGATTTTGTTAGAAGGAGTTCAAAATAATATTGTCTCGGACCTCAATGGAAAGGAAACTCCTGATCCGGATTTATGTAGGAAAGAAATAAAATGCAGAAATAAACATAAACATAGAGATGGAGCTGAAAAATATACTTCATTTCACTAATGTCAAATGACTGAAATAAGCTTACACACATAATGGAAATGAACTAGCTTGGGTGATGGTATATTATCTATGAGCCAAGATGTGGCAGCTACATGCCTCTAGACTATGTTACAATGAGGCTCAAGGGAATTTTTGTTATTGAACAAAATGGGAAAAACCTAAACAACCAAAATCCTAACCCTAGGAGATGGAACACCAAGAGTTTGAGGTCCCTGTTGGGGTTAGTTGGCTAGCCAACTTCCCGCGGTCGTAACTTCATCATATTATATTTGTTTGGCGCATACGATATATTTTTGAAAATATGTCCATGAGTAATATATTATTTTCCATAGGCCCATACTTATGGCTATGGGCCTTCTCCAGACCTCAAAAAAACGCCATCTAGGGGGTCAAAACTACTCTGGAAGTTTAGGACCTGAAAAACTGCTAAAAATAGTAAATGCTGCTATAAGAAAGGACAATGAAAAAAATGACTAGAGGTCTAGGTGGAATAGGCGGGTGGCCACCAATATCCACCTAGATCATTCCTCCCCCATTAGGAAGCAATGGTCCCAATTGCGTGCAGAGCCTCCATGAGGTGAGTAATTTTTTCTTGAATCTAGTCCTTGGTGAACCACTTGCGCTGGTGGAGGAGTTGACCTACTTTTAAAACTAAATATAGATGGATCCTCTGCTGGCGGGTGTTATTGATCTGTGTTCCCATGATCCAATCACTTGTGTCTTGTTCTATGCAATATGGGTTTAACTCTATTGGTGTGAGTTGTTTTGCAATGTCCAATGTGTCCAACAATGGTGGAAATTAGGGCTGAAGGTGGTCCACATTGAACACTGGGTATAAACCAAGGAAAGGTGAAAAATAAGCTTGAATGCATTGTCCCCTAAAACCTTGGTGATGGTAAATGGCCCATATCGAATTAGGAAGTGCTTGCAGTGGGGCCCACCAAGGCACTCCTTCTGTAAATGTAGGGAAAATTTGCCACCCACCTGGAGCTTGTGTTGATCATGCCACTGCTTGTACTTAGCATTGGCTCTATCCAATATGTCATGGACCTATTGTAACATGTGTTGAATGTGCTCAATGAAATTGTTTCCCTTCTCAGCTTCGGACTGGACATGAGCTAAATCGGCCTGAGTAGATGCAAATGGTATGGACACATTAATGGGACATAATGACTAGAGTCTAAAGCCCACTTAAAAGGGGTTGTGGCCAATTGAGTTGTGGAGAGCCCGATTATAGATATGATAGACATAGGTAAGGATTTCTTCCCATGTGCATCGATGCTTCGAGTTGTACATGCGCATAATGTGTACAATCATCTTGTTGTCGACCTTCGTTTCGTCATCAATTTGGGGGTGGATAGTTGTGGACTTGTGAGCTTGGTGTCCAGCATCAACCAGAGACTTGACCAAAATTTACTGAGGAAAATATTGTCCTGATATGAGATAATGGAATGTGGGATCCCAAAGTGTACTCACACTCGCTCAAACAAGAGTTTAGCAATGGCTTTTGCTATGATATTCTTCTTGCCGGCCGCAATAATGGCCATCTTAGAAAATTTGTCGATGACCAAAAAAATGCAGTCATTCCATGCTTGGTAGAATAAAGGCCCAACATGTAATCCATGGAGACGGATTCCCAAAGTCGACTAAGCATAGGAAATGAATTATATAGGCATTGCTTCTTGATGGTTAGTTTGGAAATTGCCAAGGAAGTGCAGAATCTGATGTACTTCCTGGCATCATGTCGAAGGTTTGTCAAATAGAATTACGTTTGTGGTATTGCCACTATTTTCTCATCCCTGAAATGTCCAACGAGCCGACTGTAGTGTGCTTCCCAAATCATCTTGGCACGTTGGCTTGAAGGAACATGGAGGTGTCCCGGGTGGGATAATAGTGCATCTTGGAGGTGGAAATCTAGAACTTGCTTACCCTCCACAAGCGTAAGGTATGTGTTGTTGAATTCTAGATCACTTTTGTAGAGATGCGGCATACCCAAAGTCTCGTGCCCACAAGAGTCAAGCACAGTGGTTCACACCATGATCAACGGTTGGTTAAGGCAATCTACAACATTATTAGTGTTTCCCTTCTTGTACTTGATGTTCAAATGGAACTATTTCAGGTATGTGGACCATTTCTAATGGTGATCATTATGCAACTTCCCTTGTATCTGTATGAACTGTAGGGTTCAGTGATATGTTTGGATGACCATTTCCTTCCCAAAAATGTAATGCTTCCATTGTCGGTAGGCCTGCATAATGGAATACATCTCTTTGTCATAGGTGGGATACTTTCGAATTGTGTCTGAAAGTGTCTCACTATGATATGCTATTGGATGCCCCTAATGAGTAACTACCTCCCCAATAGCATAGCTAGAGGCATTCGTCTCGATCTCAAATGGTTGTTTCAAGTCTGGTAATGTGAGAATTGGTGTAGATTAGAGGCCATGCTTAAACTATGCGAATGCCTTCTATTGAGATTTGGACTAGAATAATTTTTCTTTCACTCCACCCTTGGTGACTTGATGCAAAGGCCAAGTGATATGAGAGAACCCCAACATGAACCTGAGGTAGAAATTGGTGAACTTGAGATAGAATTTGGCAAGACCCATAAATTTTTGGAGATCTATTAGAGTGTTGAGGGATGGCCAATACCAAATGACCCGGGTCTTGGCTGGGTCCACATGCATCCGCCGCTCATCAATAATGTATTTCAAATATTGAACCTAGGTCATGCCAAAAGTGTATTTCTCCAAGTTAACACACAAAGCATGTTTTTGTAGTGTTTGGAGGACCTGTCAAATGTGGTAGAGGTGCTCCTCCCAAATTTGGCTGAATATTAGGATGTCATCCAAATACACCACCACAAATGAGTTATTGAATGGTCTCAAGATATCTTCCATCAACCTCATGAAGGTTGCAGGAGAATTCATTAACCCAAAAGGCATGACCAACCATTCAAAAAGGCCCTCCTTGGATTTGAAGGAAACCTTCCACACATCAGAGGGTTCGATTGATACCTAGTGATGCTTGTACTTTAAGTCAATCTTGTTGAAATATTTTGCCTCCTTGAGTTGGTCCATAAGGTCATCAATCTATGGGATTAGATGCCTCTTCCAAACAATGATTTTTTTCAATGCTTGATAATCAATATAGAGTCTCCAAGTCTCATAATTATTCCGCACCAACATGATCGGGCTCCCATAGGGAAATAAACTCGATTGAATGTGACATTTCTATAGAAACTCCTGAATCTGCCTCCTGATTTCTTCATTCTCCATAATATAGTGTTAATAGATCGGTCCATTGGGTAGTGGCGTACTTGGGGTCAGATCGATGGAGTTCTTGACTTGACAGTACAAAGGCACCACTGTAGGTGAGGTGAAGATGTCCATGTACTCCTCCATGACCTTTTCCATTTGTTGTTGTCGTGCAGAGGAGCCTTGTCTAGAGTTCGTGGCCACATTCTTCTTCTTTCCCTGAGGTCATATCATAAGGAACACAAATTTCCTAGTTTAGGAAATGAGCTTAATGCATTTCTTCATAGTGATCAAAGATATGGCAGTAGGCAGTGCTACCTCGAGTAGCCTGTACAACTTATTACCCAAAGTAGTAATAACAACGCGAGGTTGAGACTGATACACAACATGTCACTTCCACAAGTATGGTTGGCCTAATAATACATCACAAACTTCAAGAAGAGAAACATCACATAATACCTCATCCGTGAAGGGCTTGAGTTGTAGGGAAGGTGACACTACTGGTTCACGCAAAGATCTAGTCCTTGGTGAAGCCACTCGATGGTGTATGGTTGTGGGTGTGTTGTCATCGGCAGGCCCAACTGCTTTGGAACCTCTTCTTAAATGAGTTTCTTTTGGCTCCCACTGTCAATAATGAACAAAAATAGGGATCCCTTCACCCACATATGAGAATGGAAGAGGTCCTCCCCCTCCTTTGGATATTTAGGTTCTTCCTTATATATCTTGGTGGTGGAAATGGTGGCATTGGGCCCCGTGTCGATAATATTATTCCCTTTATCATTCCCCTTGTCGGGTTCTGAATCATAGTCGTAACATGCATGTGATTCAGAAGGCTTCAGCTTAGCCACCAGTGACTGCTTGGCTCGACACTCACTTTTGTTGTGAGTGGAGCTCTTATGGAACTCATAACACTTTCCCCTGTCCTTCTTTGGCGTCGTGGTGTTTTTATTCTCTTGCGGATTTGAAGGGTTGTCTTGGGCCACACTGCCTTTGCTTCATCCTTTGTTCTGTGGTTTGGGGTCACCTTTCCCATGCTTCTAATTTGTAGATCCTAGGTCTCAATTCTTTTGTTTGAATTTCTTCTCAACCTTGGAATCATACCGGTATGTTGCACCAAGCAAGGAGATGTCAAGGAACTCCATTTCCTCCTGGATGTATTTGTGCAAACAACTGTGGTACTTAAGCACCAAATGTTTCTCTGAATATTTGATACCCAACTTTGTGCACATGGTATGAAACAGATTCATCATCTCATGCACATATTGATCCCTTTATTGTCGCATGCTAGTCCATTATATGTACTTGTCCTCATAGCTCCTCGCGGGGTAGTATTATTCCCCACGGGGTAGTATTGTTCCTTGATGGCATCTCAAAAATAATTCCAGGTGCAGCCAAGAATAGGGAGGTCTCCCCCTTGTCATTTTTCTCATAGTAGGTTTCGCACCAGTCCTTGAGATGGGAGGCAGGAGTGAAGAAGTAATATTTTCCCTATTGGAAAATTAATTAACTGAAAAATATCCTTCTAATACATTCAACCATCTATCTACGATGTATGCATATATTTAGCCCTCAAATATGGGAATTTTGATGTTAATTTGTACATTAAAAGGAGTGGCGCCTCCAGAGTGGTTGTCGGATGAAGATGCATTGTCGATGGGTAGTCGTCAAAGGATCAAGGAAAATTTATCCATCATCATGTTCCTTTGTTTCTCGAGGGCCTCCTCAATCAAAATTTTGATAGGATCTCGTGCTCCCTCTTCTTTCTTTTCCTTCACCATGGGAGGTTGTTGGGGTTTGTGAGGCTGATCTTGCAAAGCTTCAACCGGATTGATCCCTAACTCCTTATACCCCGATTTCATTGGGGACATGTAAAGAAAGATCGATAAAGAGAAGCCCACTCTGATACCATGTATATCAACCAGCTCCAAAAATAGAAGAAAAGAGATATCAACGCCTTAGAAATAAGCCACTTCGAGGGGGAAACCTCCAATACATTACATGAATGAACAATTATTGGATGATACAAATGACCAAAACCTCCTTCTATATATAGGATTCCATGAGGCCACAATATAATCCTAGTGGGGCCACAATGTAATCCTAGCCGACCTAACAATAATAATGTAAGGGCACAATAATAAAAATATGGGGTTACAGGGGTACAAAAATAACAATAAGGGGGGCTACACTAGCATAATAAGGGACTACACTATTAATATAGGGACTTAACATGCCCCTCTCCTTCAAACAAGTGTTGTCCTCAACGCTTGATTATTTCTTGATGCTTCTGTATAAAATTCTCATCCTCCCATGTGGAATATTCTACAAGAAAGTTCTTCCACTTGCTGAGATACTTTGAAATTGATCGTACTTGTCGAGTTCTTGTTTCTGTGACTACTTCAGAAATTCTTTCTATGTTTTGCTGATCTTCTTTTTGTTTCATTAGATTTCACACCAAAGTTAGGTTATCCTTTGAGAGTTGGAGAACTTGTTGTTGATGCTCGATGTGATATTCCACTAATTTATCATCCATATTAGCTATTATTTGGTCCTTCAAACCATCCAACTTGGCCTTCATTTTTTCTTTTAAACCATCTATGTCATCTTCAGTTGCTCTTCGTAATATCGAAATTTGTTGCACTTGGTACCATAATTGTTGCACTTGGTACCGTAATTTTGATATCTCATACTGCAATTCTTCCTCTTCATGCGTCATAGTATAGATTTTTGAAGGCTTAACGGGTATGGAATTATTGTTTGGAGGAATTATAGAATCCAATATGATAAAAATTCTAAAATATGCCCTTGGAATCACTTCAAACTTCTTTTTCAAACAAACGTTATGCAAATTTAAAAACTAAATACACACCTTTTTCTAGATTTTGGGGAGCTCAATATTGAAACTTAATTACCTTTGTGATTTTAGATATTAAATATCTAAAATTTGGCACTAAATTAGCCCTCTGAATTCTCTTTAGAATGCCACAGATCTGACCTAATTTGGATTCTTTAAGACAAAGTTGTGCCCAATCTCCTACGATGACTTAATTTTGGACTGGTTCAGTAGATCGAACATGTACGAATTTTCCACATGTCAGTGTTTCCTCCTTCAGATCTGAATTTTTTTGACAGGAAACTATAGTTTGTGTACTTGCGGCCACTTTTTATGACATTCCAATATGATGCTCACAGAGAGAGCTATGAAGATGTTCCAACGATCACCTCTTTGAGATGAAATTCAGGAGCCTAAACAATCCCTAAATTACATAGACCATATCTCCGAACATATTGCGAACCAAGCTCTAAAATTTTGTGACAATGTTCCTCAGGATTTCATCTTCGCTCTCCAAAAATTTCAGCTTCTGAATCTTAGTATAAAAAATGTTATAGCGAAAATACCGCAATAACCTATTTAGGTTAAATTCAGGAGCCTACAAAATGACCTAACTTGCACAGATCATATCTCCGCAAATATTGCGACCCAAGCTCTGACATTATGCGACGATGTTCCTCAGGAGTTTGGCTTCGTACTATAAAAATTTCAGATTCTGAACCTTCATAGAAAACAATTTATAGCGAAAATGCCACGATGACTTGTTTGGTGCTGCAAAACCCTAGAATATCAAAGCTCCGATACCAAATGTTGTGAAACCAGCTCCCAAAATAGAAGAAAAGAGATATAAACACCTTAGAAATAAGCCACTTCGAGGGGGAAACCTCTAATACATTACATGAATGAACAATTCTTGGATGATACAAATGACCAAAACCTCCTTCTATATATAGGAGTCCATGGGGCCACAATATAATCCTAGTGGGGCCACAATGTAATCCTAGCCGACCTAAAATAATAATGTATGGCACAATAATAACAATATGGGGGCTGCCAGGGGTACAAATAACAATAATAAGGGGGTTAAGCACTTAACATAATAAGGGACTACACTATTAATATAGGGACTTAAAAATGCGTCGTCGATGGGTAGTCGTCAAAGGATCAAGGAAAATTTATCCATCATCATGTTCCTTTGTTTCTCAAGGGCCTCCTCAATCAAAATTTTGATAGGATATAATGCTCCCTCTTCTTTCTTTTCCTCCACCATGGGAGGTCCTTGGGGTTTGTGAGGCTGATCTTGCAAAGGTTCAACCATATCGATCCCTAACTCCTTATACCCCGATCTCGTTGGGGACATGTAAAGAAAGATCAAGAAAGAGAAGCCCACTCTGATACCATTGATACAGATTTAAGCAGGAACAAAATAAAATACACAATAAACATAGATATGCAGTATAAAATATATTTCATTTCATTAATTTCAAATAACTGAAATAAGCTTACAAACAAAATGGAAATGAGCTAGCTCGCACAATGGTAACTTATATCTGAGAAGGAATGTGGTGGCTACATGCCTATATATTCTGTTATAATGAGGCTCAAGGGCCTTTTTATTATTGAAAAACATGGGAAAAACATAAAAAATCATAACCCTAACCATAGGAGATGGAGCACCAAGAGTTTGTGGTCCTTGTTGGAGGTAGTTGGGCTGACAACCTCAAGGGGTCGTAACTTGCTCATATTATCTCTATTTGGCACATACGATATATCATCGGAAATATATCTTCGAGTACTATAGGATTTGGCACATGCCCTTGCCTATGGTCTTGGGCCTATTACAAACCTAAAAAAAATGCCATTCAGGGGGTCAAAACTGCTATGGAAGTGTAGGACCCAAAAACCTACTAAAAATAGTAAATGCTGCTAAAAGCAAGGAAATTGATGAAATTGACTGGAGGTCTATGTGGAATATGTGGGTGGCCACAAATATCCACATGGATCAACTCCATATGATATGTGGAAGGCCTTAACAAATCTATTTCATAATAGCAATGACCACAGGAAGTTGGCGCTGAAATACAACCTCAGAAAGATCAAGATGGAGGAGGGTGAGATAATACCAAAATACTTGACGAAGTTCACTCAATGTTGATATGAGCTCGAAAGTGTTGGTGTTACCATTCTTGAGGATGATCTGGTGATCCTAGAACTTCTAGGCCTTCCCAAGAGCTGGCATAGCTACCAGGACTCGGTAAATGGGAGGGATAATGTACGAGAGTGGGATTGATTGTGGTCTGAATTTGTACAAGAAGATATAAGGTGGAACATCGAAGACAGGAACTCTTCCAAAGAAAAAGAAGAATAATTTTCATTAGTAGGAAAAGGAAATAAATCCAAGGGAAAAAAGTCCCAACGTGACGAGGGCAAGAGAGACTTGTCCAACATCAAGTGTTTTCACTGTCACAAGTATAGGCACTATGCCATGAAATGTCCACATAAGGAAAGCAAGAAGGAGCCTACAGTAGCAGCAACAAGTGAAGCTCTAGCTTCATAGTTCGAGCTTGATTTTACTCTCATTGCATGCATGGATAGCACTGTAATGGGATGCATGTGGTATCTCGACAATGGTGCCTTGTTCCATATGACAAGGAATAGAGATCTGTTCATTGGCTTGGAGGAGAAAGACTTCAAGCCGAACATTGAGCTTAGAGACGATGGGAGGTATAGCACGACCAATATCGATATAGTTACTTTTTCAAAGGGAGTATGGCTCCCATATGAGAGTTGTAGATGTTTTTTTTGGTTCCAGGACAAAATAATAATCTTGTTTTGTCAGCGGTATTGGAATATTGTGGCTATGATATGATATTTAGAAAAGGAAAGGTTTTCCTTAGACACATCACCATAATACTGGTGAAACAGATTTGTGTGAGAGTCAAGAACCTGTATGCTCTTCGAGGTCGAAGATACATGCAAATATTTGAGGAAAAAAGTAAAGGATAAAGACTTGGTTGTTGAGAGGGAGCATGAATTATCTCTCAATATGCAGCCTCATAAAGTTTTGAAGCAGCCATAATTAGAGAAGAAAAGAGGAGACCGAGTGGAGGCATTCTCTTAAGAAGAGGCCTCTAGTAGGGGGGGATTTCGAGCCAAGTGGGCAAAGGGATCACATGCAGCTATACCTCTAGGTGAGAGGTGGGGAGATGTGAAGAAATATTCTCAAATGTGCATAAATATGGGTAGGATCCATTGATATGTCTTGTCTCATGGATCAATACCTCGCTACGGGGGGGGGGGGCTCATAGTACACAATAGTAGGATGGATCAGTAGTGGATGATGCAGTCAAATATCAGGGTGAAAGATGCAGATATTAGCAACAGTCAGATACTGGAGCACATAATAGAGTTGGAAATAGTGTAGATGGCACAGATGCAAAGTCAGCAACAACTTCAAGTTTTCAGTAGAGAGTGTAGTAGCTAGTACCAGTCATAGACTCTGGTGACAGATGCATCATACTGATCTAGTTTGGATGCTTTTTCAATTTCAGAAGTTGCAGTAGCAACAACATTAGAGAAGTGTTGCATGCACAATGTTCCAAATGTACCAGGTCGAGATAGAGTTGAATTCATTTCTTATATAGAGGGAGTGTTGAAAATGGCAACAAGAAATATTGAAAATGGCACCCAGGAGGCTGATATTTTAATTTTCCCTTAAATAAATTACAATTAAATTGTAATTCCACATCACGTGACAACTTGTATGAGTTAATTGAGTTAGGAAGACTTATTTGGCTTAGTTAGTTCAAGTTGAGGGTCAAACTAGAGACATGTAGAGTTCTCCCTAATTTTTATGGGGTCCAGTTGCAGTTTATTTAGAGTTGTAAGTAGTTAACTCAATTATTTGAGTTAAAATTAGTTTAACTAGTTATAACTGAGAGATGAACTAGTGATAGGTCCAGTGAATTAAATCTGATTTAATTCACATGCAATGATCAATTAGATAACTCATAATTCGCTATAAATAGTTGTTTCATGTGAGTTCTAAGGAAGGCCCAATTGAGATTGGAGTTAAACGGAAGATAATATCAATTGTATAATTAGAAAATTGTACAAGTCATGCATGAGGTCATCAGGAATCCTTCTATGTATTGTGCAATTTATTGATGGGAATTTCCTAATTAATAGGGGCTCAATTAGGTGAGGAATGTATAATCCATGTTGATCATTCAGGGGAAAGTTTTTGGTTGAATATTGGACCAAAATTACTTAGATTTATGTGAGATAGTCAGAGATAGTGAAAAGGTTTCTTGCGAAGGGAAATAACATTGTATTGTTTCATGTTCTTGAATTTATGCAATATACATATATTGGGGTTTTCAGCTAAGGCTTTCCCCAGATAAATATTTTTGATTTGCAATTGATATTCTTGCTCTTTATTTTTCATGTGATTGTGCGATCGAAATTGGTTTCCGCAATTTGTAGAATTGATTCAGTATTTTGTTTTAATACATTACAAGATCAATTGAATCTATTTTGATTTTCTACATGCGAGATGTATTCGATAGTTTTCAACAAAACATAATTTCTAGGTTTAGCGTTCCTACATCACTTTTTTTCGACAATGCAATATATTTCTCATCGCTAGAGCTTTATGATTTTTCATTAGGAGATGGAATAATATCAAGGCATTATGCTTACTACCTCCATTAGAGTGGTCTCATCGATAACTTGATCCCCATCATCAAGAAAGCTATACTCTCTAAGCAAAGTAACTGGCACCCTTCTTTGGTAAACGACTTATGCAGTGACCAAGCCACACCTAAACCTTCCTTGAAAGCCTCCCCTTACTTCTTGATCATGGAAAATAATCCATCCTCCCTCCCAGCATCTACTTTCCTACTCTCCAATCTTCCTAAGAGTCCCACATAAAGTCGTGTTTGTTAGTTAGGCATAGGATGGACATCTTTTGTAATTTCCAAGAAGAAAGAATGAAAGTCAAAGTAAATTTTTCACTCTATCAACACCATACCAATAAGTGGTTTGGCGAGAAGTCTACAAGGAAGGACAAATTTTTGTGTGGGAGACTTAGTTTTGATATGGGGTGACACCCATGAATACAAAAACAAGCAAACTATGTTTCAAGCCCCGCAGATTGGCCCATTCGTTGTGCATGAGAGACTTGGAAAACACACCTATTGTCTTCAATCACTTGATGGGAAGACTAAATCTCTCCCTGTCAATGTTCAAGATCTCAAAAATGTTTTTCAATAAAATACGTGATTGTATTTCTTGTGAATAAAGTGTTTCCCTCGGGTTGGTTTATGAGATTGTGTGTGCTGCTGAAGTCTTAGGATCCTTGTGACACTTCAACATTTGGTTAGTCGTTGGTTTGTCTTCCTTGTGTTGGTTATGTATTTTGGCTGATGAAGTTCTAAAGTAAAATACGATATTTCCGTAAGGAGAGTCTTTTGCTAGCCATGAAATCATGTCTACTTGGGAGACCTTCTTTCCATACTCGGTCCTTTTGTTTGTTGTTTTCATGCTTATCCAACTAGTAAAAGGCGACAAGGGGAAAATATAAACAAGTAAAACTAAATCAGAGGAACTTATATAATTATTTGAAGGAACAACCTCTCTTTCTCTCAATAATTCTAGATCCCTCTTCCACACAAAATAAATAAGTGCCAATGCACAATCCTTTTCTAAAATAATAAATAAAGGAAAAATAAGAGAAAGGCTTCTTACGCTGAGAGTTGAAGCAAGAAACTCCATCTAGGTACTGTTCAGGCTCACTTGGAGCATAGAAATGTTTGCGTTCCTGGAGTGACTATGTCGAGGTACTTTCTAGGCCTGCTGGCAATGAAGCAACACCAGAGATGAAAAATTATACTCTGAAAATATTAAACTCACGAAATTCATCACCCTCCCTCTCTTTGAAACATTTTGAGCAAGTTGAATATTTATCGAGTTAAACCAAAGTGGCACAATGGGGACTTGGTCTATTCATGGCGTAAGTGGGGGAACCAAAATAATCTACACGATGAATAAATACTCCCCGAAGAACCAAGGCCCTTCAAAAAAGAAATTAACTCATAATAGAGAAGTTTGAATTCTATCAGTGTGTCACCAAGTGATATAACCTCTACAACCCCCTCCAAAATTCTGGACTATACCCAAATTTCAGATCCTTCCTTGGTCTTCTTTATAGTTGTCAAAAACTTTGAAGTTCATCTCATTTCTTTCTTAAAGGGCTTTGATCCTTTCGCAAGATAGACAAAGTGTCACCTTTGGGGCATGTTGGTTACTGCAGTGAATGCATAATCTTGTTCTAGTCATTTCAAGAGGTGATATTTGTGTAAATTATTTGTTTTGACTATGTAAGTACCCGTCACACTCATTTCCAAATTTCTAAACATCATCGTACAAGTGTCATCACAATCATCGTAAAGTGAATCTTTGATGTCGAACCTGTCATAACTAGTCACAAAGCTATCACACAGAGGATAATTATTTGTTTTTATGTCTCAAATGATCTATGCTATTTGAGTCACAAGTATGTTGAGTGTGTGATCACAATCAAAATCCATCAATGTTCACACCAATCTCACTTGCCCCACACAGTAATTTTATGGAAAAATTCCAGACCAAGAAACTTAGCCTCTCTGGGCCTCCCCTTAGCTGCACATTGCGTAGTCTCAATCCTTTGGATGTGACATTATTGCTTAGCACTACGCAGTGATCAATGCTAACTTCACAAGATTCCCCATTGCACAGTTTTGGTGACCGTCACCTGACCTTTATCTCCAGAATTGCACGGTTGAGGCCTCTAGCCCAGCTTGAACTGTGCACTTCACAAATTCAATACACAAGCTCATACCTTGAGTGTTAGAACTACGCACTACGCAGTCACCAAGGCCTCTGTGACCTCCCGAACTGCGCAGTTGGGTTTCCCATCTCTCATCCTTGCTGCATGCCCCCTCTCACTTTGGGAACTACGCAGTCATGTCCCTCAACCCAGCCTGAACTCTGCACTTTCTAGTCTCAAGGCTCAAGGTTCCCCTTTCCTGCCTGAAATGCATAGTTGCACAGTCATTGAGCCTCCTTGCCCAACCTGTCACTTGTCTCGAGCTCAGTTTACGGATCAAAATGTATCATCTTAGACTAGGGGTTTTGGGATTATTTTCGCCTCATCATGCAGGTATTGCAGGATCAAGTTCTCTATCAAATAATTGTGAGATGATAAAGGAAGATAATAAGGAAGAAAGCATGCTCAAAGACACTCTTGCAACTAAACTTACAAGATGATTGATCGAGAGAAAGCAAAAGGAAACTAGTTTGTGACCACTTTCCAAGACTTGAGACTATTGAAGTCTCCTTATAATTAAGGCTTGTAGAGGGGTGAAGGAGATTTCTTTCATGAAAACACTTAACTCTCAACAGCAGAAATGGCTCAACATTTCCACATCATCAAGAAATCCATTTTAGCAGTGGCATGTCATGTCGCCACATCACTGTTGTATATCATGTTCATGTTAAACATATGTATTATAAATTAGAAGTCCAAACGACACACATGAATGTAAAGAGTCATGTAAGTGGAAAAGTCATGGGAAGTCGAATGGTCATGAGGGTTATCAAAGAGTCACCCTTAGTTATATATACTCCCTCATTGTATGAACAAATGACTTTTCACCTTGGCTCCACCAACAAGGAAATGGAGAGAATATCTAGTTCTTTTGTTGAGTAAAGAGTGGCTCCAATGCTCCATTATTGGAGCTAGTGATGTTCATTGTATATATGTATCTTGGAACTTTTAATAAATAAAAAAAACATCTTAAGGCCAACATGTTCTTCATGAATTATTTATGAATGTTTGTAGGACTATTCTGTGGATGTTTGTACTTCATGTTTTCTTCTTGACATGTACTAAGATAGTTGAACTATTTTGGTTATTTTGGTGCTTATCTTGCTGAGAATGTGTTGTAACGGTTGTATTGTTGGCTCATCCTTGCATACTATTTTGCAGGATATTAGACATGTTTTTTCATATTACTTTGTGGGTAATTGCTACTACATCCTTGTGGACTATTCTGCGGTATATTAGGAAGATCTTTCTTAAGATGTTGTGTGTAATGATCATCACATCCATTGTGAACTATTTCGCTTGGTGTTAGACGAAATATTTATGTTCATGTGTGTCTCTTCCTGAGTGTTACTATTACCTCTCTCTTAGAGGCCCACTTTTCTCTCCTCCCCCCCCACCCCCTTGGCAGTACAAGAACCTTGATGTACATGTAATCAGACACTCATGAGACACACCCCCCTTGCTTTGAGAGAGTAAATTAGCATCACTCTCTCTTGCTGACATTAAGAGCCAAGGAATATCTCTAAGAATAAGGCAATCGAGCCTTTGTTCTGGATGGTAATCATGCACCAAATTGTGTGAGGTCTAATTGGGACTTTATATCGAGGAGATCCCCTGAATGTTGGTGGGTCCAACACCGTGAAAAATACCATATTTGAATAATTGGACTTTGAATTTTAGCACTTGATGGATATACTATTTTTGGATGAAATATAGATATAATGTGTAATACAAATGTTTCTATATGTTTTCTATTGGACCAAGAATTCTTGTGCATTTAATCCTATATAATGTACTTATGAGATTCCATGCAATGTATATGATAGCTACAAATTCTTAACCTTCACTATTTCTTCTAATATCATTCTACAAAAGGAAAATTCCATCACTAAACTTCATAAATTTAAAGGTATCTCAATTAATCTTGGGAATGATCATGTACTTGAACACCAATCATGCTAATGAAAACCTTTTTGTCACCAGGAAATCTTCTTGCATGGGTTAGGTAATCCTTTTTTCCATAAATCAAAGGTCTTATTCTTGGAAAACGTTAATAGAAACTACTGTAGTAATTGAAATCCTATTCTAGAAATGAAAAGACGCGTCAACTTGCAACAAAATAAATAACACCTAAAAATGGAAAATATTTAAATTGAAACACAATGAGTGGAAAAAATTGAATTTCACAATGCTTTATTCTTGTGGGGATATTTTCCTTCCAAGAATAGGGGAAAAAATTAAAACTAAATCAATTTAAATTTAAATTATATCTCACACTATGGAGACCAATAAAACTACACCCTACGTTGAAACAAGAACTCGAGAAATTTTATTATAAGCCATCACAATCTGGACTCGTTCTCCAAGAGTCCTACCTTAGTAATGGAGATGGCACCCTCTTTTAGACATAAACTTGTTTGAAACTAAAAGCCAACTTGAGGATAAGAAATTATTAAGTGATTACAACAATTTCCACAATCTAACAACTCAACCAAATAGTTTCAAAATTCTTGCTACACCCATAAATGCATTTATTAAGCCATGGAGTTGTGAAAAATCCATTTTTAAGTGTTGTTGCAAGTATTTTGCAAAGTATCAAGGGTGAAGTGGTTATGAAGTAGCTATAGCACTCAATTATTAGCTAATCCACATGAGTTGTAGCTTCCAAGATGAATTTGGGACTCATAAATATACAGAAAAATATATTTGTAGATGTGGGTAGTTAGAAATATTCTATGTAACAATTAAAACCATATATCTCATTATTTATTAACTACCCTAAATGGTTATAAAAGTAAATTCATGGAACCTCATACTTTAATAGGATGCTTTATATTTCTTGTAAATTCTTCTTGATTATTGAGTGTTTAAATCCATGGCATCCTTTATTAAATTTCATTGTCTTGAATTGTGTGGCATCTAGAACATGATTCAGAGTCTATGTTTCCTTCTCGCCCATAATAGTTGCATGTATAAACCAAAGATCCTAGGAAACAACCATCTTATGACAATGTCATGGGTCTATAGAAAATAATATTTGAGCATGTGGCATTACAAATAAAGACTTTTATCGTACCTTGAGCATAAGGTAGAAAATTAAATATAATTAATCAACTGAACGATACCAAACGTGCACGTTTTTAGATTTTAATCTAAAAGGAATGGAAAAAATAATATAAACTTTAAAATAAAACGACTTTAAAAGAGATTTCAGATATTTTGACTGATGAGCAATGTGCACCAATACTGCCTCTTCCTAAACGCAAATCCTATTTTTGAAAACAATGGGAAAGTTATTGCTGACAGTTTTCGCTATGACTTCTGTGTGTCTGCCAATAATCTTTCCAGATTGTATCTCCGTCTTTGATATCGGTCCCTTATACGACACTATCGACTTCATTGTAAGAAATTGCAGGATAAATAATGTTTCCACGTGAAAATTTGGTATGGACTTTAATATGAAGATTTTTATAATTTTGAATAAACTTCAAAGCTCAATATTTTTAGATCTCAAAAGGTAGTAAGGCTAAATACCGCCAGTCCATGGTTTTTGCGACTTGAAAAAATTTGTTTTCAAAAATATTTTATCACAGCAGTCATGTTACATGAAAGATATAATTATCATCTACAATTCATATGTTTGAGTGTTTGAATAGGAGAAGGAAAACAATATGCAATTATAATTTTTAGGGCCTATGTGATATTCAAATTGGGTATGGATGCAGTTAGTAAGTTTTGAATAATATAAAGGTTTTTATAATTTTTATCATCGCATGCCGTTTAAAATTCTGTTGAGCACTTTTAAGGTGAAAAGTTTCGAACTAAGTTTTTAAACTGATATATGGAAACTTTGTAGAGGTCATTTGCCTTTTATTTGGTAGAATTTTATTGAACCTTTTGTATTGGGATATAATAATTATAAGTAGGTTTTATATCTGGAATGAGTTTTGAGTGATAAATATAGTAAATGAGAAAATATTTGTTATAGGATTTAATTGAAACTTTTCAAGTTCAAACATTGTTGAAGATAATGGAGAAATTATATTACAGAGAGTCGGTTCACTAAAACCTTAGATTAGGAGTTTGTTCCTATTTTTTAGGTATCGGTTCTAACTTCCCTATTTGCATGTAACGTATATATTGTTTGATCTCTAATGAGAATGTAGAACGACTTGCCGACGTAGTCCCTCCTGGTGTAGTTTCTCAGAGTAGAGCTAACCAGTACAACTTTCAATAATTTAATATGCCATATTTTAACATGGTATTGGAGCACAAGATCAGAGGCTTGTGTGTTGTGAGGCTAACTCCTTGGAGGCTGAGGAGATTCGTGGAGAGGTGATCGAGCTTAAGGTGGAAGCCGAGTGGAATTGTGCGTGAGTGCGTGGAGATGTTGAGAGAACTATTCATTGCTCGACTGTGAAAAGAGTTTTCTAGATTTAACTGTGAAAATGCCTTCAATATTACGAAGGGTCTAGAGGGATCACAACAGATAGATGATCATGGTCCTGGTTGTCACTCAGCGACTTGGATCTCGCGTCACTCGAGCAAAGAATTTAATTCTCTGCAGTCAATATGTACGTTGCTCCATTCTAACCACAACTCATGAAACTTTGATTGTTGGACCTGTGCATGCATAAGGAATACGGGTCTCTGTAGTGGCGACTAGGGCTGCTGTACCTGTATCGAAATTTTTCCTGTGTGACAACCTCTAGAGATTGTTGCATGCTCTATTCGTGCTACACCTGTGCTGGGTAGTGAGCCTTGGCGCTATTGTGGAATGTAACTAGAGAGGCATGTGGTGAGTCTGCATTGACTGTGATGAACCGAGTCTATTCGATCTTATGTCGAAAAAACCAGAGCTTGTGGAATCTACCCATGATTGGTCAACCAATAGAACAATTCTACGTTCGTGCCTCTGTATATCTACCCAAAGAGACGATGGAAATCCCATTATGTATTGTTTGTTTGTGCCTCTATGGAGCGGCTTGTTCATGCCTCTAGTGATCAAATAATCCAATGCATCTCGAATTGAAGTGTTTGTAAGCACATTCTTGAAGAAAGCGGATTGCTGGGGCAAGGGGCTCAAGACGCACATTCGAATCATGCAAGTGTGGTCGAATATGCTAATAACTTAGTGATAGCATGGTGTGGATATGTTTTTTTATGTGGTTGTCTTCCTTCAAAATAAACCCTTAGCATTCGAATTCATTCATATGTTTGAGTGGTATTCAATTTGTGCAATTGATTTTGGAGAAAATGAGGAATTCATCGTCTGGCCCGTCAATTAGTAAGATCATTCGCATGAAATCGAAGAGCTCAGGTGATATGTCTATGCTAATGGTTGTTTATCTTGTATTCTAGCTTGCAGTGTTTGGGTCTCTGTTGAGTTTGTGATTGGTAAGTGCGGAGTGTGGAGATGGCACAAATTCTAATGGCGGTGGTCTATATTTTGGAGTGGCAGATAAAACATCGGCTGCAAAGAATCAAGTTCCAATCCATTGGTGACTTTGCTTCAGATTTGGTTGTGTGACATAGAAGCCAAAGTCTGCAGCACAAGGTTCTACGGTTGAAGAGCTACCAAGAGGAGAATTTTCCCACCTGTGTGGTAACGGGGTTGTTGGAGGACCGAGTGGAGTCAGAAAGAAATCTGGAAGTGAGATAAGCTGGAATTTTCCAATATGGCTGCACTTTTAGACCTATTTGACCATGATGATATTTTTTTCATGTGGCATGGTGGTTTTATTAATGACCATGATTATTGAGAGATACTATATGCTCTTCAACAACGCAAGATTGAAGACTCACAAGTTTCTCTTCAGGTAGGATGTAAACAGGAACATATTGTTGAAGATCAATAAGACAAACTAATCATTCTTGAGGAAGGAATTAAAGAGGAACATATTGTTGAAGATCAATTAGACGAGCCACATGAAGCTAATTGGAAATACTTGAAGAAAAAGCTGGAAAAAATTCAAATTATGATAATCTCATGAATTTTTTTGAGTGTGCACATGTTAGCAACAACAACAAGAAGGAAGAAGCAACAAAATTTGAAGAGGAATTAAAGTTTCTTGAAGCATTTCTTGAAAGAACATGTATTTATGAAGTCAACATAGAAGTTGAATCAATGAATGTTGACGAAAATATTGCTGACATTTAGATGTTTGACACCGGAAATAGTGAGAGGAAAAATTCTCCTATCATGCTTGTACTTTCTAAAGTGTTATCAATTACCATCAATCAAGATATAAAGACTGACAACCTACAATCAAGATAGAGGAGGATAAGAGTTCAAGTGGTTCATCTTTGGGGAAGAAAACATAAAAAGTTGGAGAAGATCTACCACTACCTACAAAGTGATGTGTGCAATGACTTGTGAACCAGTTTGGTTGAGGTGACTTCTCCAAGGTGCAGGAGAAGAATATAAAGTTTCAATAGTTATCAGATTTGATAACCAAAGCTCCATCAAACTTGCAAAAAATCATGGGCTTCATAAAAACACTAATCTCATTGATACACAGTTCCACCTCGTCAAGGAGAAAGTTCAGTCAAAAGAAATCCATATTGAATATTGCAATACTTGTGATAATGTTGCCGATATTTTTACTAAGACTCCTGGTAGAATTATACTTGAAACGTTTAGGGAAATGTTAGAAATATTTGTGAATCCTTTCTCCATTAAGGGGGAGTGTTGAATATAATGGAGAAACTATATAAGAGAGAGTCGGTTCACTAGAACCTTAGATTAGGAGTTTGTTCCTATTTTGTAGGTATTGATTCTAACTTCCTTATTTGAATGTAACATATATACTATTTGATCTCTAATGAGAATGTAGAGCAACTTGTGGACATAGTCCCTCATGGTGTAGCTTCTTAGAGTAGAGCTAACCAGTACAACTTTCAATAATTTAATCTATCATATTTTAACTAACATAATGAAAAACATCTGAAAAGTATTACACAATCTATTTCTAGGGAGTATTTCACACCTTAGTTGAACTTGATGTCATTATGATGTCTTAAGAATCATGGATATATCTTGGATCTTTGACCAATCTCAAGAAAGGGGAACATGAAAATTCGAACCTAAACCTTGTTGCTCAAGATCAAGTGCAATGTATCTGCCCTTGAAGCACTACCTATGACCCCTTCATGATATAAACTATATACAAGTAAGATATGTGTGTTGTGACTAGGATAGTTTTAAATAAGGAATGAGTCTCGACGTCTAACGATGGTCAAGATATGACAAGAAGGGTCTTGTGTCTCAAATGAATCTTCTTGGGTTTAGTTTCCATGAAATACAACTCCAATTGAAAACATTCCTTCACTTGGGGAATTCACCTATCCTACCAATTGAATTCACAATATTCCTTTTGTAAGACCAATAGGTTTTTAGGTTTTGAAAATGAAGTAAAAATAACAAGGGCCTTAGGAATTTAACAATGTTTCTTGGGCTCAAACATCATGAAAGATGTATATGAAAGTAGCTTTAAGAATTTAACAAAGTTTCTTGGGCTCAAACATAATGAAAGACGTATATAAAAGGTAGCCTTAAGAAATAAACAAAGTTTCTTGGGCTCAAACTCCTGATTTAGATTTATGTAGGAATGCAATAAAATACAGAAATAAACATAAACGTAGAGATGGAGCAGAAAATATACTTCATTTCAATAATGTCAAATAACTGAAATAAGCTTACACACAAAATGGAAATGAGCTAGCTCGGGTGATGGTATATTATCTATGAGAAGAGATGTGGGAGCTACATGCCTCTGATCTATTTTAAAATGAGGCTTAAGGGAATTTTTATTATTGAACAACATGGGAAAACCCTAAACAACGAAAATCCTCACCCTAGGAAATGGAACGCCAATAGTTTGTGGGCCCTATTGGGATCAGTTGGGCAGCCAACTTCCCGGGGTCGTAACTTCGTCATATTATATTTATTTGGCACATAGGATATATTGTTGAAAATATCTATATGATTGACACATGATTTTATATAGGCCGTAATTATGGCTATGGGCCTTCTGCAAACCTCAAAAAAACGCCATGTAGGGGGTCAAAACTGCTCTAGAAGTTTAGGAATTGAAAAACTGCTAAAAATAGTAAATGTTGATATAAGAAAGGAAACTGATAAAATTGACTACATGTATAGGTGGAATAGGTGGGTGGTCACCAATATCCACCTATATCATTCCTCCCCCCTTAGGAAGCAATGGTCCCAATTGTGTGCAGAGCCTCCATGAGGTGAGTAATTTTTTCTTGAATCTGGTCCTTGGTGAACCACTTGCCCTAGTGAAGGAGTTGATCTGCTTTTACAACTCAATATAGATGGATCCTCTGTTGGCAGGTGTTATTGATTTGTATTCCCATGATCCAATCAGTTGTGTCATGTTCCATGTAATCTGGGTTTAACTGTATTGGTGTGATTTGTTCTATAATGTCGAATGTGTCCAACAATGGTGGAAAGTAGGGATGAAGGTTGTCTACATTGAACACTGGGTATAGACCAAGGAAATTTGAAATACTAAGCTTGAACACATTTTCCCCTAAAAGCTTGGTGATGGTATATGGCCCATAGCGAAGCAGGCAGAGCTTGCGGTGGGGCCCACTGAGGTGCTTCTTCTGTAAATATAGGCAAACCTTGTCACCCACCTGGAACTTGTGTGGAACCCAATGTTGATCATGCCACTGCTTGTACTAAGCATTGGATCTATCCAATATGTCATGCACCTATAGGAACATGTGTTGAATGTGCTCAATGAAATTTTTTCCCTTTTCAGCTTTGAACTGGACATGAGTTGAATCGTCTTGAGTAGCTACAAATGGTATGGCCACATCAATGGGACATAGTGGCTGGAATCCGAAGCCCACCTAAAAGGGGTTGTGGCCACTTGAGTTGTGGAGAGCTCGATTATAGCTATGTCAGACATAGGGAAGGATTTCATCCCATGTGCATGGATGCTTCGAGTTGTACATGCACAGAATGTGTACGATCATCTTGTTGTTGACCTTCATTTCAGCATCAATTTGGGGCTGCAAATTTGTGGACTTGTGAGCTTGGTGTCCAACATCGACCAGATACTTGACCAAAATGTACGGAGGAAAATATTATCCCGATATGAGATAATGGAATGTGAATCCCAAAGTGTACCCACACTCGTGCAAACAAGAGTTTAGCAGTGGCTTATACTATGATATTCTTCTTGTTGGCATCCATAATGACCATCTTAGAGAATTTGTCGACGAACACAAAAACGTAGTCATTGCCACGCTTGGTAGAAGGAAGGCCCAACATGTAATCCATGGAGATGGATTCCCATAGTTGACTAATGGTAGGAAACGAAGTATACAGGCATTGCTTCTTGATGGTCGGTTTGGAAATGGCCAAGGAAGTGAAAAATCTGATGTACTTCCTGGAATCATGTCGAAGTTTTGTCCAATAGAAATACGTTTATAGTACTCCCACTATTTTCTCAACCTTCAAATGTCCAGCGACCCGACTGTACTATGCTACCCCAATCATATTGGCACGTTGGCTTGAAGGAACATGGAGGTGTCCCAGGTGGGATAATAGTGCATCATGGAGGTGGAAATCTAGAACTCTCTTACCCTCTAAGAGGCTCAGGTATGTGTTGCTGAATTCTGGATCACTTTTGTAGAGATGTGGCATACCTGAAGTCTCATGTCCACAAGACTCAAGCACAGTGGTTTTCACCACGATCGGCAGTCGGATGAGGCAATCTACAACTTTATTAGTGTTTCCCTTCTTGTACTTGATTTTCAAATGGAATTGTTTTAGGTATGTGGACCATTTATGATGGTGATCATTGTGCAACTTCCCTTGTGTCTATATTAATTATAGGGGTCAATGATATGTTTGGATGACCATTTCCTTCCCCAAAATGTAATCCTTCCATTTTCGGTAGGCCTACATAATGGAATACATCTTTTTGTCATAGGTGGGATACTTTCGAACTGTGTCTGAAAGTGTCTCACTATGATATGCCATTGGATGCCCCTGATGAGTAACTACCTCCCCAATAGCATAGTCAGAGGCATTCATCTCGATCTAAAATGGTTGTTTCAAGTCTGGTAATGTGAGAACTAGTATATATTAGAGGCGATGCTTCAACTCGTTGAACGCGTTCTGTTTATATTTGGACCAAAATAAATTTTCTTTCAATCCACCCTTGGTTACTTGATGCAAAGGCCAAGTGATATAAGAGAACCCCAACATGAGCTTGAGGTAGAAATTGGTGAACTTGAGATATCATTTGGAAAGACCCAGAAAGTTGTGGAGATCTATTAGAGTGTTGAGGGATGGGCAATCCCAAATGACCTGGATCTTGGCTGGGTCCACATGCACCACCCGATCATCAATAATGTATCCCAGATATTGAACCTAGGTCATGCCAAAAGTGAATTTCTCCAAGTTGACACACAACTCATGTTTCCGTAATGTTTGGAGGACCTGTCGAATGTGGTGGAGGTGCTCTTCCCAAATTTGGCTGAAGATCAGGATGACATCCAAATACACCACCACAAATGAGTTAGTGAATGGTCTCAAGATGTCTTCCATCAACCTCATGAAGGTTGCGAGAGCATTCATTAACCCAAAAGGCATGACCAACCATTCAAAAAGGCCCTCCTTGGCTTTGAAGGCAACCTTCCACACGTTATAGGGTTCGAATTGTACTTGGTGATACCCAGACTTCAAGTCAATCTTATCAAAATATTTGGCCCCCTTGAGTTGGTCCAGAAGGTCATCAATCTATGGGATCAAATACATGTTCCATACAATGATCTTGTTTAATGCTCGATAATCGATATAGAGTCTCCGAGTCTCATAATTCTTCTGCACCAACATGATCAGGCTCCCATAGGGCGATAAAATCGGCTGAATGTGATATTTCTATAGTAGCTCTTGAATTTGCCTCTTGATTTCGTCATTCTCCAAAATATAGTGTTGGTATATCATTCCATTGCATAGTGGCGCGCCTAGGGTCATATCGATGGAGTTCTTGACCTGACAGTACATAGGCACCACTGCAAGTGAGGTGAATATGTCCCTGTACTCCTCCACAACCTTTTCCATCTGTTGTTGTCATGCTGAGGAGCCCTTTCTAGAGTTCATGGCCACATTCTTCTTCTTTCCCTCAGGTCATATCATAAGGAATACAAATTTCCTGATTTGGTAAATGAGCTTAATACATTACTTCGTAGTGATCAAAGAGATGGAGGTAGGCGGTGCTATCTCGAGTAGCTTGTACAACTTATTACCCAAAGTAACAATAACAATGCGAGGCTGGGACTCTTACACAACATGTGTCTTCCACAAGTATGGTTGGCCTAATAATACGTCAAAAACTTCAAGAGGAGAAAAATCACATAATACCTCATCCGTGAAGGGCTTGATGTTGTAGGGAAGGTGACACTACTGGCTGAAGCGAAGATCCTGTCCTTGGTGAAGCCACCCGATGGTGTATGGTTGTGGATGTGTTGTGATCGGCAGGCCCAGTTGCTTCAAAACCTCTTCTTATATGAGTTTCTTTTGGCTCCCACTATCGATAATGAACTATAGCAAGGAACGCTTCACCCACATCTGGGAATGGAAGAGGACCTCCCCCTCGTCTGGATTTTCAAGTTCTTCGTTCTGGTTCTTGGTGGTGGAAATAGTGGCATTGGGCTCGTGTCAATGATATGATTCCCTTTATCATTCCCCTTGTCAAGTTCTGACTCATAGTCATAACATGCATTTGATTCAGAAGCCTTCAGCTTAGCCACCAGTGACTTCTTGGCCCCACACTCACTTTTGTTGTGAGTGGAGCTCTTATGGAACTCACACCACTTTCTCGTGTTCTTCTTTGGTGTCGTGGTGTTTTTCTTCGCTTGAGGCTTGGAAGGGTTGTCTTGGGCCACCCCGCCTTTGCTTCATCCTTTTTTCTGTGGTTTGGGGTCACCTTTCCCATGCTTCTGATTCACAGATCCAAGGTCTCAATTCTTATGTTTTAATTTCTTCTCAACCTTGGAAGAATACCGGTATGTTGCACCAAGTAAGAATATGTCGAGGAACTCCATTTCCTCTTAGATGTATTTGTGCAGAAAACTGTGGTACATAAGAAACAAATGTTTCTCGGAATCTTTGATACCCAAGTTTATGCACATGGTATCAAACAGATTCATCAGCTCATGCACATCTTGATCCCTTTGTTGTTGCATCGTAGTCCATTGTATGTATTTGTCCTCCTAGCTCCCCACGGGGTAGTATTATTCCCCACAGGGTAGTATTGTTCCTTGATGGCATCTCAGAAATAATTCCAGGTGGGTGCAGCCAAGAACAGGGAGGATTCCCTCTCATCATTTTTCTCACATTAGGTTTCCCACTAGTCCTTGACATGGGGGACATCTTTGAGGAGTGAAAAAGTAATATTTTCCCTATTGGAAAAGTCATGAACTGAAAAATATCCTTCCAATAGATTCAGCCATATATCTACGACGTCTGCATCTATTTAGTCCTCAAATATGGGAATTTTGATGTTAACTTGTACCTTAAAAGGAGTGGCACCTCGAGAGTGGTTTTCGGATGAAGATGCGTCGTCAATGGGTGGTTGTCGAAGGATCAAGGAAACGTTATCCATCATCATGTTCCTTTGTTGCTCGAGGGCCTCCTCGATCAATATTTTGATAGGATGTTGTGCTCCCTCTTCTTTTCTTCTACCTCCATGCGAGGCCGTTGGGGTTTGTGAGGTTGATCTTGCAAAGGTACAACCAGATTGATCCCTAACTCCTTATACCCCGATTTCGTTGGGGACATGCAAAGAAAGATCGAGAAAGAGTAGACCGCTCTGATACCATTGATACGGATTTATGCAGGAACATAATAAAATACATAATAAACATAAACGTAGATATGCAGTAGAAAATATAGTTCATTTCATTAATGTCAAATAACTGAAATAAGCTTACAAACAAAATGGAAATGAGCTATCTCGGAAAATGGTAGCTTATATCTTAGAAAGAATGTGGCGACTACATGCTTCTGGATTATTTTATAATGAGGCTCAAGGGCCCTTTTATTATTGTACAACATGGGAAATCCATAAAAACAAAAACCCTAGCCATAGGAGATGGAGCACCAAGAGTTTGTGGGGCTTGCTAGAGTTAGTTGGGCAGAAAACCTCAAGGGGTCGAAAACTTGGTCATATTATCTCTGTTTGGTGCATACGATATATCGTCGGAAAGATATCTCTGAGTACTACAGGATTTGGCACATACCCTTGCCTATGTTCTTGGTCTTGTTGCATAACTAAAAAAACACCATTCAGGAGGTCAAAACTGCTCTGGAAATGTAGGACCCAAAAAACTGCTAAAAATAGTAAATTCTACTAAAAGCAAGGAAATTAATGAAATCGACTAGAGGTCTATGTGGAATAGGTGGGTGGCCACAAATATCCACATGGATCAACTCCATATGATATGTGGAAGGCCTTAACAAATCTATTTCATTATATCAATGACCACAGGAAGTTGGCGCAGAAAGACAAGCTTAGAAATATCAAGATGGAGGAGGGTGAGATAATACCAAAATACTTGACGAAGTTCACTCAATGTCGATATGATCTTGGAAGTTTTGATGTTACCATTCTTGAGGATGATCTTGTGATCCTAGAACTTCTAGGCCTTCCTAAGAGTTGGCATAGCTACCACGACTCAGAAAATAGGAAGGAGAAGTTACCATAGTGGGAGTGATTGTGGTATGACTTCGTACAAGAAGATATAAGGTGTAACACCAGAGATGGGACCTCTTCCAAAGAAAAAGAAGAATATTTTTCATTAGTAGGAAAAGGAAGTAAATCCAAGGTGTTATCACTTAGAAAAAATGAAACACCATTTGACAAAGTCCTAGAGGTTCATGTGTCAAAGGTAGAGTCATAGAATTTATTTTTCATTACTTGGTTAAGAAAAATTTTAAATTTTTCTTGTTATCTTATCCTAAAAGTCCAAAACTCACCCTCATTAAAATCCTTTCATGTCACATCAGTCATGATTTAAAAAAAAAATTCATTTTTCAAGTTTATAGCACCGAAAGAGTCATTTTAGCCAAGAAACCCTATCTTCATAGCGAAATACATAGAGAAAATGCACTTTTCGCTACGAAACTTCTAATACTTTCGTAGCGAAACTACCCAAAAATACACTAGGTATGCTACGAAAGTAGGGATTCCTGTCTGTCCCATCAAAGCAGCTGTTAGGTGTTAGTAAATGATTGAAATGGATAGGGTAGATGCCATTCGAGTTAGTTAGGGTAAAGATCAAGGTAAAATGGTCATGGCCAAATTCATCATCACCATTTTAAGCATGTATGAGTCATCATTATGCTATGAGTTGTCATTGAACTTCAAAATCTTTCCAAATTGAGTCATTTTTCATTCTCCATTCCCTCTTTGCAAGTTATTGAGATTTGGAGAGATATTTTACTTAGCCCAAGCTCTGGCTGGTATTTTCAAAGGTTTGCAGGTATCAATGATCAAGCAAGGCAAAGAAGACATCAAAGAACCATGGCTACAAAAAGGAAGACCAACAAAGGTGGCCACTGTCTTAGATATGAGCCATCAGACATGAACCTGATAAATGAAGACCCAACAGCTGTAGAAGTTTTCAAAATAACAGGGTGTTTGCAGTTTTGTCAAAGATTGCAAGGATGCCATGTACAGGTTTCTAAAGAATTTTCCCTAAATTTCAATGGAACAACTACAAAAGTGGGAATGTTGAACCTCACAATACACCAGAGATATTTGCAGCAACAACAGGGATTCCAAGGGGACAAGAAAGATGGTTCAAAGGTTTCAAATTCAACATGGAGGAATGTAAAGAATTTATCAAGACAGAAAATAGTGAGGTTGACCTTACAAATGCCATTCCAAGGAGCCTCATGAAAGATAACTTCTCAAAACTACTGCTTATAATTCAAAAATATTTCACTTGTGAAGGGAGATATCATAAAGTCTATTCTTACCACTTCAAGCTTCTTCTACATTTTTTTTGGTAAGATATCTCTTAATATACCTTTTTATTTACACAGAATCTTAGCAAATATGGAAGATAAAGTTCAAGCTAAATCCGAGGGAAGTGAAGCCTCAATTTTTCATCATGGTTTAATAAAATTGTTGGTTTTAAATGAGTTACAAAGACTAGATAGAGACTGGTCTTCTTTTCTATTTGTTAGTGGTTTTGAAATGGATACCATTACCTCTAAAATAACTCCTAAATCTAAAGGTATACCATCACCTTTAGTGGCAGAACAAAGTGAACCAGTAATGATGGAAACAGAGTAGTTGCAGAAATTTGATACACCCAATGTTTCACCTTCAAAACAAAAGTCAACAATGATCAAACCTGCAAAACAAGAGCCAATTGTGAGTAAACAAGGCAGCAAAAGGATTACAAGGATCCAAAAAGTGACTAAAGGCAATTTACAAGACATATTACATGCTATTGATATTGAAGAGACTACTATAGTCTAGGCTGAGGATATAGATGAGGGTGGAAAGAAGATCAAGAAAGCTCAATAAGAAAAGAAGTTAGAGTTTGAAGGTGAGGATGTAGGTTTTATGTTTTAGGCTAGGAATCCCATGAAAAGACATGCTAGAAAACTCTTAGAAAGTAGTAAATAAGTTCATCAAGCCACTGACACTGTCCAGCCACCACAAAGAATTATTGACCTTTCATCTCCTATAGTAGAAGATCCAGTCATCAAGCAAAGGAAAGGAAAGGAGAAAATTATTGAAAAAAAAGATATTGGGGTCTTAGAGGAATAGTTGAAGTTATAAAATCATGAAATAACAGTCATGAAGAAGGAATCAAGGAAACATAATGCTCAGAAGGTGCATTTTTAGAATATCAAAGAGGTTTGAGAAGAGCAGGTTGACAGTGTATCAAAGACCCTAGAGAACACACAACAATTAATCAAATGGACTATGCCATTAAGGAAAGAAGTGAAGCATTTTATAAGAGTCAACCTGCACTTAAAATATAGTAACAGAAAGTTGAAGAACCAAGTGAAAGATCTCCAAGAGCAGTTAGAATTGATCCATGAGGAGCTTGAGAAGAAGGGTCTAAAGATGACTGTAGTTGAGGAACCCATAACTCAACTCATCATAAATGAAGAAGAAACACCTCAAGACTTGTAAATTGAGTTGGTTTATGTTTTGAGAGGTTAAAAGCATGTTGAAAACCAAGTTTATATATCTGGAAGGTATATTTTTGAAACAAGGCAAAAATCTAGAATTTACACAGTTTTCCATAATTTCGTAGCATTTCCTAGGCTTGAAGCTAGGAAAACGCTACGAAAAAACCTGTAGCTATCTTTTTGCTTCTAAAACCACTTTTGGTAGCTTTCAAGGAGATGAAATGATAGTGAGGATGTGTCAGGTCATGATGAACACAATGAAAGAGCAAAGAATCAGAAATTTTGATTGCAAAGGTCATTTTTTACGCTACGGAAGCAGGCTACAAAACTGCCATGATTTTGTAGCGAGTTGTTTTGAAGGTTTTTTAGCATGTTTAAGGGCAGTTTGGGCAGGTGGATATATTCAATAGGTTAAGGGAATTTGCTATTAATCATCCATGACTTGAATATCATGAAAGGGAGACAACTTCTCAATTGAAAACTTCGTTGAAGATAGACGCCTATTTTCCTAAAAAATTGGGTTTGTTTCCATATGTTGATGAGGGTAATTAAGATTTCACGTAGTGATGAGTTCTATCAAAGCCTATTCAAACATGTGAGGTATTAGTTGGCATATGTGTAACTGTTTTAAGAGATAAGGTAGTTGATGTAATAAGTAGCAGTTTCAGTCCTATTAGGAAAAGGACTGTTTTATAATGTAGTAGTCATTTTCTCATTAAAGCACATGTTTTCCTTTTATGCAAGGTGTCATAGGAAGAGTTCGATGAATTTAGCCAAGAGGAAGATCATCTCTGATGTAACAAGGCCTATTAAAGGGAAGATATTTGAAATTGTAGAGGGTTGGAGATTTTTTGCACTACTGCAGCTTTATGTAATTTGACTGATATCAGTAATAGAGAGGAATTTTTCTTGACAGACTTGAGATTCTCATGGAATTTTTAGTATTTCTCTAATCTATATTTTATGTGTACTAGTTGCAGTGGATTTTATCTTTATTTCTTAGATTTCATATGCGTATGCTCTGACTTCCTTTATTGATGAAATGGTTGTCTTGCTCTATCTTTCATGTGTGATTTACCTTTGCTAAAAACTCTTACCTGCCTCAGCTTCCATGTCAAGAGACCTTACCACTGAACATACTGATTTGTTGACTCCATAAGCCCAACGGTTGCAGACTTGTACTCTTTTCAACCTACACACATCACAATCAAGTTATTTTTCAAATAGAGTTAGCCATCTAGCTTCATCTTTATCAAATATCATTAACCCCTTTGAGAGAGCCCTCTCAGACTGAAGAGGCTAAGCTTCAGTCACAAGTTGGTTTGAAACATCTACATAGAGTTATCTGATTAGTAGCCAATCAAGTGAAATTTCATGATAACACAAGGGAAAAAAGTCCCAACGTGATGAGGGCAAGAGAGACTTGTCCAACATCAAGTGTTTTCATTGTCACGAGTATAGGCACTATGCCATGAAATGTCCACATAAGGCAAGCAAGAAGGAGCCTGCAGTAGCAGCAACAAGTGAAGCTCTAGCTTCATAGTTTGAGCTTGATTTTACTCTCATTGCATGCATGGCTAGGACTATAATGGGATGCATGTGGTATATCGACAATGGTGCCTTGTTCCATATGATGGGGAATAGAGTTCTCTTCATTGACTTGGAGGAGAAAGACTTCAAGCAGAACATTGAGTTTGGAGACGATGGGAGGTATTGCACAATCGGTATCTATATAGATACTTTCCAGAGGGAGTATGGCTCCCCTCTAAGACTTGCATATTTTTTTGTTTGTTCTAGGAAAAAAGAATAATCTTGTTTTTGTAGCGGTATTGGAATATTTTGGCTATGATATGATATTTATAAAAGGAAACGTTTTCCTTAGACACATCGCCACAAGACAGGTGAAATAGATTGGTGTGAAAGTCAAGAACCTGTATGCTCTCGAGGTCGAAAATACATGAAAATATTTGAGGAGAAAAGAAAAGTATAAATACTTGGTTGTTGAGAGGGAGCATATATTACCTCTCAATATGCATCCTCAAAAGCAGCCTCATAAAGTTGTGAAGAAGCATAATTAGAGAAGAAGAGAGAAGACTGAGTGGAGGCATTCGCTTAAGCAGAGGCCTCTAGTAGGGGGGATTTTGAGCCAAGTGGGTAGAGGGAGCACATGCAGCCATACCTCTAGGTGAGAGGTAGGGAGATGGGAAGAAATATTCCAAAATGTGCATAAATTTGGGGAGGGTCCATTGAGATGTCTTGACTCATGGATCAATACCTCTCTATGGGGGGGATCATAATACACAATAGTAGGATGGATCAGTAGTGGATGATGTAGTCAAACATCAGAGTGACAGATGCAGATATTAGCAGTAATCAGATACTAGAGTGTAGAATAGAGTTGGAAATAGTGCAGATGGCACAGATGCAAAGTTAGCAACAACATCAAGTTTTCAGTAGAGAGTGTAGTAGCTAGTAGCAATCAGAGGCTCTGGTGATAGATGCATCATACTGATCTAGTTTGGATGCTTTCTCAATTTCAGAAATTGCAGTAGTAACAACACTAGAGAAGTGTCGCATGCAGAACATTCCAAATGTACCATATCAGGATAGAGTTGAATTCATTTCTTATATAGAGGGAGTGTTGAAAATGGCAATAGGAAATATTGAAAATGGCACCCAGGAGGATGTTATTTTAATTTTTTCCTTAATTAAATTACAAGTAAATTATAATTCCACATCACATGATAATTTGTATGATTTAATTGAGTTAGGAACACTTAGTTAGCTCATTCAGTTCAAGTTGAGCGTCCAACTAGAGGCATGTGGAGTTCTCCCTAATTTTTAGGGGGCGCAGTTGAAGTTTATTTAGAGTTGTAATTAGTTAACTCAATTATTTGAGTTAAAATTAGTTTAATTAGTTATAAATGAGAGATGAACTATTGATAGGTCTAGAGAATTAAATCCGATTTAATTCACATGCAATGATCAATCAGATAACTAAATTTTTTTCTATAAATAGTTGTTGCATGTTAGTTCTAAGGAAGGCCCAGTTGAGATTGGAGTTAAAGGGAAGATAATATCAGTTGTATAATTAGAAAATTGTACAGGTCATGCATGAGGTCATCAGGAATCCTTTTATGTATTGTGAAATCTATTGATGGGAATTTCCTAATTAATAGGGGCTCAATTAGGCCAGGAATGCATAAGCCATGTTGGTCATTCAGAGGAAATTTTTTGGTTAAGTATTGGACGAAACTTACTTAGATCAGTGTGAGACAGTCAGAGATAGTACAAAGGTTTCTCAGGAAGGGAAATAACATTGTATTGTTTCATGTTCTTGAATTTATGCAATATACATATAGCAGGGTTTTCAACCAAGGCTTTCCCCAGTAAATATTTTTGATTTGCAATTGATATTATTTCTCTTTCTTGTTTATGTGATTGCATGATCGAAATTGGTTTCTGCAATTTGTAGAATTGATTCAGTATTTTGTTTTAATACATTACAAGATTAATTGAATCTATTTTTATTTTCTACGGGCCAGAAAATAATTGATAGTTTGCAACAAAACATCATTTCCAGGTTAGCGTTCCTACATCGCTTTTGACAATGCAATATATTTCTCATTGCTAGAGCTTTATGGTTTTGCATTAGGAGATGGAATAGTATTAAAGCATTATGATTACTAACTCCATTAGAGTGATGGTCTCATCGATAAATTGATCCCCATCGTCAAGCAAGCTATACTCTCTGAGAAAAGGAGCTGGCACCCTTCTTTAGTAAACGCCTTATGCAATGACCGAGCCACACCTAAGCCTTCCTTGAAAGCCTCCCCTTACTTCATGGTACACAGAAAAGAAGTCATCCTCCCTCCAAACATTTACTTTCCTACTCTCTAATCTTCCTAAGAGTACCACAGAAAGTCGTGTTTGTTAGTTCGGCATAGGATGGACATCCTTCATAATTTGCAAGAAGAAAGCCTGAAGACTGAAGTTTGGCGAGAAGTCTACAAGGAAGGACAAATTTAGTGTTGGTGACTTAGTTTTGATATGGGGTGAAACCCATGAATACAAAAAAAAGAACACTATGTTTGAAGCTCCACGAATTGGCCCATTTGTTGTGCATGAGAGGCTTGGAGAACACACCTATTGTCTTCGATCACTTGATGGGAAGACTGAATCTCTCCCTGTCAATGGTCAAGATCTCAAATATTTTTTCCAATAAAATATGGGATTGTCTTTCTTGTGAATAAAGTGTTTCCCTCGAGTTGGTTTATGGGATTTTGTGTGTTGCTAAAGTCTTAGGATCCTTGTGACACTTCAGTATTTGGTTAGTCGTCAGTTTGTCTTCCTTGTGTTGGTTATGTATTTTGGCTGATGAAGTTCTGAAGTAAAATATGATATTTCCTTAAGGAGAGTCTTTGGCTAGCCATGAAATCATGTCTACCCTAGAAACCTTGTGTCCATACTCGGTCCTTTTGTTTTGGTGTTTTAATGCTTATCCAACTAGTAAAAGGTGACAAGGGAAACTATAAACAAGTAAAAATAAATCAGAGGAACTTATATAATTCTTTGAAGGAACAACCTCTCCTACTCTCAATAAGTTGAGATCCCTCTTCCACACAAAATAAATAAGTGCCAAAGCACAGTCCTCTTCTTAAATAATAAATAAAAGGCAAAATAAGAGAAAGGCTTCTTGCGCTGAGAGGCGAAGCAAGAAACTCTATCTAGGTAATGTTCAGGTTCACTCATAACATCAGGGATAATTTTAGGGGCGAATTTTAGCCCAAGGGCGAAATTTAAGGGGTTTTAGATTTTAGAGGGGCGAATTTTTTATATAGAACCTATTTTGTATAGTTTTGTATAAATAGCCCCAAAATTATTTTAAAAATAAATAATTATTATGGTTTAGCCAAAAAAAATAAGTGCGGATAAACATGAAATGTTGGGTTCGCCTTCGATTCACTAGTCTATGATTTTATCGGGTTGTATTCGCCCCGATTTACTAAGTTGTAGGGTTTTGGGTCTGCATTCGCCTTAATTTAAGTTGATGATGCTGGTTCTGGGTTGCGTACAGATTTACGATTTATGCTAATGATGCTGGATGATGCTCGTTTTGGGTTGCATATGCCCTAGATTTACAGGGCAATGGAGATTTACTGTGATGATGCTGGTTTTGGGTTGCCCCCCTCTAGATGAAATTTTGACCTCTTATTTCTACTCCTTAAACGCTGGAAATGGCCTCTGAACAGTCTACTATTTATGCTCTGAGACTTGAGTTTGCACCATAGGAAATGTTCACAACTGTAGCAGCTTCTCCTTCCTTGACCATACATTGAATAACACATAGTACTAACCAGATTTACATGGCAGAGAATTTACACATCAACAACAAGTTTCTCCTTCCAGAACAGACCGAAAATACACTGATTATGCCCAGAAATACTCTCAGGACAGACCCAAAAATCTTGCTGTACAGGCCTAAAAAACTTGGGTTTCATGCAGACATACCGAGGAAGATTGATTGGCTGCCTCTATGCTGGTACTGACACGGTTCAGATCAGAGGTATGTAAATAACTTTTAGCAAAAGAATTACTCTGTCTAAGGGCTAGTGTGACTGGGTGCAATCCCCGGGTGATACACTTATCGTTTCAATATTAGCTGAGTTGCCCAGCTTGGCTTATTTATCTTACTGTCCCCTCAATTCTATCTTTTATACATTAAACCTTTATGGGAATGTTGGGCAATTTTACAATGATTTACAGCTTCCTTTTATGCAGGACATGTTATGTTGTTTTCACTGTACTGTATGCATGATGTATTGGGTTGAGGCTTCATTTGAAATTGAATTGAATGCTTTTTCTGTGGGGTCATTATAATTTTGAGCTGAAATGTTTTCTGTGTGCTCATCATGATTTTGAGCTGGAATGTTTTCTGTGCAGTCATTATGATTTTGAACTGGCAAAAAAGGTTTAGACGTACATTCGACCCATATCAAACTGGTTATAAATTTTTGCATTAGGATAGTTCAGGCATTTATAAGTCTTCATTTCCAAAACAAGTAAAAAGTCATTAGTCTACAATATCATGTCTAAGTAGAAGAAAAACAAATAAGGATCTCAAGGTAGAATCAACATGGGACATGAAATAATGTTTTTAACATCATGGATCTAGAATAGAGCTTGAAAGATGTCCATGTCGGAACTCAATTGAAGGAAGAGCTGCCCATTTCGGCTAATTTGATCTACTGCCCCTCAATTATCTTTTTTATCCATTAAACTCTTATGGGTCTGTTGGGCCATGTTACAATGCTTTCACAATTACCTTCTATGACCTTGGAATAGAACTTGAAAGATGTCAATATCAGAACTCGATGGAAGGTTCAGCTGCCCATTTTGGCTAATTTGACCTACAGGCCCCTCAATTATCTTTTTTATCCATTAAACTCTTATGTGTCTGCTGGGCTATGTTAAAATGGTTTCACAATTACCTTCTATGAGCTTAGTTATTAGTTTATGCTATTTGGATAGTACAATGTCTCAGTGGTTGAGAAGCGAAGGATCTGGGACATCGGATTTTGAGAGCACCTATTGTCTAGATTACTTGCTTCTTCCAACGTGGGGGGGCGGTGGGGAATCGACTTGGGACATGCATTTGACACTTTCAACATCCAAGGGCAAGAATGGAAAATAGGAGATGTCCTCTGAATTGAGTTGAAGGTTTATTTGGAGATTTTGATAAATTTCATCTGCTAATCTCTCAATTCTGTCTCAGCCGCTAGACCCTTATGGGTCTATTAGAACATTTTGTATTTCTTTTACAGTTTTGTTCTATGATCTTGTGCTTAAAGAATGTTGTCCGACATGATATCTCTGCAGAGAGTTAAGTGGCCTACACAAATTCAATATTCTAGCTCCAATATACAATCATATGAATGGTGAGGTGGCTTTACACACCTTTTGAGGCCTCAACCTCAATTCCATGTAATATGGAAATGTTGAAGTGCATGCTAGATAGTATCAATTCAATATAATAAGGAAATGTGAAGTGCATATTACATGTTATAAATTCTATTACAGAAATGGTAAATGTAAATTATATGTGGGTACTACCTACAATATGTTAAGAGAAACCTAACCATGAGACCTGTTTCTGTTCTATTCTTGTCTGGGAATTACATCAGGATTCAGTACATTACTAATGATACCCATTGTTGTCGTTGCAGGATATTCTAATAAATAGGCAATTTCCCAGCCCCCAGATTGACAGTGTCACCAGTGATAACATTATCGTGAATGTATTTAACAGCCTGGATCAGCCTTTCTTATTATCTTGATTAGTCACTTGGGTTCTCTCTTGTGTATTGGCTTATTAAGATTCATGGGTTCTTTCTTGTTTTCTAATGCGTTGAGATCTTTAACACATTCTGGTACTGGCATGGTATCCAGGATTTCGTGGCAAGATGGAGTTTTGGGAACAAACTGACCTATAACACCAAAACAGAACTTAAATATACAATTTCTAGGTGAATGACCAAATAGACAGCTAGTACTACTTTCCATCAATGTGTATACACAAAGCAGCTGGGGTATTTGGAGGGCTAACTGTTGCCAGTAGGCTCCTCATCCCTGTTCCGTTCCCTGCTCCTATTGGTGATATCACTCTGCTCATACGTGACTGGTACAAGACCAATCACACATTAAGTTATTAATCTGTCCCAGAAACAAATTCATCTTTTGAATTTAAAGAGATTGACTACGTTCAACTTCACAGTGTCCACCAGAATGTTCTCTCATTGCATCAATCTCTGACAATTTTCTAGCTTTGGCCAAATCCTTAAGAGAACACTTGACATGGGCAGATTGCTGGGTAAACCTTATGTTGTTCTTATTAATGGTCATTGGCCAGCAAGTGATGCAATAATCACAATGGATGAAGGTAGATTGTGATTCTCTACAGCAAGGCACACTGCTAGACTTTTTGTGGATGCGTCTAGGTACCCAATGATCCACAAAATACATTTTGTTTTGACATTATCTGATGGCATATCTTTCCCGTTCAATTTGCTTACTTATATATCTAAAATGAGCCATCTATTTATCTGTAAGAAAACTACCACCTCCGGATTTCAAATGTGGGATTGTCATCCTCTTTGAACTTCAGGATCCAGGGTCATAAATTGAAGCTTGTGGAGGTGGAAGGATGTCACACTGTTCAAAATGTCTATGATTCTCTTGACATCCATATCAGCCAGACCTATTTTATTCTGATCATTGCAAATCAGTAACCTCAGGACTATTACATGGTTGCATCTACTCGTTTTACTAGCTTTGTTCTCACTTGCATTGCCACTTTCCACTATAGAAATTCCCAGAAGAAGGTTTCTGGACCAATTCGAGGAGCCCCAACAGAGATTGTTGGTCTCTGAACCAGGCAAGATACGTCAGGGTTGGTGCTTGCTTTAGTTTGGGTCTAGCATCATGTGTCCGGAGAGGGATATTTGTATATATATTACAGATAGATAGATTCATGAATATGCTCATTTCTTAATGTTTTTAGCATTGTTGAGAAATATAGATAAAGGAACAATCATGGAAAGTGCGGATGGCTGTGAAAATTTAATTTCCTAGAAGATTCACAGACAAACTAGGGGTGAATTCTAAAATATCCATCAAGTGCAGGATTGGTGGGAGTTACATCCATATATGTACTCTTGTTCTCAAATTTGAATAGCAATTGTTGTGCAGATGGAACTGGACAGCTGGTGCAGCTCGTCCCAATCCACAAGGATCTTACCACTATGGAAATATCACTGCAACTCTCGTCAAAATCTTCACTGCTGCCACAGATGAGAAGAGTTATCACTGCAATGGCATGGGTGGAGCTCTAGTGGTGGCATTGTTGGCTCATTAATATTATGTATATATGTGCATCTATATGTACATATATGTTTGTGTATGTTTCTAAGTACCATGGGTATGCATACCCAGCTCTTGGATCTTTTGTACCTATTCCCATGTACCAGAAATGTATATGTACCCATATCCACTATACCCAGTAGAATGTTGTAGTCTGGAAGACTGGAACACATCCACGTACCCTGCCATAACTTGGGCAAATTTGGAGATGTAACCTAAAAGTTGTCTTAGTTAAAACTTAAAAAGTTCCAGTAAGGTTGCATTTAGGGTATGTCCAACAAGGAACCCTAAGAAACCAATTGTTATTCCATTTTATACTTTTAAACCCTAATTTCTGTGTGGAACCCTACCTGGATTTGGCAATAAAAAACAGTTATTTCAGACATTTGGCAGACAAGGGGACTGTAATTGAGACTGGACCACTCATCCGGTGGGAATACCGTGATATGTACTTTAGAGCTCATTGTTTGGCATAGATCCATTGTCATTTTAGTCACCCGTTTGTGCTTTTACTTCCACATGCTCTGAGGATTTTGGTTGTAGGGCCTCGCGTGGGTGTTTTGAACAGAGGGATTGAGATTAGAATAGTAGCATGGTGCTGTAATGGGCATTGTGGCTTACCAGACATTAAGGAATCAATAGTATGCCTGTGTTTTTTAATGGATATTGCAATTGAATGATGTAATGAAAACCCATTGAAAGAGATAAGGGGGATGTTGTTTTGGACAATGGAGAAGCTGATGCTGCTCTTCTGGGTGTTATTGCTGATGCTTGCTCAGTTTCCGGGTGAGTTCAAACTTGACTTTACTGATATTTCTGTGAGTAAATGTCTTTGATTTGGCTTCCTTGCTCTCTGTTTTAGCTAAACACAAAGAAAAGAACTATGACAATGATCCTTGTCCACTGAACATTGCAATGATCACTGTCCACTGAGACTAACTATGTTTTCTGAGAACTTAACATAGAGAGTGTGTGAATGAGTTATTAGCAATGTATTCTCTGTAAATGTATATTTTTTTCTACTTCTGAAGCAAATCTGGAAATCATGTTTCTGTTCCTCATTTTTTGATTTTCACTCTTTAATGCAGGCAAATTGCATTGACTCTACTGTGCCAGCGGAGTCAGTGTTTGCTCAGGAAGTTAAGAAGTTGCAAAAGGAGCAATTTAATCCATTTGAGCAGGTGACATTAGAACCTTTTGAAAGAGATCATGCTTGTGTTGTAGGTGGCTACAGAATGCCCAAGAAACAGAAAGCAGCAGATGCAGCTGCGTGAAGGAGTTTCTGTGATCAATTAAAGAAACGAGCTCCTTGTCTCAGGAATGCAAAATGCAATCTTAGATCAAGTGATGCCTTCCCCTCTCTCTTCTTGAAATGAGCCCTGGTGGACATTGGGAGGGGGGCAGTGACTGGGTTATATTATAAAAGTTTTGGACTGCTTTGCTTTGTATTTTTTTTGACATTTACATGAGCAAATTTTAATCTAAACTGAAAGTTGGTCTGAGAGTTATATGTTTGTGCAAAAACTTGATTCAACTACTTGGAGGTGTTAAGGTGGAAATACTTTTAATGCTCTAGTGTTTTTTGTGTTTTTATTAGCTAGCTCAGTTGTCTTACTCTTTGCCTATAACTTATTTGGTTATGCTTTGAAATCTTTTTATATCTGCATATAATCTCAGTTGGCTGTACCGAGATGGGTTTCCTTAAGGCCTATAGTTTTTTACCTAGTAGGGATATGATCTGCATTTGTGTTTAGCTTGAGCAATTTTGATGTCAAAAGACTTGTGTTCTATGAAGCATGTGAACTTGTAGGCCAGTTTTGTGCTGAACATAGTTTGAAAGTACATTCCATGTTTGAAATATCCCACGTTCTTCAACAATTAAGAAAAGTGAACATAGATAATAAATTACTTGAAGTGAAGTTTAGTCATATGAGGATATCTTTAGAAGATGGTTATTATAGAATTATTGAGAGGAGCATTCAAATGAAGACATGCTCTTAAGATGGGCACTAGTCTTGCTGTTGTTGTCAGACATCATTAAAAACATATTTTCTGGGTTGTCAGACATCATAAAAATGATTAAACTATATGGAGGTATTAAGTAGGAAATGCTTTGAAAACCACCAGTTTTGGTGGCTTGGTTAATATTGATCTCCTGCCAGCTTTAGTTGTGTCACTCCTTGTCTATTAGCTGTATTGGAGATTTTTTTATTTTTTATTTTATTTTATTTTTTAAATTTTTAAAATTTTTTTTCTTTGTTTTTAATTTATTGAAATCTTTACTCAGTAAGGCATTCTTTGTGAGATCTCCCCTCATGTTCCACTGTGTGCTGTTTTGCACCATTGATTGGTGTTAGATGATAGAAATATTGTGTGATGTTGTACTGATCCCTCGCAAAAACCTACAGACTATAGGGTGCCTACACCACGGCACATGTTCATTAAATTTAGAGACTGGGTGGGTGTCTCCATCAAGCGGGATACCAACTCTCATTGCCTTTAATGCCCTCCGTGCTGCATGTTCAGTTAGCAGTGCCATTAAACCCAGAGACAGGCAAGTTCCTCCATTAGCTGGGATACCAGTTCTCATTGCCATTAATGCCCTCCATCATGCCACTTGTTCTGAGCATGCAAGTGCCTCCATAAGGTGGCATATCAGGTCTCATTGTGCCATTAATGCCCCTCGATTCAAAGCACGATAATTCATTACGTTTTACAGGTCTCCATGACTTAGAGACAGTTGTACCATTAATGCCTGATTCTGAGCGCATGATAACCCCCCCTCAATGGTGGTGAGCTTAAGTTTGTGCTAGTCTGGTATTAGTCAGTTATAGATAAAGCTCTGTCTGCGCCGAGAAACAACTAAATTTGTTGTTTAGTTTTTTGCGTGTCGATACATTGCAAGGGATTTAGGGATCCAGGGCTGTGAATCTGCCATTCTTTCAAAGGAAACCTTGCTCTCTATAAATATACTCATCGAGTTTTTCTTAGTTTTTGGTAAATTTGGGTGCTCTGGTGTTTTCTACATTGTGAAATCTATTGATTGGTGCAATTAATGTGTAATGTTACTAATGTATGGTTGTTCCTTTTTACTACATTCGGTCGTTGAGCATACCTTACAACACAAACATTTGTACTTCACTCATTTCACTAGTAGGTCTGAGAATGTTGGTGCAAATTTAGGACCCAGTTTTTAGTTTAGTAGGCCAAAAGGGTTGCACTTTACCATAGAACACGATTAGGTTTAAATAGTTTAGACAATAAAAATTGATTCAATAAATGATTATTTAGTTTAACATAGTTTGTTACTTCCAAGTTTAAACCGAAATATAGGAAACATCTCTTTGGCATGTCCCAAAATATAAATATGTAGCTACAACATGAATTCCTATGTTGATAGGAAAAGCTTAACGGTGGTATTGTTTGGAATGGATGTAAGGAAGAGCTCAACTAACTATATTCATTCTGCATATGTTGTGATGTCTCTTTCTATAGACTTGGTACAACATGAAATAGTTAAAAGGATCTGTATGTCTTTACCTTGTTGACTATCGTTAACATAAAATCTGTCACATCATTTTTTAAGGTATTACGTCCAGTAAAATGATAAATCTGATGGCGATTTGTAGACCCCAGTGACTCTAACAAAGAGTTTTTTGATCATTTCTAATACAAATGCAACCTCTACCATAGTTTGTCGTTCTTCAGGTGATTCTCTTGTGCATCCCAATCCCAATGCCACGAGTTTATTCACACAGTTTTGAGTATCTCATATTTCTCTAGTGCGTCAATATTTTCATCCCTCAACAGGTTGCTATCCGTCACTTCCCCCATTTTTATCGGGAAAAAGCCATGGTCACCCTCTTAGGTAGGTTCCGTCCCCTCTACAAACATCACCCTTTGTTGACACAGTTTTTCCAAATCCATATTCTGTATTCAGGCCAACTAGTCATCAAATTTTGATTGAGGCAACTTAGCAATACTTATATAATCTGCTTTGCTCAATTTTGTGAAGTTCCAAACCTGGGGCAACATAGCCAATGGATCCTTTTAGACAAAGTGTGGAAGTGATTGAGTCCATCGAGTCTTGACAGACAAGTTAATTGTGCAATGCCAAAATCAGATAAATGTGTTGTCATATTGCTATCGAAAATGATATTGATGGGCTTTATATCATAATGCACCACTTGAACAAAACTTTTTCGATATTGCTGGGCTTTATATCATAATGCACCACTTGAACAAAACAATAGTGATGAAGATATTTTGTGATATGTGCTGTCTATGCATATCTGTACTCTGGCTTAAGTTCAATGCATACACATCTATCTTAGCACTCTACTCTCCAGCGGGATAAAATTGATTTTCCAAGCTTCCATTTGACATTAGTTGGAGGACCAAAGCTTTGAAGTGAGGGGTTGAGCAACTTGTAACTCTAATAAGATTTTGGTGCCTAATTCTCCTAACCACATTGCATTCTATTTTGAAACTCTTGTAAGTTTCTTCATTTTGCAACTTGAGAACCTTGACCGCGACATCTGTGCCATTGTGTAAATTCCTTTATAGACTGATCCAAAACTCCCAACTCTTTATCAAGTTTGCCTCATTGAATCCTTGAGTTGCTTTTACAAGATCTTCATATAAAATCACTGGTGGTCCAAATTGTAGTGAGAAAGCTCTTGGGAAACTTAAAATTTAGTCAGGTAACCAGACTCCAGAAGAATCCAGAGAGTAAACAACATATAAAAAGGTGTTGCCACCTTCAATTGGTACAATCACATTTTAGAACTGATTGATTTATTTCTTTCAAAGTAGTAGTAGGGGGACACAGAGGCAAAGCATATTTGCTGTCCACAAAGGCCAGGATTCCCCATAAATGAATTGAAAGTAACATTCACAAAAATCCTTAGATTGGGCATTTTCCCCTAAAATTCTTGAAATAAAGGCTCAAAGAGTGAAGCATTTAAAATCACAAAAATCCCTTCTCTGGGGATCCTTAAATTGTTGAAAGAAAGGCTCAGATTGTGAAGCATGTCTAAGTTTTTGAGATCTATCCTACAATTTTTTGAATTCACCGAACGAATATGAAAATTGGACCTTGAAATGTATTATGAGAGAGATTGAGTTTAACTAGTCCCGTGTGGCTTCCAAGTGCATATGGCATGATACCAATCAATTGGTGGAAAGTAAGTACTATCAATAGTTTGAATGACATGTCTCTTATCTAGAGTGACATGTCTCTTGCTCAAGAGACGTTCTCCATTAAAAAACTCTCATTCACAAAATGTGATCTTTCAACATGAAAAATGAATGATCTCTCACAAAAATGGCATAAATGGATTTTCACACATATGTGGCATAATTGGTCTTCTTGAATACGCTGATCAGATTCAAGTCATACTCATCATCAGTGAAATCGTCTCAAAATCCTGATTTTAATGGCTGTAAACACAACCACTTTCTATGAAATTCTGATACTAATGGCTGTGAACACAACCATTGTCTCGAAATTATGATGCTAATGGCTGCAAACACAACCAATTTCTATGAAATTATGATACTAATGGCTGTAAACACAACCACTTTCTATGAAATTATGATACTAATGGCTGTAAACACAACCACTTTCTATCAAAGTGTCAACATGGCCCATTTTCATCAGTGCATCATCTCGACTTTTGTGCAAGACTGAATTCACCCAACGACTATGAAATTGGACCTTGAAATGTATTATGAGAGAGATTGAGTTTAACTAGTCCCGTGTGACTTCCGAGTGCATATGGCATGATACCAATCAACTGGTTGAAAGTAATATCAACAGTTTGAATTGCATGTCTCTCTAAAGAGTGATATGATGTCTCTCTCTAAACCCTTATCTAGAGCGACATGTCTCTTGCTCTCTTTTGCTCAAGAGACGTTCTCCAATAAAAAAACTCTCATTCACAAAATGTTCTCTTTCAACTTGAAAAATGAATGATCTCTCACAAAAGTGGCATAAATGGATTTTCACACATAAGTGGCATAAATGGTGTTCTTGAATCTCCTGATGAGATTCAAGTCATACACATCATCATCACGATCGTCTCGAAATTCAGATTCAAGTCATATTCATCATCATCATCACGATCGTCTCGAAATTTTGATACTAATGGCTGTAAACACAATCACTTTTTGTCAAAGTGTCAACATGGCCCGCTTTCATCATTGCATCATCTCGACTTTTGTGCAACGACTAAAATGATGAATTTCCTGCAAAGGTTCAAATCTCAATGTCCTATTGCAACATACAAGAATTTCCTACAAAGGTTCAAATCTCATTGTCCTATTGCAACATACAAATATCACAAACACTTGGAACATACATCCATCCTTTTGTCAAAACAAAAATAATCAAAGTGGCCAAAAGCATCAATATGCCTCCAAATATGGCGATAGCTTGAAAATTGGTTGGTCAAATGACAAAAATGGCTACGCGTTCCTTGCGAAAAATCATGAAATTTGAATATAAAGTTGACTATGTTTTGAAATTGTTAAATATGGGCCTCTAGGGAATCTAGAGGATTCTTTGCGGATTTTTGCCTCAAGGTTCCATTGCTCAACGTTTTGCCTATGGAATATTCATTGCTCAAATCAAATAACTGTCTACGCTATCAAATTCTTGGCAAAAATTCGGTTCACATGAGTATAAACTTACATATTTCTGACCATGAAACCCTGGGCATAGGCTCATGGGAATATGTTATGCAACCAGCTCACAAAAGAATAGAAATAACATATCAACAACTTTAAAAATATCCTCTTAACAAATATAGTAAAGTTGTTTTTCAGCTTATGTATTTTTCTGAAAGAACTATTTAGGTTAAAAAATGTTATTGTATTGTTGTGTGTGTCAGTGAGGGCACATGGGATAGTGCAGCTATAGTTTTTGAAGATTAGTCTAAATTGACTCGTAATTTGTTCAACTCCAAGCCAAGTTGATTGTTGGTTGAACGTCAATTGTTGTTCAATGGATGCAGTAAGATCTTGCAGTGCAGCGTATACCAAAGGGGAAAGTTTGGAGCCCATCATGGGCATTTTGTAATTCTCCACCACCTCCACCTATGCTTCCTCAAACTCTTCTCCAACCTTCGAAGACAGTGCTAGTAGTAGCATGAGCAACAATACCACGCTTTCGCGCAACTAGAAGAGCCCAAAGCTTCAAATCAGCACGAGAACTACTTCCCCACAAGTCACCATGTGCCATGCTTTCTGGTCTCGTGTTTTCTTTCTGGGCTTCCCGTTCAACCACCACATTCTTCATTGGAACCAACACCGAACTCACTTAGACAACGATTCACCATTTTACATTCTATGATTTACAAGTATAATATAATCTCGTAAGATTAAAATTATATATACATATTATATTAATAAATTGCCTATTTTTCCTTTCTATGTATCATGGGGTTCTGCCTATTTATTTATATATATAAATTTATAAATTTTGGTGAACATCCTTGACACATAACAATGTTTATGTTCTCGGGAGGACTGCTAGTACTTAGGTCAGTAGTTAGCAACACCAGAGATGAAAATTATACTATGAACATAAAACTCACGAAATTCATCACTCCTCCCTTTCTTGAAACTTTTAGTAGCATGAATATTTGTCGATAAACCAAAAAGTATTGATATACCTTCATTGTCTATGGTACCCTAGAACTAAAATAACGCACATAATGAATCAAGCATTTCCTCAAGGTCCAAGGCCTCGGAGGAAAAAAAGAAGAAGAAGAAGAAGAAAAGAGAATTTGGAATTCTATCAAAGGTGTTACCAAGTGATATACTGCTAACCTCTAAAATGTTGGTCAAGCATTCTACTTAATATCCTTCCTTTGTCTTATTTATAGTCAGAAATTTTTAAGCTCATTTCATGAAGCTATATGTTAGTATCCTTTCACAGATAGACAAATAAAGCTGCTTTGGTGTTATTGGAAATACTGCTGAATGTAAATAATCTTTGACTTGCTCAAATAAAAAAGAGGTAATATTTGTGTAAATGATTTGTTTTAGCTATGTACGTACTCATCACACTCATTTCCCAAAAGTTCTAAAAACATCATTATACAGAAGTATGTCATCGTCAACCATTTCTAGTGCTAATTTTGATGTTTCTAACCTGTCATAATTGTCACAAAGTCACACGGAGGATAATTATTTCATTCATATGTTCGAAATGATCTGGGTGTTTTTTGAGTCACAAGTATGTTGGAAAGGTGGTATTCATGTACCTATGTTCCATTTGAATACAATAACTTCTACTTGTCCCACACTTTGTATTTTTTATGGAAAATCTCCGTATCAAGAAACTTTCTAGCTTTCCTCTAGGCTCTCCCCCAAGCTCCTCGTATCATGTAGTTTCATTCTTTTAGATGTGACCATACTACTTGGAAAAGTCAGCCAGTTATCAATGCTGAAGCTTCTGTTAGTGCCCCACCGCACAAGCTTTATGACTAACGCTAACTTCACTGTAATTTCACTGCTGAGTTTCAGCCCAACTTAACCACATTTACAAAATTGGGACACACAAGTTCATACCTTGAGCTCAACCACGCACTACGTAGTCACCCACAAAGCCCATGACTCTCTCTTTGAACGCGCAATTGGCTTTCTCCGATCTCTCATCCTTGTTGCCTATCCCTCTCACTCCCGTGAACTATGCAGCCTCCATGCCCTCACCAGCTTCCGTGGAATCGGCCTGCGCGTGCTTCCTGGCGCTCGTTTCTTCCGCTCTAATCATGATAGTCGATATTCGCTGAGCTTCTCACGCAACTCCGCTACTTGTCATGAGCTTCCGCTTACGCATCAGAAAATGTATCATCTTAGACTAGGTTTTGGGATTGATTTTGCCTCATGGCGTGTTGAATTGCGATGGTTATCTATCAAATCACGTGATATGATAAAGGAATGGGTTATAGCAAATTAAAGCAGCCAGTTGTTCTTAACCTAAAATTACAAGATTATTGATCAAGAGAAAGCTTAAAGGACGCTAGTTTGTGACTTTTCCGCAGTGACCTATAATGCTGAAGTCTCCCTATCATCAAGTGCTTGTGGAGGGGTGAAGGAGATTTCTTCTACGAAAAACACGTGAGCCAACAAGACTAATGCCTTCGTATTATCAATAATATCATCAATAAAAATCTGTTTTAGTAGTGGTATGTCATTACAACATGAGAATATGTCATTATTATCACTATTGTATATCATGTTCATACTGAAACCAAATGACACAAGGAATGTAAAGAGTCATGTAAGGGAAAGTTCATGTGCGTCGAACGTCGCGAGGTTGTCGCGAGCCGCCTCAATATATATACCCTCACAGCCAAAGAGAGGTGACTTTTCACCTTGGCTCCACCAACAAAGCAACAGAAGTATATTCCGCTTTTCGTGAAAGGGCGAGTGGCTCCAACGCTTCATTATTGGAGCTAGTGATGTCACCTGGTCAAGTACATGTGTCTTCTGAATCCCTATCGAATAAAAAGCCTTCAAGGTCAACATGTTCTTACCCAATACTAATAAATGTCAGCACTGTCTATGGATGTTTACATTTCATGTTTTCTTCTTGAGTATGTACTAAGACAATTGAATCTGAGCTGGTTATTTTGTGCTTGTCTTGTTGAGAATGTGTCGTGTTCCGTTGTATTGGTGGCTCATCCTTGCATACTATTCTACGTATTGTGACATATTCTTTTCTACACACTGTGTGTTTCACTACATTCTTGTGGACTATTCTCACATCATATTAGGTAGACATTTCTGTACATGTGCACGGATCACTAATTCATCAGAGACTATTCCCACTGGCTGGATGCATAGCCATTTATGTTCATGTGTGCGCTCCTTTATAGTGTTACTCTCTCTTAGAGGCCCAATTTTCTCTCTGCCTTGCTCCTTTGCGGGGTATATGAACATTGAGTGCAAATTGCACCCAGTTCCATGAGGCATACTCCCCCAGCTTAAGAAAGTATATTAGCATCACTTTTCTTGCCGATATCAAGAGCCAATGAATATCTCTCATGAATAAGGAAATCTAGCCTTTGTCTCTGGATAGTACTCGTACACCAAATTGTGTGAGGTCTAATTGGGATCATAGCAGGAAAATTCCCCAATGCCAGGGAACCAACACCGGAACAATAGCATTTTACGTGAATATTTTGGTTTCTTGAATGCATAATGGATGGATATATTATTTTGGATGAAATATAGAGATAATGCGTAATAGCAAAACAGTTTCTATATGCGCTTTATTGAATTATAAAAAATTGTGTATTTAATCCCTATATACTGCAATTATGAGATCTTTCATGCAATGCAGTGATAGCTAAATTCTTAATTCTTCAATTGTTTTTCCATACTGTTTCACAAAAGGAAATTCCACCACCAAACTTCATAAATTTAAAGCATTCTGAATTAATCTGGAATGATCATGTACTTGAACACCAATCATGCTAAGAGGACCTTTGCTTGTCAGGAAATTTCCTTCTTGCATGTGGGTTAGGTAACTTTTTCTAGAAACTTCAAAGTTCTTATTGGTTTGAAAGCGTTTAAAGTGGTAAGTCTGTGTAGTAAGCCTGGAAATTCCTATTCTAGAAATGAAAGACGAAACACTCTGCAACAAAATAAATACTCAGTATTTGAAAATATTTAAATGAAGCACACGGGAGGGAAAATAATTGTTTTGTACAATGCTTATTCTTGTGGGGATATTTTCCTTCGAAGAATAGAAAATTAAAATTAACCTCAACTTAAATTTAAATTATATCTCACACTATGGAGACTAATAAAACTACACCCCACGATGAAACAGTAACCTCATAATGGATATAAGCCACTGCAATCTAGACTCATTTTCTAAGAGTCCTACCTTAGGTAATGGAGATGGCACTTTTTTAGTTATAGCAAAACTGTTTCTGGAATTAAAACTGAACGGGAGGATAGAAATTATGAAGTGATTACAACAATTTCCGCAATCTAACAACTCAACCAAAATAGTTTCTCTAAGATTTCAGCCACATTCTATGCAGCTGTGATTGTTTGTTTATTGAGTTTTTAGAAAAATCCATTTAAGTGTTGTTAAAAGTAGTATTTTTGCAAAGTGTCAAGGCTTACGAACAGGAAGTAAGTTTACAACACTCACTTAATTACTAACTACGCAGTTGTAACTTCCAGATGAATGAACTCATAAATATATGGAAAAATATATTTAGATGGGTAGTTAGAAATATTCCATGAACAATGAAAACCACATAGTCCTATTATTTATTATCTGTTCTTAAACGGTTATAAAAATAAATTTTGAACTGTGTTCCATTAACAGAGCTTCTATTTCTCTTTAGTAAGTTCTTTCTGATTATTGAGTGTTTAAACTATGGCATCCTTTATTAAATTTTCTACGTCTCAATTTCAGTGGCATCTACAACATCGCATTTCCAGCAGCTCTTCCTCGCCCATAATAGCTATAGTAAGGGAAAACCTACAAACATCCGGTGCAAACAAATCCAATTTTCCAAGTAGACAATGTCATATCCCATAGAAAATTATATTTTGAGCATGTAGTACTACAAATAAAGACTTTATCGTACCTTGAGTATATGAAAATTTAAATATAATAATCAAATGAACGATACCAAACGTGCACGTTTTTAGATTTTAATCAAAAGCGGAATGAAAATTTAATATAAAAATTAAAAATAAAAAAGACTTTTAAAAGAGATTTTACATATTTCTGAGGTCTGATGATAAATGTGCACAAAATATTGCTCTTCTCAAAACGTGCGCAAAATCCTATTTCTGAAAAACAATGGGAAAGTTGGTTCGTATGCATTGTGTTATTGTTGACAGTTCAAAGTTTTTGCCCGTGTTACCGGTCTTGTATTCAAGCAGACTGCGGTGTCTGCCAATAATCTGTCCAGACTGTATCTCCGTCTTTGATATCGGTCCCTTGTACGACACTATCGACTTCCTCAATGTAAGAAATTGCGTGATAAAAATAATTTTTATTTATGGATGCAGGTGATCCTTTGTCTCAGGACTTTTCTTACGTGAAAATTTCTGGTATGGACTTTAATATGAAAGATTTTTATAATTTGAAAATAAACTTCAAAGCTCAATATTTTAAAATCTCAAAAGAAGAAAAGGGCCAAATAACGTCAACCATGGTTTTTTAAGTTCTGAAAAAATTTGTTTTCGTAAAAATCTTATCACAGCAGTCATGTTACAATTATAATTTACAATTCATATGTTTGAGTGTTTGAATAGGAGAACGAAAACAATATGCAATTATCATTTCTAGGTGTTTATGTGATATTCAAATTGGATATGGACAAAGAAAATCTTGAATTGATGAGAAAATGTTTTTATGCAATTTTTATCATTGGATGCTTCAAAATTTCTTGCTTTGTTACCTTGGTTAAAGGTGCCTCAACTAAAGTTTTCAAATTAACAAGGCGAAATTCCAGAAGTCATTTGCCTTTGTCATAGAATTCTCGTTGTTTATATTGAGCAACAATTATAAGTAAGTTTTGTTGCTCCTAATGAGTTTTGAGGGATAAATATAGCAAATGAGAAAATATTTGTTGTAGGGATTTAATTGAAACTTTTCAAACTCAAAACATTGTTGAAGATGATGGAGAAATTATATTATAGAGAAGCCTGCGTTCACCAGAACTTCTAGATTAGGAGTTGTTCCTTATTTCTTAGGTATTGGTTCTAACTTCTATTTGCATGTAACCTATATATTGTTTGATCTCTAATGAGAACGTAATGATTTCGTTATTATTGTACCTCTATGTAGTTTCTATAGCCAAGCGCACAACTTTTCAATACCTAATATGCTATATTGAACATGTAATGTAGCAGCATGAGGCCCAAAGCAGCCTGCAAAGTTGTGAGGCTAACCCTGGGGAGTGCCCGAGGAGATTCGTAGTAGCATCTATTGCTGCAGTTTATAATTAAAGTGAGTAAAAGGAGTCATGAGAATTAAATGTCATTTTTATTTAAAAGAGTTTTTCAGATTTGATGAAAATGCTCAATATTACTATTAAGGGTTTATATTCACCATAGATGATTTGGGTTTGTTGTTGTCACCACGATCTTGATCTCATGTCACTCTCACAAATAATTTGGTTTCACAAAGCACACATACATGGCTCCACCCCACCACAACTCTCATGAAATTGATTGCTGAATTGTTAGCAAGGAATATGGATCTTCTGGAGCGTGCCACTAGGGTCACATAGCGAATGTATTTGGCCCCATGACCTTGTCACAGTGCCCAGATTACAAGCAGCACTGGTGTTGGGTATGGCTTTGTTATTGTGAATTTAACCCAGTGCGCTGGTGAGTCTATTTATCCTGCGTTTCCAAAAATTAGATCTTGCAGAATTCACTCATGATTGGTCAACCAGTTATAACAATTTACATTTCGTGCCTTCAGACTAAGTCTAAAGAGTGCCGTGGAAATCCCATTATAGTATTGTTAAGTCAGGCTTCAGGAGCCGCCTGTTCACGCCCCTAGTGAACAACAATCCACCGGCCCCAATTAGCAAATTTTAAAGAGCGTATTGTCAAAGGCGAACCCATGACATTCAAAATCATGGAAGTGGTCAACATGGCAATAACTTAGTGATAGCCTGGTGTGATCTATTTTTTTATGTGGTTGTCTTCCTGCAAGTACAAACCTTGAGCATCAAATTCAATTGCTGTTGAGTGGGTATTCAATTTGCGAATCGATTTTGGAGCAAATGAATAATTATCTGGTTCTGCCCATCAATTAATAAGATCATTTGGGATGAAAGTCCAAAAGAGCCTGGGTGATACATCCCAGAAGTATTGGTGTTTATCTTGTATTCCATTGTGTTTTTGGGTCTCTGTTTAGAGTTTGTGATTGCAGCGCAGAGTGTGGAGATGGCACAAATTCCAATTACGTATTTCAGATTTTGGAGCGCAGATAAACAATCACCCAAAGAAATCAAGTTCTGGTGCATTCGTGATTCTGTTGTTTCGTATTTTGTTGCAGGTGACAGGAGTAGAAGTCAAATTCCTCGCACCATAAGGTTCTCACGCGAGCAGCTCTAAAGGGTAGGGTTCCTTTCTGCCTGCAGGCTTGTATGTTAGAAGTTTCTGAGAGACCAAGTGGAGTCAAACAGGGCCCTGAAAGTGAGATAAGCTCAACTTTTCTAGTTACAGATGCACTTTTTAGACATATTTTTCTTGTTCCCTCGAATGATATTTTTTTCATGTGTTTGGTGGTTTGTTAATGACCATGATTATCAAGAGATAGTATATGCTCTTTCAACAACATGAGATTGAAGACTACCAGGGGTTAGTTCTTCAAAGAGAAGTGATAAAGAGGAATGAGGTTTTTGAAGATCAACAAGACCTAATTAGTCATTATTGAGGAAGGAATTAAAGAGTAGCTGATATTGTTAAAGACTCAATTGTGGACGAGCCACATGGTGTTAAATTGCAAAATACTTTGGAAAGAAGAAAGACAAGCTTTTGGAAAAAATGCAAGTTTCATGGGAGGCGTGATTCATGAATGTTTTTATTCATGTTATGTTAGGCAGCCAGCTGTACACAGTATGAAGAAGAAAAAAAATGGTGAGAATTAAAGTTTTCTAAGTATGGCTGAAATAACATATTGGTGAAGTCAACGTATAGCAGTTTTTAGAATTGTATCAATGTTAACATAATATAAATGGACATGTTCAAAATGTTTATTGCTCCTGAAATAGTGAGATAAAAATTTCGTATCATGCTTTGTTTTCTAGCAAATATTTATTTTCACCAATCAAGATATAAAGAATGACAACTTACAATTGCAGAAAGATGAGGATAAGACTTCAAGTAGTTCATTCTTTGGGTGTCATGTCCTAAAAGGAGGAGAAAATACACTGCCTTCACTTACAAACCGATGTGTGTAATGACTTGAGAAGCAATTTGGCTGAGGCAACTTCTCCAAGATCTGTGAGAAGAACATAAAGTTTGTAACAATTGTCGTATGTGATAACCATTGATCAAATTTGCAAACAATCATGGGTTTCATAAAAACACTAAGCACATTTAGAAACATAGTCTGTTCTCATTTCATGAGAAAGTTCTGCCCAAAATAACCCATTTAACATGGTATACTGCACAGATAATGTTATTATATTTTTACTTTGTTGACTTTGTGAATTAAGTTTTAAATGTTTAGGGAAACAGCTTAGGCCATTTAACCCTCTATTAAGGGGGAGTGTTGGAAGACACGGAGAAACTATATTAGAGTAGGTAATGTTCACTATAACCTTACAGATTTAGAGTTTGTTCCTATTTTGTAGGTATTGATTCTATCATCCTAATTTGCATGTAAAACCTATGTTTTTTTTGGATCCTAATGAGAATGAGGAATTTGTGGATTTCCTAGTCCTCCTTTTGGTGTAGCTTCTTAAAGTAGATAATAATCAAAGACAAAATTTTTCAATAATTCAATCTACCATATTTTAACAAACAAAATGAAAAAAGCCATCTAAAAAGTATTACACAACCTATTTCTAGGGAGTCTTTCGCATTAACAGAAGGAACCCTGAGGCCGCTTTTTACATGTCTTAAGAATCATGGATATGTCTTGCATCTTTGACCAATGCTTCTGGCAGTGAACACAGGCACCCCAGGATTCTAAAACCTTGTTTCTCAAGATCAAGTGCACGAGGTGAGTTCCTTGAAGACTCACATCCTCCATGAGCAGCTGTTCAAGTAAGATATGTGTGCTTTTGACTAGGATATTTGTAAATAAGGAATGAGTCTCGATGTCTAACGATGGTCAAGAGACGATGAAAGGGTCTTGTGTCCCAAATGAAGCTCTGGGTTCATTGTCCATGAAACAAACGAATAAAAATATTACTTCACTTGGGGATCATTTAACTATCCTACTGCTCAACGAACAGCCTTTGTAACATCACATATTTAAATGAAAATGAAGTAACATAAAGGTACCTAGGAACTTAGTCAATAGCCAGGCTCAAACACTTTAAAACATATGAAAGGGTAACTTTAACACCTAACAAAGTTTATTGCTCAAACATAATGAAAGACATATATGAAAAGGTATTTTAAGAAATAAACAAATTCTTATTGGCTTAAACTCTACTCCGCATTTAGAAATTTAAGAAAGTCATATAAAAATAAACATAAATATAGGAGATAGATAAATATATCATTTCTGTAATAATTTCAAATAATCAAATAAGTTTATACACACAATGGAAATGCAACCCAGCTCTTATGATGGTATATTCATGAGAAGAGATGGCATTTACATGCTTCAACTATTTTTAAATGTATTTTGTTTAATTTTATTAGGTTGAAAACATGTAAAACTACAAACAATGCAAATTCCAACCCTAGGAGACAGGAATGCCACTACTTTAGTTATATTCTGCCAAATGGCTAGAAAACACTCTTTGGGTTCAATTTCATTACATTATATTTAGAAGCTACATAGCATATATTTTTGAAAATATATTCATGAGTATTTACATGAGCTTCTCACAGTGCTTCCATCATGGCTTGGGGCCTTCTGTAGACCTAAAAAATGCTATCTAGGGGTCAAATCATTCTGAAACAGAATTTAAAAACCACAAAAAATAGTAAATGCCGATATGCAGTGAAAGGGAAAATTCCAAGGGCACCCGTAATTAGAGTTCAGGGACAGGTGGCCACTAATATCCACTCAGATCATTCTCCCCCCTTATAAATAACAGTCCCAATTTCTATTTTTTATGAAGCTCTCCTACAAGGAGGTGAGTAATTTTTTCTTGAATCTAGTCCTTAGTGAACCACTGCTTCCTAGTGAAGGAGTTGACCTCTTCTTTACAACTCAAATAGCAATGATCCTCTATTGTAGGTAGCATGATTTGCGCCCATGATCCACCCTGCCAGTCATGTTCATGCACTCGTGTTTAACTCTATTGGGAAAGTGATTAGCTCTGGCAGGTCGTTTTGACAAACCAACAATGGTGAAAGTAGTCGGGTGATGATTCATTGAACACCGGGTACAAAAAAGGAATAGTGAAAATAATAAAGCCAAACCACTGTTCCCTAAAACCTGGTGATGTATATATTCATCAAGAAAGCTGCATAGTGTAACAACAGGTGCCCTATGAATGTAGGTAAACTTTGTCACCCACCGGAACTTTTTTTAACTCAATGTTGATTATGCCACTGCTGGTAATTACATTGCCTGTGGTTCCCACATTAAGCCATGACCCAGTTGTGTCAAGTGTGCAGAACGTGTTTCACCGTGTTCATTTTCGTGTTTAAGAACGACATGTGTCATTCATCCCCAGCAGTCACAAATGGCAGCAGCCAAGCACCTGTGTGTTGAACATAAAGGAATCGCAAGCCTGCACGGGTGTTGTGTTGTGGTTAGTTGGAGTTGTGTGTGGCAGATCTGCCATATTATGTTGGGACAGTGTAGGTGTTATCTCATCTCCATTTGCATGATGCTTTTGAGTTGCACATGTGAAAAATGTGTATGATCATCTTTCTTATCGACCTCTGCTTCATCATTGCTTGGGGTGGAAAATTGTGTGTGATCAGTGAGTTTTCAGTTCATTTGCCTGCAGACTTGACTGTGTGCTGTACCGAGGGAAAATACCTGCCCCGCTATGTGAGATAGAATGGAATGTGTGATCCCAAAGTGTACCCACACTTGCCTGTAACAAGAGGTTAGTAGTGGCTTCTCATTCATGATATTCTTTCTGCTTAATTGGCAGGCACGAAGTCGAGTCCGTAGACCTCATATGACCAAAATGCGGGCCACGTTGTGCTTGCAGAAGGAAGGCTCTATGTATCCACGTGAGGGATGGGGTTCCCGCCGAATGATTTTGTTGCAGAAACGGCAGCAGGAAGAAAGCTGATGGCAGATTTGGAAAATGGCGATATGGCAGACCCAATGTACATACTCGGCATCATGTCAAAGAGCTTTGACCAATAGTAGTGCTGTGTTTTTAGTATCCCCATTATTTTCTCAACCTTAAAATGTTCACCACTCCTGATCAGTAGTGCTTCCCAAATCATTCCCAGTTGGCTGAAGGAATGCTGAGGAGTCCTACGTGGGATAATAGTGCATCCCAGAGTGTGAACAGAATCCTGGCTTACCCCCCAAGAGGGTATGGTATGCTGCTGAATTCTCGATCACTTTTGTAGAGATGCACATACCTAAAGTCTCGGCCCACAAGAGCCAGAAGACAGTGGTTACCACCACGATCGGCACCTGCTTCCAGGCAAATACAAAATTATTAGTGTTTTCTGTGCTTTTAATGCCCCAAATGGAACTGCTTGGGTATGTAGACCATTTCTGTCGCATCATTGCAGCCCCCTTGCAGTCCGTATGAACCGTAGGGCCGGCAGATATGTTTGAGTTTGATCCCTCTTCCCTCAAAATGCAATGCTTCCATTGTCGTAGCCTACATAATGAAGTCATATCTCTTGTCGTTAGGTGGGATACTTTCAAACCGTGTCCGAAAGTGTCTAAATATGACAGCACATCAGATGCCCCCATGAGTGCACCATTTCCCCGGGACAGCATAGTTTTATATTTGTCTTATTCTGTTCTGTTTGTTTCTATGTCTGCACGGTGACAACCAAAGTAGTTAAAAGATGCTTTCACCTCTATGTGAATGCTCTCTTGCTGAGATTGGGACTCAAAACAAATTTTCTTTTCATACCTGTTCCTAAGCTATTTTCATTAAAGTAGACAGAGAGCAGAACCAACATGAATCCTAGTAGAAATTGCAATCCTAGGATATCATTTGGAAAGTAGTCTAGAAAAGTTTAGGTGAGGATCCGTTAGAGTGTTGAGGGATGGCCAATCCCAAATGACTTGACCAAGCTAGGTCCACATGGCCCCACTTCCATCAATAATGTATCCCATATATTTAACTAGGTCATGCCAAAAGGTGGCTTTCCAAGTTGATACACAACTCAGCTGAGTGTTTGGAGACCTGTCACTGCAGGGAGGTTCTTTCAACGTGCTATCAAGATCACATATATCCAAAATATCATCAATAATGTTATGAATGGTATAAATATGTCTTCCACTCATTCTGCTGCAGTGCTGTGAGAGTGAATACTGTCCCAAAGTGCATGACCAACTATTCAAAGTGCAGCCTCCAGACTAGCAAGTCACTTTATATCAAGGGCTTCAGAAACTGTACTCATAAGATGCTGTCTGTGATTTCCGTGCTGTAATCTTGTCGAAATATTGGTTTCCCTAGTCAGTCCAGAAGCACACGTACCTATGGAACGCATGGTCACTCTAGACAATGACTTGCTTAACGCCGATAATGAATAGAGTCTCCTGTCTCTGACACGCCACACCAACATTTTCTGCTTCCACGTAGGGTTAAATCTGCCACTGTGATACGCCCCTATATAACTCCCGACCTGCCTCTTGACTTCTTCGTTCGTGCAAACAGCAGTGTCACAGATTGTCAAGAGCCGGGGCATGGCACGCCCCCGGGGGCCTACTCGTACGGAATTTTAATTTATATAAAACATCGTTAGTGAGGCATGACAGCACCGTACTCCTCCATGACCTTTTCATCTCAAGTAGCGCGCGTGGCGGGAGCCACCGCAGCCTGGCCACTTTCTTCTTTCCCCATGTCACATTACAAGGAACACAAATTTCCCCGCTTGGTAAACAGAGCTAATGTGCTTCTTGCTAGTGTACACAGACAGCAGAGAAGCAGCGCCTGGCAGTCGTACAGCAACTTATTACTCAAAGAAGCACACACGTGCGAGGTCGTGTCTCACATGTACGTGCACATGTGTCTCTCTCACGGCGTGCTTGCTCACACGACCACGTCCCCCCAAAGACAGGCAAACACGAGCATTGTACCCCCGTCCAGAAAGGAACGGATGTTAGTAAGCAGACACTGTCACCACGAGGTTGCTGCCCTTGGTGGCGCTCATCCCACAGGTGGTTGTGATATGCACAGCATTTGGGAGACCTGCCGCTCGTGTTCCCCCAAATATTTTTGCTCCCACCTGAGGAAGCCAGTCAGTGACAGAACCCACCTATATCCGAAATGAGGTCCTCCTCTCTCCGGATATTCCTCAAGTTCTTCCTTTTAGATCTGGTGGTGGAAACAATGGCATTCGGCTCCCGTGCGCCTGGCTGGCGGATTCCTCATCGTCCCTCAAAATGCGCCCCCACTCACAGCTGCAACATGCATGGTATCGTATATCGTCATCTTCAACCACCGTTAACGTGGACCCACACTACTTTTTCATGAGTGCAGTTTGGTAGTCCCCATAACACTTTCCTTGCCCTTTCTTTGCCTTGTATGTTTTTCAAATGAAGAACTGAAGGGTTTTCTTGGGACACTCGCTTTGCTGCCTTTGAAACTTCGGGTTTGGGGTCGCCCTTCCTGAGCAAGTCATTCGGGCCGATTCCATGTCCTCGTGTTCTTCAGCTAATTTTTCAACCTTGGCAGTATTACAGCTGTATTTATGCAGCCAGCCTCACAAGAAGAGTCAAGAACCTCTACTTTCTGGATGTAGTCATGTGGGGACAAGTGTGGTAGCACTGCACGTTTTCAAAATGCCCTTGTTGGAAGGCACACATGCACATGGTAAGGAAACAAATTCACCGAGTCAAGTAATATCTTGATCCCTTTTTTCGCATCGTGTTCCACAGGCAGCCACAACTCTCATGTTTCACTAAAGATGGTTATTAGCCCTTGCAGGAACAGCCCAGCCTATCCTAAAACACCTGTGGCAACTAAGAATGGTGAGGTTCCCCTCACTAGCTTTATAAGTTTTCTCACAAGTCCTTGACAGCGTGGGGCAACTTTCTAGTGATGAAAGTGCTTAGCTCTCAATGAAAGAAAGCCTATGAATCGGAAAATATACTTCCAATAAATTCAACCATGCTATGCTACGCCCAGACTATTTATCCCTCAACAAGGGAATTTCGAGGTTAATTTAAAATCTCAGTGAGTGATTTAGTAGTGGTTTTTGAGCTTAAAGATGTGTCGTCGTTGCAGTCATCGGTTGATCGAAAGGAAACTATCCATCGTCATGTTCCTTTGTTTCTTGCAGGCCTCGATTAATACTTTATAGGATCTCGCACTCTCTTCTTTCTTTTCCACCGCTATGGGAGGCCGTCGGGGTTTGCGAGGCCCACTTGCAAAGGTTCAATCATCGGTCTCGACTCTTATAAAATTTTAAATCTCATTGTGAGCGCGCAAATATTTATAGTGCATCGCTTTCCGATACCATTAATACAGACGATGCATGAACACAATAAGGTACATAATAAAAATAAACATAGATATGCAAGAGAAAATATAGTTCATTTCATGAATATCAACAACCTAAAACAAGTTTACAAACAAAATGGAAATGAGCTAGCTCGAACAATGGTAGCTTATATCTCCCAGAAGAACAAGTGCTTATGCCTGGGATTGCTTTTGTAATGAAGCTCAAGGGAATTTTTATTATTTTATTAATATGGGAAAACCTAAAAATCCAAACCTCATTCAATAGAGATGGAGCACTAAGTGTTTGTGGGTTTTTATATTATTTGGTAGACAACCTCATGTCATAATCATATTATCTATGTTTGGTATACGATATATCAATGGAAATATATCTCTCGAGTAAATATACAGGGATTTGGCACATGCCCTTGCCTATGATTCAGTCACTAAGAAACCTTCCAAAAAGTATTTTGTAATAAAATTATATTTGTGACCTAAAAATCAAGTAAACATAGTAAACAAAGTTGCTAAAAGTATGCAATTGATGAAATGACTGAGGTCATGTGAATAGGTACAAATATTCATATGATCAAATGTATATGATATGTGGAAGGCTCAATAAATCTATTTCATGCTAGTAACAATCATGTGAAGTTAAAAGAAAGAAGTCAAGAAAGATCAAGATGGAGGAAGGTGAGAGCACACAAAATACTGACCCAAGTTCTACCTCATTATGCTGATATGAGCTGGAAGTTTTGTGTGACCTATTCTTGAGGACAAGATCTTGGTATCCTAGAAATTTAGGGCCCTCTCAAGAGTCAAGAGCAATCACTACATTCTGCAAAGTTTTATATGAAGTTACCGCAGTGTGAACATTATGTCCCACTTACAAGAAGATATAAGGTAACACCGCAGACTTTAATTCTTCTTAAAACAGTTAACAGCCAATAGTAGGAAGGCAGTTAAATCCAAGGTGTTATCACTTGGAAAAAAATGAAACATCATCGACAAAAGTCCTAGAGGTTCATGTGTCAAAAGTAGATTCATAGAATTTATTTTTTTTCATCACATGGTTAAGGAAAGTGCCCAAATTTTCTTAATATCTCATCCTAAAGTCCAAACTCACCCTCATGCAAATCCTTTCATGTCACATCATCATGATTTTCTGAAATTTTTCATTTTTCAAAGTTTATATACCCCAAAGAGTCATTTTGTTCAAGAAACCCTACTTTCGTAGGGTGAAACATATGAAAACGCAGCTTTCACTACGAAGCACCTGCGAATACTGGCAGCAAAATCGCCTGTGAATACACTAGGTGCACGCTACAAAAAGCATGATTCCCTGCCTGTTTCTAGTCGTGTTGTTAGGTGCCTTCTAAAATGATTGAAAGGTGATAGGGTGATGCTATTCGAGTCGGCTAGGTAAAGACAGCGGCACAATGGCCGGTGGCTAAAGTCATCATCACCATTTCAAGCATAAATGAGTCATTATGTTGCTGGACTCGTTCATTGAACTTCAAATTTTTTTCCAAATTGAGTCATTTGCCGCCTCTTGCTTCCCTTGCGCATTACTGACGGAGACATACTCACCGAGCCTGCTTCCCAAGTTTTGATATTTTTCATGTTTTTGCGTATTTAATGATCAAGTTGAAAGTATAGCATATTAGTGTTAAATCATGTTTTGCAAAGAGAAACAGACCAATACAAAGGTAATAATTATTTTAGATATGAAGCCATCGACATGAACTCAACAATGAAGACCTAACAACTATAGAAAGTTTAGAAGAATGTGGCAGTTTAAGTTTTGTCAAAGATTGCAAGGATGCCATGTACAAGTTTCTAAATAATTTTCCCTAAATTTCAATGCAAAAAATAGAAAAGGGAATGTTGAACCCCTACCATAACAGCCTGCAAGAGACCATGGGGTGGGTGAACAAATCTCAAAGATTCCAAGTGACAAGAAACATGGTTCAAAGATTTCAAATTAAACATGGATATGAATGTAAAACAATTGATAAAGACATAAATAATGAGGTTGACCTTAGAAATTATCTCCAAGAGCGTATGAAAGAGAAGTTTCTCTGTACTGTCGCTGAGTCATCTGGGAATATTTCTGTTTTTGGGGAAGAGAGATCATAAAGTCTATTTCTACCATCAAGCTTCTTCTACATTTTTTTGGTAAGACATTTCGATCTACCTTTTATTTACACAGAAGCTTTAAAACATGTAGAAAGTATAAAAATTGCAGTTAACCGAGGGAAGAAATTCTAGCCTTTTTCATCATGAAAGCTTCTAATAAAATGTTATTTTAGATGAGTTACAAAGACCAGACAAGAGACCGGTCTTCTTTTCTATTTGTTAGTGGTTTTTGAATGCAGCTACCATTACTCCCTAAAAGGACTCCTAAAATCTAGAGGTATGTTTCCTGTTTCCACTTTAGTGGCAAAAATAACGTCTTTAGTGGTAGAATTATGCTTAGTCCAAATAGTAGAGCAAAGTGAACCAAAAGAATGATGGGGAAACCGCACAACTTGCAACATTTTGAAGCACAATCTCCTTAATGTTTCATCTTCAAAACAAAAAGTCAACAATGAGAAAACCTGCAAAACAAGAGCCAATCAGAGTAAACAAAGTGTTAAAAAAAGAAAAGGATTACAAGGAGCAAAAATAAAAGGATCAAACATAATTTAGAAGACATATTACATGCTATTGATATTGAAGCAGAATTCTGCAGCCCATGATGAGGATATAGATGAGGGTGGAAGTTATAAGATCAACAAAAGATAAATCAGCAAAGAAGAAAGAAGTTTGAAGCAGTGAGGAGCCATGTTTTGAGGCCTTCAAAGTTAGGAAACTCCATGACAAGACATGCTAGAAAATTTTAAAAGAAGTAAAACAAATTCATCCATCCACCGATACTATCTAGCCACCACAGTATTTATTGACCTTTGAGTCTCCACGTAAGAAGACCTGTGCCTACCAAGAAAGGAAAGGAACTATAGTGCCTCCAGTTGGAAAAAAATAGGTCAGAAAGTCTTAAAGGAAGCCCATCGGAGAAGTTAGAAAACTATGAAATAACAAGCTTCATGAAGGAGGAGGCAAGAACATAATGCTCAAGGTCTACTGAGAACATGAAAGAAAGCCGGAGAAGAGCGTTGATGGCAATGCGCATTCTACAACACACAACAATTAATTAAATGGACTATGCTTACTATGTGAAAGAAGTGAAGAATTTTAGAAGAGTGAACCTACACTTTTGTGGTTTCGACAACAAAAAGTTGAAGAAATCGTTAAAGATCTTCAAGAGTCGTTAGAATCTGGATCCTAAGCGAGGAGCTTGAGAAGAAGGGTTCAAAGATGACCGTAGTTGAGGAATCCATAGCTCAACTCATCATCAATGAAAAGAAACACCTCATGACTCTCAAAGAAAGCAGCCAGTTGAGAAAGAAAGAATTTTGAAAACCAAGTTTATACAAATTTAAAGGTATATGCTTTTTGGTGCCCAGCAAAATATGAAACTACATGTTTTTCTGATACTAGTAGCATTTCCAGCTTGAAGCCAGAAAACGCTAAGAAAGCACCGTAGTCGTTTCTTTTCTTCTAAGTCTACTTTTGCAGCCATGAGAGGAAATGAGTTAGTGGAGGAGGAACAAAGCCATGATGAGCACAATGGCATGAAAAGTAGTTCAGGGAAAGGCTCTTGACTGGGTAAAGGTCATTTTTTACGCTACGGAAACCCGTTTTCTATGCTTTTGTGTGCTAGCTTGTTGGTGTTTTTTAGCATGTTAAGGATGGGTTTGGTGATGGCTTATTACCCAGTCGAGCAGGATTCAAGCTAGTAATCATCCATGACTTGAAGATCATGAGGCAGACAACTTTCGCTGAAGACTTCATTGAAGATAGAGCACTCTGTCTTCCTGCAGCGCAGGTTTGTTTCATATGTGGATGAGGGTAATTACCGCAGGTGAAGTAGTGATGAGTTATAACAAAGCCTATTCTAACATGTATGCATTAGTTAAAGCTCTTATGTAACCGTTTTAAGAGATAAGGCAGTTTACAAAAATAAGTATAGCCACTTATTAGGAAAATGGCTGTTTTATAATGTACCTAATGGTTTTATCATGTTAAAGCATATGTTTTCCGTTATGCAAGGTGTCATAGGAAGAAGCCTGAGCTGAATCTAGCTAAGAAGAAGATCATTCCCGATGTACGGTTCATTAAAGGAAGATATTTAAAATTGCAATAACATTTATATTTTCGTTATTTGTCATGTTTACGTAATTTGACCTATATGTCGTTAATATGAGAGCAATTTTTCTTGGACACCTAAGATTCTCATGGAGTTTTTAGTAGCTTTCCGTATCTATATTTTTATGTGTGCTTGTTCTTAGTGTAGGATTTCTATCTTTATTACTCATAATTGTTAAGTGTATGTTTCTAATTTCTATTTACTAGAAACAGATGTGTTTCTGTTTCCATGTGTGGATTTACCTTTGCTAAAAATTTGGAGCTGTCTTACCTTCCACAAGCCAAGAGACCTTACCACTAAACATACCGTAGCCTGCTGGACCACAAAGCCCAAGCCAAAGTCATGTGATTTTGTACTCTTTTTCAACCTACACATCACAATCAAGTTATTTTCCAAATAGAGTTAGCCATATGTTTCATCTTTATCAAAGCCATCGTTAACCCCTTTTGAGAGCCCTTCTATAGCCTATGAAAGCCAAGTTTCAACAAGCAAGTTGGTTTGAAAACATTTACATAGAGTTGTCCGATTAGCAATGCAACCCCATGGAAAATTTTGTGACAGAAAGAGGGAAAAGTCCTAACGTGACGCAGCAAGAGAGCTGTCCAACATCGGGCGTTTTCATTGTCGGGCGTGTACAAAGAACTATGCCATGAATGTCCACACAAGACAAGAAAGAAGGAACTCCAGTAGTGCTGAATGCCTGTAACTAAAGCTCTAGCTTCATGTTTCTCATTTATTTTAACTGCTTGCATGCACGACTAGGAAAGAATGGACGTACAGTATCCCACATGGTTCTGTTCTGGCCACATGGCCACGTGAATATATATCTCTCTACCGACTTGGTTATAGCGACTGCCAAAACATTGATTTTGGAGACGATGGGGACAGGCAAAGTACGTACCGTCATCTACATACAGCCGGTATGCGGCCCCCCCAGACTGCAAATGTTTTTTTTTGTTCCGCACGAAATAATAATCTTGTTTCCGTATCGGTATTGGAAGATTGTGTATACATATGATACGAGTAAAAGGAAAGGTTTTCCCAGTATACATCGCCAGAAGACAAAAGAAATACATCAAAGGAGAATCAAGAACCCCATGCCTTTGGGAGAAGTCAAAACACATGCAACATTTCAGAGAAAATAAAAGCAAAAGACTTGAGCTGAGAGGGAGCATGAAGCCCCATTTCCTCAAGTCAGCATTCTCAGCAGCCTCATGGTGTCGACAAAATGAGTTAATTAGAGAAGCCAGAGGCAGGAGGATCAGTGCGTGGAAAGTATTCGCTGCCAAAGCCCTGTGTGTGGTACCCCTTGTTGCTGGCAGGGAGCAATGCACCATACCCCAGATCGCAGGTGGGGAGACAAGAAATATTCCAAATGTAAAATATACCTGGGTAGGTCCCATTTGCATGTCTTTGACCCGTGATCAATGTTCTTCCTTTGCGGGGAGGCTCATAGTTGGCCAGTATACTTGGGATCAACACGGATGATTCACCAAAGACGCAGTGATGTATTTATTAGTAGCAATGACATCGTATGCTGTCATAATGAAGCTGGAACAGGCGGGGTAGATGGGCATGCAGGTAGAGTTACAACAACATCAAGTTTTTAGTAGAGAGTGTAGTATCTAGTAGCAAGGAGAGACTTAGCATAGATGAATAAACATGGTCTGTTTGGATGCTTTTTTCAATTTCGTATTTTGCAGTAGCAACAACACTAGAGAAGCGGTGCTCACATGCAGAACATTCAAAATGTACCATATCAAAGATATGAGTTGAATTACTTATTATATAGAGAGCGCTGAAAATGCACAGAAATATTGAAAATGGTGCCCTCAAGAGGATGTTATTTTAATTTTACCCAATGGGAAATTTAGTGCGTTGTAATTCCACAGCAATATGTTTGTTATGTACGAGGCCTAATTGTAAAGCTAGTAATATTCTAGTTAGCTCACTGTCATGGTTGAGGGTCAAACTAGAGGCATGTAGAGTTCTCCCTAAGTTTGGGGGTCCAATTGCAAATATTTAGAGTTGTAATTAGTTAACCACCATTTTGAGTTAAAATTATTAACTAGTTATAACCTATAGACGAAATAGTGATAGTCTGTAGTAGTTCAAATTCCATTTAATTACATGTGTCGACTGTCTAGCAATCAAAATTCACTATAAATAGTTGTTGCATGTTAGTTCTAAGGAAGGCCCAATGCAGATTTTGAGATAAAGGAACATAACATCGTGCTATAATTAGAAGTATTCAAAGGTGATGCATGAGAACAAGAATTTTCTATGGCTGTAGTCCACGATGGGAATTTCATCATTAGGCTCAATTAGGTCAAGAATGCATAGTTTGTTAATCATTTAGAGAAATTTCGGTTAAGTATTAACAAAACTTACTTAATGCGAGATAGTCGAGATGGTGCAGCGTTTTCACGAAGTGGTCAACATTGTATTAGCCGCTTTTGTATTATGTACACATATAGTGGTTTTCACAGCTTTCCCCAAGAATATTATTTGAATGATATTATTTTTCAGCCCATGTGATTAAAGTAACGAAACCGGTTTGTTCTGTGGTTTGATCTAAAGATTTTTGTCATATTACAAGATTAATTGAATCTATTTTGATTTATACAAGCCGGCGTTAATCGAAAGAAGTTTGCAACAAAACACCATTTTCGTGTTTAGCGTTTCACATCATTACGCAATATATTTTCATTAAACAGCGCTTTTATGAGCCAATAGAGATGAATAACATCAAAACATTATAAGCATTACCTCCATTAGTAGAAGTGATGGTACACGAACTTGACCTGCTCATCAAGCAAGCTGCTAATGCAGGAAGAATCATACCTTCGTTGGAAAATTCCAGGAAAGACCAGCCACACCTTGTACCCCTGAAAGCCTCCCCGTCTCTGAAAGAAAAGAAGCCATCCTCCCTCCTAAAAATATACTTTCCTGCTACTCTCCTACCTCTGCACACAACAGCTATGGGTCTTACAGATTTTGGACATCCTTCATACCTCATGTACAGTCTGTTACACTCACTATCAACATGAATGTAAAGGGTTTCACTTATAAATCGAAGAAGGCATGTTATGTTATAATTTGTTTTTTATATGGGAGAAACGGTTTAGTTGTTTGGGGTGTGTTGCCCATGTTTGTGCTCCCAGACAGTCTACTGCTGTGTGAAGGAGTGGGCTGAAAATGATACCATTTCAGCCCCTCACTCATTTATAAAGATTGAATCTCCCCAGCCGAATGGTTAAGATCTCATCATTTGTACGTGTGAGATGCCTCTTTCTCTCAGAAGTGTTTCAAAGCGAGCGCAGTGGACAGTGCCGTCAGTGTTCTGATCTCAGAAGGAGTCAGCATTTGCTGTGGGTCGTTAGTTTGTCTTCTGTTGTTTATGTATTTTAACAGTGACAGCCCTGTAAGAAATAAGATACTGTATGGTTTTCGAAAGGCTGATGAAATGTCCACCTGAAAACCTAGTGTCCATACTGGCTATTTTACAGTTTGCTGTATCCAAATATAAAAGCAACAGGGAAATCAAACAGCAAATCAACGAGAACTTAGGTGGCAATTTTCTGAAATGAACAAATCTCTCCTGCTCAATGTGTTTAGATCCCTCTTCCATAAAATAAATATGCCAATGCACAACTTTCTTAAATATTTAAATTGTAAGGAAAAAGAAATAGAAAGCCAGTTTAGAGGTGAAGTAACAAATCTTGTCTTCATCGTAAAACTACCGCAACATATCAACATTAAATTTTTAGCGACTGCGCTTTATACTTTCTAGGTTCTGCTGGCAGCGTATGAAATAGTATGAAAGTTATAACAACAGAATCATAAATTATCACCTTCACCTTCTGAAAACTCTTGAGCAAGTTGAAGATTAAAACAGTTAAACCAAAGTGGCAATACATGGACTAATTAATTGTTAGTAATTGTGTAAAATAAAACACCTACAACATGAATTAATACCCCTGCAAATCATACCAGAAAAGAAATAATCAAACAGCACCTAATCTTCATCAAAGGCATCAAGTATAACCTGCAACCTCCAAAATTCTAAGTCATAATTTAAATTTCTTGATCCTTCTCATACCATTACCTGTAAAAACTTTGCTCATCTCGCTACTTTAATAAGGATCTTCACAAGATAGACAAAGTGTCGCTTTTGGGGCATGTTGTTACTATAGTATCGCATAATTCTGCTCTAGTACTAAGAATATTCAAATGATCTATTTAACTATGTGCATCAATACTTATTTCCAAAACCAAACATCGACAGCAGTCACCACCTAAATGGAATCTTTTGATATCGAATCATTATAATTGGTCACAAAGCTATCATGACGAGATAACACGAACAGAGGTTCCTCAAATATTCAGTTTTTTGAGTTGCAAGTATTTTCGAGGTGATTGCCAATCAAAAATCTATCAATTACTTCATCAATCTCACTTGTCCCACACTTTAGGTATCTTTATGGAAAATTTCCACGGTCAAAATGTCTTTTGGGCTCCTCCTCTTATTAAGACACGGTATGTCTCTGGGCCTTGATATGACCGTTGCTTTCGAATCTGTTAGCATCAATGCTAGCCGAAGAAGAAATTTTCACATTTTTGGTATTCTTCAAAGACGGATTCTTTAGTTCTAGCTGCTGGATATGCTCACTGTGTTGAATTGTTAAATACTTTCTGTTGTAAATTAATACACAAGTTCATAACTGAGGCTTCAGAACTAACACCACAAGAAGCCACCTTCAGTGTTTCCACTTTAACATGAATAAGCTTTCCCAGCCCTCATTCTCACAAGTCATCCCCCACTTAGGTAATTACATTCCCATGTCCCCACCCTGCCCTACCCCACAAAGTAAGTTTCCTGCCCCTGCACTGTTTCCTTTTCGCTGAACCCATAGCCGCATGTGTTTGCTTCCAGCTTCCCTGTCAGCCTCGCTGCTTCAGAAAGTCGTGAGCCTGCCAGTGACCAAGACAGCTCCAGGACTAGGTTTTTTGACGATTTTGAAACTGCTCATGATGTCTGAAGACCGTTCTCATCAAACACCCCGAGATGACAGCGAACAATAAGAAGGAAGCATGCCCAATGTTCTCGGCATTCCAATTGTGTTGATATCGGGATCGAGAGAAAGCAAAGATGCTGCTTGTGATCGCTTTCAAGACGGGATTGTTGTGTTCCCCACGACGATGGTGTGAGGCATGAGAGTTCTTCATCAAAACACTGGCAACTTCAAATGCACACCAATGTCTTTGATAGTTTACGATCATCAGTGAAAATCATTTTGTTGTGCGTATGTCACAAATGCCACGTGAGAAATGCTCTTTCATCATTTATTGTAAGAATACATGTCTTTAAAAAATGTATTATAAATTAATCAAATAGTTGTTTTAAATGCAAAGAGTCATGTAAGTAGTAAGTCATGTGTTTAACCTACGTTGAGGTTTTCATGCAGTTTTACCTGTTATGTTACCCTCATTTTATGAGAAAAGACCTCTTTCACCTTGATCCACCCACAAAGCATGAGAACATCCTGCTTTGTGACAGTGCTCCACATTGTGAGTTGTGTTATTTATTTATATATACGTGTATTGGAACTTACTTAATAAAAAAAGCCTCCTAAGGCCATTATGCCCTTCGCTAATGATTTAGGCATGTTTGTAAGACTTTATTTATGGATGTTTGTACTTCTGCTTTCTTTTATATGCATTACACCAACTATTTTTATTTTGGTGATTATCTTTATTTGCTTAGACAGTGGTTCATCCTTTTAAAAGGCTGATTTCTGCGTATATACATATCTTTTTCTATTAATTAATATGTGTGTTTCTACTAGTTTCGGACTATTCTGAGGATAGGTGTGATATTCTGGTGACAGCCAGGCATGATCATCACATCCATTGCAGTTATTGTTTAAGTAAAATGGGTGGTTGGACGAAGAAGAGGCCCCCCCCCACCTGTGTGCCTTTGTTTATTATTATTTCTTGAGCTCATTCTCCCCTTTCCTCCCACCGCCCCCCTGCCCTTTTGGAGGGGCAGCAAGAACCTTGATGCAAATGTAAACTTACTAAAACACCCTTTGCGCGGGAGAAAGTATATAGTATCGCCAAGAATATCTCTAATAAAAAAGGAAATCGTGCCTTTGTCTAAGATAGTATCAAGTACCCAAATTGTGAGGTCTAACGTACTCTGTTATATCCACCACTGTGAAAATACCACATTGAACACTACTATTCCTTAATTGATGGATATACTTATTTTGGACAGTATAGATACATGAAATGTGTAATACAAATGTTTCATATGTTTTCATTTTGTTTGGCACCTTGTATTTCATTCCATATAATGCAAGCTACAGATTTTATACAATGTATATATAATATAAAATGATTAATCACTGCTCTTTTCAATATAAATGTCTTCATGCAGGCACCACTCTACCCACCATAAATTTAGTACCTAATTATCTGGAATACAATAATGGCCTAATCACAACAATATGACCTTTTAATACTAAATTCTCAAAAAGGAAGTTGAAAAGAACTTTTTTCCGTAAATCAAAGTTCTATTGTTTGTAAAACATAGAACAGAAAATTTTAGTGTCCTATTCTGTGAAATGAAAATGTCATGACAACCTTACAACAGCAAGTCAACATGTCTTAAAAATGGAAAATATTTAAATGAAGCTGAAGAAGAAGAATACATCAAGATAATGTTTATTCGTGATATTTTCCTCTCACATAGGAAAATTGGAAACCAATCAACTTAAATGCAATTATATCTCACACTATGGAGACCAATAAAACTATACCCTAGCTATGGAAAAAAAGTAGTTCTGAGAATGCATGAGGCCATCATGGGCCCCATTTTGTTATTTCAAGAGTCCTGCCTGAAATGAGATGGCACTTTTTTAGATATAAACTTTAAATGGAAAGCAAAAGAAATCCACCGTAAGTAGAAGGTAAGAAATGCGTAAAGCGATTGTTACTACCTTCACTCCAACAACTCACAAAGGAGCTTCAAAATTTCAGCATTTTAAGTAAATGTATACCAGCGCAGTTGCTATGGAGTTAAAATCCATTTTTACAGCAAGTTGTGTTAGCTAAAAAGGCCGGAAAAGGTAAACAGAAGTGTTTAGGCACCGTCTGATGAATTTAAAACCATGAGTTGAAGCTCCAGATGCATTCTGGGAACTCATAAATATATGGAAAAATATATTTGTAGATATAGGTAGTTAGAAATATTCATGTAACAATTAAACCATATATCTCATTATTTATTAACTATTTCAATGGTTATAAAGATAAATTCATGGAACCTCAATTCATTTAACAGATGCTTATATTTTCGTGCTTTTTTCTTGATTGAAAATAAACTACGGCATCCTTGTCACCTCTATCAATCTGAATTATGTTATATTCACAACATGATTCACAATCTATGTTTCCTTCTATTCTAAGAACAGTTGCATGTATAAACCAAAGATCCTTAGAAAACAACCATCTTATGACAACATATAAACTTACAGAAAGCATATTTTTGTTGCTGTAGCATTACAACAGTTATTTTACCGTACCCTGAGCATAAGGTAGAAAAGTCAAATATAATTAATCAAATGAACGATACTGTTCTTATCATTTTTGTAGATTTTAATCTAAAAGGAATGGAAAAATAAGGTAAAATTAAAATAAAAAGACTTTAAAAGAGATTTCAGATATTTTGACTGTTGTTATCGTGTGCCTGTGGCACATTGCCTCTTCCTGTGCCCAAATCCTATTTCTTGAAAACAATGCAGTGGTGGTTCAGGAAAGTTCTGCAGTTTCCATGTCTCAGAAACATATGTTGGTGACTTCTGTGTTCCACAAAGACTGTGTCTCCTGCCTTTGGATAGCCTTGACCCTTATACTGTGTTTCTGGTCGACATCAGTGTGTACAGCTCAGTGACAAATAGTCAGCCAGAGACTTTTCTTACGGAAAATTTGGTATGGACTTTAATATGAAGATTTTTATAATTTTGAATAAACTTAAAAGTTTGGTTTATGTTTTAAGATTCAAAAAGGTGGCATGTTTAAAAAATTGTTTTTTAAAAATATTTTATCACAGCTGTCAATGTTACATGAAAGATATAATTATCATTTACAATTCATACAAGCTGAGTGTTTGAATAGTATATGTTTAAAAACAAATGTGCACTATAATTCTTAACAGTGGATATTTTAAATTGATATGCATTTAGTTAGAAAAGTTTTGAATAATATAAAGGTTTTTATACTTTAATAATGACATTCTTAAAAATTTTATTATAACTTTTAAGGTTAAAAGTTTCGTACCAAGTTTCCCACTTTTTATATAGAAACTTTAGTAAAGGGTTTGTTTGCCTTTTAGGCTTTAGGAATTTATTGAAATTTTTGGGATTGGGATAGTCATTTAGTGCTATGTTTATAGTCTGAAATGAGTTTTGGAGTTTGCAAATACAAGGCTATAAGTATTGTCAGTAGGATTGTGATGATCAAGCTCAAACATTGTTGAAGATAATGGAGAAATTATATTGCTGTACAACACCACTAAAACCCATTTAGGAGTTTGTTCTTATTTCTTAGGTATTGGTTTCTAGCTTCTCATTTATATGTAATTCATATAACAAAGTTTTTATTCTAATGAATGGTATCTATTTCCATGACGTGTGCCTTCTGTGCAAGCCAGTAGCAGAGCTACCACATAGTCTTCAACAGCTCAATATGCCATATTTTCTTAGCATGGACATTTTATGCCACATGATCGTAGGCATGTGCCAGCAGTGCCACTCTGGAGGCCGAGGAGAGCCTTGGAGAGGTGATCGAGCCAAGGTGGAAGTTTTAGGAATTCCAGGCGTGAGCGCACCTTATATTATAATTATTCGCCACCGAGAGCTTGTGCAGAAAAGATTAGATTTTGACCTGAAAATGCCTCTGCCATTAGTTGGGGGCAGTCCGTAGGACTCACAACAAAAGAAGTATTCGTGTCCTGCTCACGCGGTCGGCCATTCTTATCCCCATGTCGTTCAGAGGGAAAGCACCGTGCTTTTGTTAGTCCTATTGTTGCACAGGGTTTCTTCTGTAAATCCGTCGTCCCGTTTAAACTTGATTGTTGTGACCCAAAGCGGTTGTGAATAACACCGCAGTGTTATTGTGTCATCGTAGTCGCACGAACTTTTTTTCTCATGCATATCCTTCTACAGATTGTTGCACAGCTCCATTCGCTATACCCAGTGCCCATAGTGAGCTCCTGCGCTATTGTGAATGTGGGGTCCCGTAGTATGCATGTGTGGTGAGTTTTGCACGCATTCTGATGTACCCAGTTTCTATTTTGATTCTGCAAGTTTAAAAACGCATCTTGTGGAATCTACCCATGATTGGTCAACCAAAGAGAACAATTTGTTGTTTGCCTTCTGCACCCTGCGCCAGCAGCGGGAAACCTTATTATGCATCGTTTATCAGGTCAGGAGCCGGTTGTTCCATGCCTCTATATCAAATAATCCATACCAGTACCTGAACCCATGTTTACAAGTACATTCCCTGCCAGCGTATTGTTGCAGGTAAAGCTCAATACGCATGTTCAAATCATGCAGTGGTTTCACAGTGTTGGACAATCGAAGTAGTTGTATCATGTAGGACTATTTTTATGGATTGTCTTCTCAAATAAAACTCCTGAAAGTATTTGGAATTCATTCATGTGTTTGATTTGTATTCAATTTGTGTAATCATTTTGGAGTAGTACGAAGAATTCATCGTTCAAGTTCCATCAATTTGGGAAAGACTGCTTCGAAGCAGTCTGAAGAGCCTAAATGACAGTAGCCCCAGGCGCCATTGGCAAGCTATATTTGCATTTTAGATCGCAGTTTCTAAGTCTTCGTTGAGTTTGTGATCGCAGCGGAGGTGGAGATGCGTTGCCCCTAGCCGCGGTCTAGATTTTGGAGCGTGAGCAAAGACCAGTCATGATTCAGTTTAGTATTGGTGACTTGCCTCGATTTGCTGTAGTAAATAAAGCCGGTGTTCTGCCACCACAAGAAGGTTCTATGGTTGAAGAGCTGTCAGCAAGGAGAATTTTCCATTTCCGCATGATAACGGGTTGTTGACGGAAAGGATCCAGTGAGCGGCGCGCAGGCACCTGGTGCTTTAGTATGTTTATCTTCCACGCGGATGCAGTTTTGTATATTTATTCCTCGACGATATTTTTTTCATGTGGCTTGAAAGTTTATTAATGACCATGATTAGCCTAGTGGCATTTCTAGCATGTTTTCCAAGCTCATGGAGATTGAAGATTCACTAAAGTTGTTCTTCGTAAGCATGCAAATATAGTCGTTATTTTTTTTTGAAGATCAATAAGACCCACTATTCATTTTATAAAAAAGGAATTAAAGAGTGAAAATATGTTTTTTAAAGACTTTAATGGATTGCACACATGAAGTTTACTGCAAAGCATTTTAAAGAAAAAGAAAAAGCTGGAAAAATTCAAATTATGATGATTTCTATGAATGTTTATGTGTGTAGTTGTTAGAAAAACAACAACAAGGAAAGAAGCAACAAATTCTTAAGAGTAATTGAAGTTTTTGAAGCATGTTTAAAATAAATATGTATTTATGAAGTCAACATAGAAGTTGAATCAACAGCTCAGCAAGAGCGTTTATGAAAGCGATGAAACAGCAAAGCTTATTTACCCAGTACCAATGATATAAAAAATTCTCCATCATGCTTATACTTTCTAAAAAGCGTTATAAATTACTATCAATCAAGATAGTAAAGACGACAACTTACAAATCAAGATAGATAAAGAGGACAGACTGCAGTGAAACCGTCGTTGGGGAAGAAAAACGAAAAGAGGAGAGAAAATCATTACCGTTGCAAAGTTGCAGGTAATGACTCTCATGGAAGGCTTTGTTGAGGCAACTTCTCCAAGATTCGTGAGAAGAACACAGGTGTTGGGAGTACACGATGTGATAATCAGAGCTCCATCAAACTTGGTAAACAATCACTGGCTTCTATAAAAACACTTAAGCACCTTGATACGCCCACCGCCATGAGAAAACCTACTAAAATAAATCCTATATTGTCGTTGCAATACTGTGAGCATCGTTTGTTTATTTTGACAAGGATAAATTCTCGGTAGAAATCAGTTCGAAATGTTTAGGGAAAACAAAAGAAATAGCGAGACCTCTTCTCCAGTCAGAATATATGTTGAAGATAATGGAGAAAAATATATTAGAGAGAGTCGGTTCACTAGAACCTTGATTAGGAGTTTGCTCATTTCCGGTGGTATTTACCCCAACTTCCTTATTTGCATGTAACCTATATATTGTTTGATCTCTACGGATAGTCGTAGAGCAACTTGTGATGTAGTCCCTCCCGGTAGCTTCTTAGAGTAGACAAATCACCGTGTCTTTTCAATACTTGAATTCCATCATAAGCCAACAAACACAATGAAAACATCCTGGCAGCATTTCAACAGCCACATTGTCCTCGGCTTCTAGTGGAGTTCTCTACACATTGGTTTAACTCGGATGTTTGCTGTATATTTCAAGAATCATGGATATATTCGTATCTGACCGCTTTTCAACAAGAAAGAAGTAAACAAGTGCAAATTCGAACCCAAAACCTTGTTTCTCAAGATCATACCGCAGACGGTGCTTCCTGAAGACCGCCTATATCCCCCCATGATAAAAACGATGTCCAAGTAAGATATGTAGTTTTGCCTAGTGATAGTTGTGCGTCATGAATGAGTCTCGATGTCTAACAATGGCTTATGAGATGAAAAGAAGGGTCTTGTGACCCAAATGAAGCTGTCTGGGCCTACAGTGAAATGTACCCAATTGAAAAAATTCTCTCTCATCAGGATCATTCAACCATGTCTCATCAGTTCGTAGTTCATAATAACCATTTTGTAAGACCAATAGGATTTTAGGTTTTGAAAATGAGTGTGCGCATAACAAGGCCTTAGGAAATTTTAACAATGTTTCTGGCGAAACATCATGAAAGTTGTATATGAAAGGTGAAGCTTTGTTTATCACGGCAAAAGTTTCGAAGTTCCAAACATAATGAAAGGATGTATATGAAAGGTGCAGCCTTAAGAAATAAAGTTTGTTGGGCTTCAAACTCAATCCTGCATCGATGGCAAGAGAATTATGAAAACAAAAGCTAAAATATAAATGAGAGATGGAGCAATAATATGTACTTCATTTTTAACACTTCTACAAGCACCCAAAATAAGTTTTTTGCCAATACTTAATGGAAAGGCAAATAAACTAGTTTCGAGCTTTGTTATATATTATTCTATGAGAAGAGATGTGGAAGCTACATGGCTCGAACTATTTTAAAATGCAGCTAAGGAATTATATTACTCGAAAACATGAAAACCTTGTAACAATGAAAAATCTCAACCCTGGGAGATGGAATGCCGAAGAGTTTATTAAGTTTGCCAGTTATTAGCACAAATTCTTGCCTTAACTTCTGCCTACATTATTCTTTATATTTATGCGAGTGATGAGCTTTTTTGTTACCGTAGCCCCCATGAGAGCGAATACATGATTTTCCCCATAGTTATAATAGTGGTTATGTGCCTTCCAGACCTTAAAAAATGCACATCTAGGTAACAAACTCATTCAAGTTTATTCAAAAATGTTAAAAATAGTAATGTTTTCATACAAGAAAGAAATCAATAAAAATGACTAGAGGTCTAGGTGGAAATGAAAGGGTGGTATACTTCACGATCTCCCCAGATCATTCCTCCCCCCTATGTGCCAGTCGGTCCCAATTGCATGTAGAGCCTCCTGCTTAGAGGTATACTTGTTCATCCTTGTGTGAATTACCAGCCTTGGGTGAAGGAAAGCACCTTTACAACTCAATATGATGGATCCTCTATTGGTAGAAGACATCCGTGTACCTACCATCTCATTCATTGTGTGTTCTGCTTATGACGGCATCTGTATTTTGAACCCATCAGGTGTGATTTGTTCTCACAATGGCCTGACAAACCAACAATGGTGGAAAAAGAGGTTTGTATATGTTCATATTGAACACCGGTATAGAAACGAGGCAGGAAAATACTACGAATGAATTGTTCCCGCAACCTTGCGATGGTATGTTGCAGCCTATATCGAAGCAGCGTAGCTATGGGCTTAGTGAGTTCTTCTATAAATGTAGGCAAACTTTGTTACCCACCTGGAATTAAAGCTAACCCAATTTTGACTATAATAGGGCTTGTTATTACTTTATCATCGATCTATCCAATATTTCATGGACCTATGGGGTCACGTAAAGAATGTGCGCTCGTAACAGTCAGGCTTTTTCAGCTTTCTGACCCACATGTGTTGAATCATCCCTATAGTCGAAATGGTATGCGGCCACATCGCGTGAAAATAGTGGCCGAATCAAGCCCACCTTAAAAGGGTTTGTGGTCACCGTAGCTGAGATCCTCGCTATAGTTATGTTAGACATAGGGAAGCGATGTCATCCCATGCATGGACAGCCAAGTTAGACACATTTAATGTGTATGATCATCTTCACAACCTTCGCTTTCATCACAGCCTGCTTTAAAAGCTGAAAGTTGTGACTCGTGAGCTTGTTCAACATCACCAAAGAAGACTGACTAAAATGTAATTAAGGAAAATAGTCGTCTCACCGCGAGATAATAGCTGTAGAACCTGCGGTATACCCAATACCCTAAACAAGAGGTTAAAGTGTTTTACCTATAATCTTCTTCGCCACCATAATGTAATATACCATTCCGAGAGTAATTCTGTTTACCACCACAAAATGAAATCATTGCCATGCTTGGTAGAAGGAAAGCCCAACATGTAATCCACGGAGATGAAAGCTGCATACCACCAGCGGTGCAGGAAACGTACATATAGACATTGCTTTTTGATGGTCGCTCAAATGCACATGGGAAGGGCAGAATACATGCAGCTTCCAGCTCATGTCGAAGGCTTGATTGTCAGAAATATGTTTCAGTACTTATTATTTTTCAACCTTGAAATGGCCATATTCCAAACTGCATCGTCTTCCCAAATCATCTTGGCACGTTGGCTTGAAGGAATGTGAGGAGTCTCAGGTGTGGATAATATGCATTCTGGAGAGGCGGAAAACGAGAACTGATTACCCCCCAGGAGGGTCCTATGTGTTACAAGCGACCTTGCATCACTTTGTAGAGATGCGGCATATTCAAAGTCTCAGCCTGCCAAGAGTCAAGCACATGAATGTTACCTGCCTGATGAAAGTGCTCAGCTCAGGTGTTTCGCGCCATTATTAGTGCTGTCCTTCTTGCATTTAATGCTCAAATGGAACTATTTTTAGTATGTATACCATTTATGATGGCGATCAGCAACTTCCCTAAACCAGAGCAGGCCAGGGTTCATGGATATGTTTGGATGATCGTTTTCTTCCCCAGCTGCACTCCTTCCATTATTTATAGGCCCACACAATGGAATACATCTCTTGTCAGGTGAGCTGAATCGTGTCCCCAAGTTTACAATCATGATAAGTCACCGTGATGCCCCCGATGAGCAATTTATCTCCCCAATAGCATAGCCGAGCAGACGGTCTCGACCTCACGTGTTTTCAGCCCAAGTCTAGTAATGCAGAACCGGCAGATTAGATGGTGATGCTTCAACCCGCAGCTCGTTTTCTCGTTGAGATTTCCAACTTGCTCACTCTTCGTTCACCCTTGTTAGCCGGATGAAAGTGACAAGGATATGAGAACCCTGCCATAGTCCCAGGCAGAATGGCATCCTGAGATATCATTTTTGGCGTTGTTCTGCAGTTGTGGAGTTCTGGTTTAGAAAAGTTGAGGTAGCGTTTATCTCACGGAAAATCGGATTCTTATTGGTCCATATGCACCCTCAACATCAATAATGTCTGTGAGATTGAAATCTGGGGTCATGCCAAAAGTGCATTTCTCTGCAGTTGACACAAACTTTGTGCCTGTGAGCTGGAGTGACATGTTGAATGTGGTGGAGGTGCTCTTCAAATTTGGTCAAGACTCAGATGACACTGAATACACTACCATGAATGAAATAGTGAATGGCCCAAATATGTCTTCCATCAACCTCATGAAGGTTAGTTGCCTGTTTCAACTTGCAAAGCATGACCAACCATTCAAAAAAAGGTTTCCTCAAGCCAAGAAGAAAGTTTCCTCCATGTGTCTCAATTGTTACTAAAGATACCTTGACTTCAAGTCAATCTTGTCGAAATCTTTGGCCCCTGAGAGCTGGTCCTGAATATCAACTATGGGATCACATACCTACTCCGTACAATGGATCTGAGTTTACTGCTTCCAATATGAATACAGAGTCTCCAAGTTCTATACTTCTTCCCACACTAAACAAAGGATCAGCCCCAGGCAACAACCTCGTCGTACCTACGCCTATAGCAGCTCCCGAATCTTTTTTTGCTCCTTTGATTACTCATTCTCCCCAGCACGAGAAGTGTTGATATATCGGTCCACGGCATAGCATGCACCCGGGGTCGATTGCTGAGTTCTTGACTTGATAGTGTTGCAGGCACCACTGTAGGTGAGGTGAATATTTCAGCCCTCCTGCCCACCTTTCCTGTTCGTTGCCAAAAGTGAAGAGCCTGCCTAGAAAGCCTGCGGCCACATTCTTCTTCCCCCCATGCAGTCATATCACATGTAAATACAAAAGCTCTGCTTGCAAAGGAGCGATGTATTTCTTCGTAACATTATGTATATGTGCTATAGTAAAGCATTTCTATAAATGGCACAATGCTAGCCACTCAAAGTAACAATAACAACAAAAAGGTTAGGACTCATACACAACATGTTCTTCCAAAAGTAAGGGAGTTGGCTTCAACACACATCACAATTCAAGAGGAGCAACAATGCTGGCTGTCTGTCCGTGAAGGCCGAGAGGCGAGGGCGTGAGCACGCCCGCTCGCTCTCACGCGGCTGACCCCGGCTCCCCGTGGTGGTGCGCGTTCGTCGGTGTGTGGGCGCGATATGTCGCGAGCCGGTGGCTCCTGCCTGCCTCCCCCCCGAACCCCTTTAAACGAGTTTATTTCGTTCCGCCTGTTGAATAACCATTAAAAAATCTTTCACTATTATCCGGAATGTGTTTCTCCTCCTTCCGGATATTCACGTTCCTTCTCTCGCGCACGGGGTGGTGTGAAATATATTCGTTCGTGCTTGTTAATATGATTCCTTTATTTACTCCTTACTTGCCTATCACACGAATATTCGTGTGTGATTCGTGCGGGGTTCCGGCTCGGGGTGACACCCGTTGAACCGACACTCACTTTGTGTTGTAGTGGTTTTGGGGTTCGTTCACTTTTCTCACTCCTTGTTTTCGGTGCCGGATTTTTTTCTTCACTTCGAGGAGTCGAGAAGGGCCACCCCACACCCCGTTTCCCTTGACGGTCCTTTTTTCGGTTTGGGGTCAGCCTTCTCATTGTATATTATTCTATTATCCATGTCCTAATTATTAATTTCTTTCAACCTAGAACATACTGCATGCAGTACCAAGAAAGGAGATGTCGAGAACTCATTTCTCTGGAATGCATTAGCATATGGCATGGCACCAAATGTTTTCCATCTTTGATACCTAATGGTACACAGCAGTGAAATATTCATCGTACTGCTGCTATCTTGAATGAGGCTTAAGTCATGACAGGTGTCCACACATTGTGCATGTGCTTAGTTCCCTGCGTTCCTCTACGTGGTAGTATTATTCTCATAGTAGTTGTTTCTCCTGATGGCATCTCACCCTAGGTGCAACCTGCACACTGCAGCGAGTGACTTTCCTGTTTGCTTCTTTCATATTTTTCCCACTATTCCGATATGTGTGTGTGTTTATGTATAAAGTAACATGTCCCCACTGTGAAAAGTCATGATTTAGTGTCATACTTCCACAACACAGCATATATACAACGTTCGCATCTATTTAGTTCCTCAACAAGGGAATTTTAAAGGCCACTGGTATTCTCATGGATGTGTTTTCCCTAGAGTGTTTTCATGGTATTTACCGCCGATGCACAGTCAGCCATGAAATTCTGTTATTGCTCCCATCATCGCCACCAGCTGCAGGCTGTTCCACATTTTTACAAGCCCCTGCGCAGCTCCCCTCTTCTTTCTTTTCCACTATGTGACATTACCAAGCCAGTACCATCTTGAAAAGGTTCAACCAGATTGATCCCTAACTCCTCAGTGGTTCCTATCTCTGCTGTGGACAAATAAATATCTAGAAAGAGAAGTAACCTGTTTCCAGAATACTCATAGATTATGTAGCACAATGAAGCAGCATATATTAAACATAAATATAGATATAGAAAAGACAGCCTATTTCATGAATGGGTCAACTTAAATACATAAACAAATTAAAAATGAGGCTAATGACAATGAAATATATCCTAGAAGAATGTAATATTATGTCTGGATATTTTAAGGCTGAGGCTCATGTAAGAGTTTTATTATTTTCAGAACATAAAAACCCCAAAAATCAACTTAACTATAGAGATGGAAGTGTCTGGTGACTTTGTGGCCTCGGTGAGTTACAAGTATAACCAGGTCACATGTAATTTTGAAGTTCATATTTATCTATGTTTTTATATACCATATATCAGAATATATTGCAGAAATATAGATTTTGCACATACTTTCCAGCAGGATTAGCCTTTATCTATGAAAAAAAAATGATCAGGTGCCTGTGTCTCTGAAGGACCTTGTAAAACTATGAAAATAGTGAAATTGCTGGCAAAACTACAGGTACCGACAGGTACCCATCCTAAAGTTCATATGTATTTAGTGGTGTGTCAAATATCCAGACATGAATTAAACTATATGATATGTGAAGGCCTGAATAAAACGCACATATATAATAATCTATGTATGAGGCAGAAAGGACAGCCTGTGTGTGACTGTGAGTGAGAGGTGATAATAATGGCAATGATGAATAAGTTCTACCAATGTTGATAGCAGAGCTAATGTTACCATTCTTTAAGATGTCCTAGATCCTCGGAAATTTGTGTTCTCCTGCAGACAAGCATGAAGGAAGGACAGGTATTCCTAGAAATGTAAGAGAGTGAGAAGTTACTTAGAGTGATTTTGTCCCTATCACGTATGGCTGCACAATATATGGTGCACACTGAGATTGTATCTCTTCTCAGTTAGTGCTAGGTGGTTATTACTACAAGTAGGAAAAGGAAAGCAATCAGTGTTGTTCTATACCAAAGAGGAATACCTATTGAAAGTCCAGAGGCAAAGCCCATGTAAAACAAAAGTAGATCATAGAAGTTGTTCAGTTTGCTGAGCTGATATGAAAATGGCACTTTAAAATAGCTCCTGATTAGTAAAGTTTTAAAATCCTGTTCCCTCATTTGTAAAACCCTTTCACAGTTATCAATGCAGATTTTCTCAAATTTTTCATTTCTGTTGAACACTGCAGAGTCATTTTTAGCTAAGAAACCCCTACTTTCGTAAAGGAACAGCAGCGATAAACAGTGTTTTCGTTAACGAAACCGTTAATACTTTTGTAGTAAAACCTCGCTTACAGTAAAATATACTAGTATAATTGGCAACAAGAAGATTTCGAGTCCGTTTGTTGAAAAATAGGTAGCAAAAGCGACGAAATGATGGTATATGCTATTCGAGTCAATTAGGAAGATAAAAAGAAGCTAGTCATGACTAAAGTCATCACCATTGAAGCATGTCATTCACTTATTGTTTTGTTGCTTACTCAACTCAAATTTTTCTTCAATTGAACACGAATGTCTTCATTCTTTATGGCATATTATTTCTGGAGATATTTTCATCAAGCTCAAGTCACTTAGCTAAAGCAGTAAACAATGATCAATATAAAGAAGATAGTCATGTCGAAACGATGGTTTAAAAGAGGAAAGAACAACAATGGTGTTACTTATCTTAGAGATGCATGAGCTGCATTTATGATGAACCTAATAAATAAAAGGACCCATTAATGGAAGCTGTATGAATAAGCTAGTAGCCTTGCTTTAAATATCGTTGATACACAGTATAAAGCTAAAAGACTTGTTTCCACCTCTTAGAAGCCGGAACAATTACAGGCAAGAACAAAGGAATCACCACAATGACCAGAGGCCTGCTTATCAATCTGGACTCCAAGGAGCCAGAGCATGCCTCATATAAACAGCTCCAACATGGATATGAATGTAAGGCACTGATCAAGATAGAAAATAAGCTTTGGTTTGAGTTCTACAAAACCCAGCCCATGAGATGCATGAAATGATACCTAAACTATCACATTTAATAAAATAGCCACTGTGAAAGGAGGTAACAAAGCAGCAAGTCTATTCTTGTTTGTTTCCAAGCTTCTTCTCACATTTTTTTGAAAGATATCTCTTTGATATACTCTTTTTGCTTACAGCAGAAGCTTTGGCAAATATGGATACAAAGTTCAAGCTAACCGAGGGAAGTGAAAACATTTTTTTTCATCATGGTTTGTAGTCATAAATGTTGGTTTTAGACATGAAAGCAGACAAAGACTAGACAGACCGGTCTTTCTTTCGTTGTTAGTAGCCTTGGGAAATGGAGTGCTCATTACCCTCAAAAAGTTGAACTCCTTTGAAGACAGAGTATAGTCTGTTTTGTCTTCCGTGTGGAAAATAGAACGCCTTTTAAGAAAAAGGTGCTCATAAAGTAATTCATAGGGCAGAAAGAAAGTAACTGCAGACGATGGCAACAGAAGGCAGAAATTTGATACACCTAATGTTTCACCTTCAAAACAAAAGTCATCACTATGAAAACGTTCAAAACAAGAGCTACGTGTGAGTAAACAAGGGTAAAAAAGGATGAAAGAAGCCAAACAAAGGACTAAAGGAAATTAAAAGTTATAAGAAGCTAGCACATTGATATTGAAGACACTCCATAGTCCGTGCCGAGTGACAGATGAGGGTGGAAAGAAGATCAACAAAGCCAAATTAGTAGTAGCCCCTAGTGCTTCTAAGTGAGATGCGTGTTTTATGTTTCAGCCAGGGAAGCCCGTTTTAGCGCGAGACATGCCAGAAAACTCAGGAAGTAGTAAATAAGTTCACCCAACTAACACTATTCAGCCACCACAAAAGAGCTGCTGATGTTCCTTTCATTCCCCCTTAAGAAGATCTAGGTCATCGGAAGAAGAGGAAAGGAAAGAAAGGTTTATTGGAAAGGTGAGAGATTGGAGTCTTAGCATGAAGCTCTATCTGAAGTTAGAAAATCATGAAATAGTAGTCATGAAGAATGAAAGAAAGCGTTCGTAAGTGCAGTTTTTGGAGAGCATGAAAGAGGTTTGAGAAGAGCAGTTGACAAAGGTATCGTTGACTCTCAGGAAAACATATTAAACAGCCTCTTTGTATCAAATGGGACTTGCGCTAAAGTAGAACAAGGATTAATTTTAGAAGAGTGAACCTACACTTGAAATCTAGTAATGCAGTTGAAGAACCAAGTTAGCATTCTGGCAGGCAGAATTCTTTGTTCCATGATGAGTACGTAGTGAATACAAGGCCCAGCAGATGATCGTAGTTGAGAAACCCATAGCTCAACCCATCATCAATGAAGAAACACTTCAGTTAGCTATAAGTTGGTTTATGTTTTTGTAGATGCTAAAAGAATTTTTGAAAACTAAATATATACCGGAAGGTAATATTTTTTAAAAGCCAGCAAAATCTCAGACTTTACATGTTTTTCTGCTGGTACTTAGTAGCATTTCCTAGGCTTAAAGTCTGCACGCTATTTTAAAACACTATACCTTTTCTTTTTCTTTCTAAAACCACTTTTGGTAGCTGGGCAAGAGGAATGATAGTGAGGATGTGTCAGGTCACATGAACATAATGCATATGCAAAGAATCGTAAATTTTGATTGCAAAGGTCATTTTTTACGCTACGAAACTGCTATACTTTTCGTAGGCGTAAATGCTGAATGTGTTGTCGTTTATGCGTCATAGATGGACATATACCAATAGGTTAAGGGACCTTATTAAAAGAAGTTCGGTCTCATTATTGTTAAATATTTCATGAAAGGCATAGTACCTAGTTGAAATATCGTTAGCAGTTGATAGACAATTATTTCTCCTAAAAATAGGGTTTAGCCTACATGTGGATGAGGCATTGCATGTCATGGGTAGTGACGCAGTTCTATCAAATCCTATTCTAACATGTGAAGTAATATGTTGTCGAGGTAAGAATCGTTTTTAAGAGATAAAGTAGTGTTAGATGTAATAAGTAGTAGTTTCACCTTATTAGAAAGGAATGTTTATAACGTGAAGCATTATTTTCCCATTAAAGCACATGCTTTTCTCACAGTGCAAGGTGCTTGCAGGAAGAGTTCTATGTATCTCCTAGCTAAGAGCAGACCAGCCCTGGACAATGTTGTCTATTAAAGGAATATATTCGAAATTGTAAAAGGTTGTAGTATTTTTGGCACTACTCCAGTTTTTTAGTGTAACTGACCGATAGCTCGTGCGCAATAGTAGTTGTAATTTTTTACGGTACGCACCGAGATTCTCATGGAGTTTTAGTATTTTCATGATCTATTTGAAAAATGCTTGTTTGGCATGATTTTCCGTGTCCTTTAGCTACCTAGGCTCCATGTGTATGATTTTATTTTCTTTATTAACAAAATGGCTATGTTTCTATGTTTCATGTGTGATTTACCTTTAAGTGAAAAAAAATTTCTGTTCTCTGTTCTAAATTCCATGCTTAGGATATAAGTTTCCTATTGAACATACCTATTTATTTATTCGATGGGCCAAATGTTTATGGTGAGTCCTTTATTTTTTCATCCTTGCCACGATAAACATGTATCTAAGTTATTTAAATAGAGTTAGCCATCTAGTTTACCTTATCAAATAACACAACCCTCGTATAGCCTCCTTACATCAAGAGCCTAAGCTTTCACCACAAGCATTTGAAATATTTACATAGACTGTCCGATTAGCGTTTTATTCCAAGCGAGAAATTTCGTGATAACACAAGGGAAAAAAGTCTCAATGTGACGAAAAAAAGAGACTATTCAGTTTACTCAAAGTTTTCATTGTTTCGTTTACAGTGCACTATGCCATGAAATGTCCATAGCAGCAAGAAGCAGTAGGTGTTAGTCTGCAGAGCAAGAAGTCAAGTTTAAAGTTTTCTAGCTCTGCAGTTCGAGCTTGATTTTTAGCTCTGTTTTGCCAAGGACAGATGTTAGCTTTATGGCCATTCCTATACTTGGTGCCTTGTTCCATATGAAGTAGGTTTAGAGATTCTTTCGCTGATACGGAGCGTAGAAAGACTCTGCTTAAATAACAGCTTGGAGACGATGGGAGGTATAACACGACGTGTGCGCATTTACAGTATAGCTTTTCGCAGGGTGTGTATGGCTCTCCCTAAGACTTGCAGATGGTGTTTTTTTTCCAAAGATGCAAAAGAATAATTCGTGTTTTTAATAAGTGACAAAGACGGTGTGTTGCGTATTTATATTCATAAAATGAAAGGTTTTCCCTTAGACAATATCGTGGCCATATGACAGTGAAATAAATCACAGAGAGTCAAGAACCCGTATGCCTTTGCAAGTTTTGCAGGATATGAAAATATTTATATAAAAGAAAGTAAAGACTTGAATGTTTTTGGAGAGTAGCACGATCATTTCTCAATATGCATCCTCAAAAACAGGCCCCATAAAGTTGTGAAGCAACCATAATTATAGTGCGAGAAAGGAGACTGAAAGAGGCATTCGTCATGCAGGCTTATTGGGGGTGACGCAGCCATGGAAGAGGGAGCACATGCAGCTATACCTCTAGGTGAGGTGTGAGATGTGAAGAAATATTCCAAATGTGCAGCAATTTAAATAGATCAATTGAGATGTTCGGACTCATGATCAATACCTTCTATAAAATACAGCACACTAGTAGATGCTGGATCAGTAGTGATGATGGTCAAAGCTATCAAAGTATGGAGTGACAAATAGTTAGTATAGATACCGTGAGTCATTAAACAGAGGTTGAAATAAAAGTATAATGTATGCAGTCACCAGCTTCAAAACCAAGTTTATATGTATAGCCATAGTAAAGAGAGTACTTTTGCGACATGCATCATACTGATCTAAATAGATGCTTTTCAATTTCTACTTTACAAGACAACAACACTAGATATGTCTTTTCCATGATGTTAACATTCCTTAAAATGTACCATATCGTGATAGAGTTGAATCATTTTTATAAGTAGTGAGCAAGTTGAAAATGGCAACAAGAAATACTTAAAATTTTCCGGCACCTACCAATATTATTTTTCTAGTAATTTTAATTTTAATAAAATTGCTACAAATTGTAATTCCATACCACTTGATGTTGAAGTTTCTTTCGATGACCTCGAGGAGGAAGACTTAGCTGTCACTTCATTTTCGAGTGTGTCAAATCAGAGGCGAGGTTCTCCAAGTTTTTAAAGTCTGTAATGCAGTGCTTTTGTTTAGAGCAATTGTTGAACCCACCGATGAGTTAAAATAGTTTAACCATGAACCCAGATGAACTATACATTTTAGACTTCAATATGATTTAATTGCCTTGTTGATCAATCTAACTTATTGTTTTGCTTCATAAACAGTTTTTTCATGTTAGTTCCATGAAGGTTCAATGCGATTGCTTAAAAGCTGAACATACACGTTTAAAAGAATAGCACCAGTATTATGTCGCGCATGAGTGTTCATCAGAATCCTTCTATGTATTGTGAAATCTGATGATGGAATTTCTCACTGACGTGTGTGCTCAATCAGGCCAGAATGTACAAGCTATGTTAGTCATTTAGATATAAATTTTTTGGTTAAGTATTGACCAAAATTACTTAGATCGCGTAGATAAGTTTGTGATGCAGCAGCTTTTACATGAAATGGCCATTTTATCAGCTTTATTGTTTGTTCCATATGAATATACATAGCCATGTAGTTTTTAGCTGTTATTTCAATAAACATTTTTTTATTTTCAATTTATATTATTTTCTTTTCGTACTCTTGCCACTTGCAAATTGTTTCCAAATTTGTGAATTGATTCAGCCATTATTACAAGATTAATGGAATTTTTGATTTTTGTTGTTAGCAACTTCATAGTTTTCTAAAACAAAACACTATTGTGCTTAGTGTTCCTGATAGTTTTACCATGCAACATATTTATTGCATAGAGCTATGTTTTTCTGCCAGAGATGAACACATCACAATATAAACAGTCACCTCCTGATTAGAGTGATGGTGTCATCAATAACCTGATCAACACTATCAAGCAATATACTCTTTGACAGTGAAACCCACCCTTTCTTTGGTAAAATCCCTTGCAAAGGACCTAAGCCACACCTAAACCCTGAAAGCCTCCCTAGGCTTGGTGCGCTAAAAGAAGCCATCCTCCCTGCAAATAGTGCTCACTTTCCAAATCTCTGGAAGAGCATCATGTAAAAGTCGCACAGCATGCTCAGATGGACAGACCTCTATAATTTCAAGTACAGCGCTGAAAGTCAAAAGTGTGTTCTTTGTACCCACCAACACCATACTCAAGAAGTGGTTTGGAGAAAGGTGGCAAGTCCCAAGAGGACAACTTAGTGTTGGTGACTTAGCCTGATATGGGGAACCTATGAACACAAAAACACCAAGCACAGCCTGTTTGGAAGCCCCACGGATTGTTTGTTCATTGTGTACAAGAGTGTTTCTGGAAAGCAACACACCTATTGTTTCATCACTTGATAAAATAGCCCTGACCTCTCCCCAAATGCCCATGATTCCCACCATATTTTTTCCAACAGGGATTTACTTTCTTGCTCAGCAGCTTCTTGGGTTGCTTTATGGATTGTGGTGTCAGTCAAGTCTTAGGGATCTCAGGACACTTCAGCATTTTGCTTTAAGCCAAGCTCAAGCTGTGCCTTGTTGGTTGCTATTTATCACATGTTCATAAAAATATGATATTTCCGTAAGGAGCCTTTGTAAGCCAGCCATGAAATTGCCACCATTCTGAAAGAACCTCAGGTTCCATGTCGTTCCTTTTGTTTGCAGCCACAAGCATTCAACCAGGTGCAAAAGGCGACAAGGGGAAAATTCTAAACAAGTAAAGTAACCAGAATAAGAGGAACTTACATACCTTTTTAGCCAGTGTCTCTCCTGCCTTGTATTGTGTTCTCGAGATCCTTCGTACAAGCTAAAAGCATGCACAAATGTATTTCAACAAATAAAGCTGAAAAAAGAGAGTGTTTTCGTTTTAAGAGCATACATGAAACTCTGACTTGCAATATTTAGAAGCCACTAACATAACAACAATGAAATTTCATGACTGTTGTGGTGTTTTGTCACAATAGCAAACAAGGTACATTTTCAACATGAAAAATTATATTTTAAAAATATAAAACTTAAATTCATCACCCTCTTACTCCTTTGGAAAACTACGGTGTTGAAGAATATGTCGTTAAAACCAGGCAATGATGGGGACTTGGTCTATTCATGGTATAATTGGGGAACCAAAATAATCACACAAAGAATCAATACCCCCAAAGAACCAAGGCTCTGTAAAATGAAATTAACTTAAATGAGAATAAATTCTATTAGTGTGTCATCAAGTTATAATCTGCTATGTTCCCTCTCAAAAGCCTGAATATACCCAAAATTTCAGATCCTTCCTTTGGGATTCTCTTTCATAGTTTTAAAAACTTTTAAGTTCATCCATTGAGCTTTGTAGGCATATGTGATCTCAATAAGATAGACAAAGGGTCATTTTCATGTTGTTACCTAATAATGGTTAACTTGTTTCTATTGTTTTTAAGACAGTGTATTATTTTGTAAATGATTTGTTTTAACTGTTTAAGTACTTTCACACTTATTTCCAAAGTTCTGCACATCAATGATAAGTGTCATCACAAACATCTAGTGAATTCTTTTTGATGTCAGAACTCATCATAATTGGTCACAAAGATATCACACGAGGATAATTATTTGTATGTATGTCCTCAAATGATCACATGAGTCACATGCAGGCTGGAGGTGTGATCACAATCATGCATCACTGTTTCACTGAATCACTGTCCCACACTTAGTGAATGAGAAAGGTGTTCCTAGAATGAAGAAATTAGCCTCTCCTGCTTCCCCTTTAGCTATTACTTGTGTCTCAGCCTCTTTTATGAATTGCTATTGAACTATATGATCAATGTTATTGCCACTATAAATTTCACGCATGTGTTTTTTATAATTTCATCATTCTGTTCCTTTATGTCTAGAATTGTACTGTTGAGGACTCTATTTTAAATTACCCATGCATGACTTCTAGCACCAACATGTACAGTCTGACACTTATGCTTCCTGGATAACGGCGCATGTACTTCATAGTCACCAGTGCCTTGTAACTTCAAACTTCACAAAGGCTAAGCTCTATCTTCCCATCGCTTTTGTTGCTCATCCCCTCCTCTACACTCCTGAACTACGATTCATGTCCTCAAATTCTACCCCCGACCCCAGCCGTAGTATTTTCCAAAGCCTCGTTCCCCTTTCCTATGTGAGTTTGAGTAGCTGCATAAGTCGGCTGAGCCTCCTCGCTCTACTCACTTGTCGAGCTTAGTTTACGATCAAAATGTAGTCATTAGACCAGGCTTCGGGACGATCTTTGTCCCATCATGCAGCAAATTGCAGGAATGGGTTCATCAAATCATTGTGATGATAAATAAATAGAATAATAATAAAAACTGTTTCAATTTTGGCACTCGCGGGATCAATCTTCGCAAGACATCGGATCGAGAGAAATCAAAAGGATGCTAGTTTTCGAAAATTTTGGCCTATTTCCCGCAGCGTCGTGGGAGGTGAAGGATATTATTTCCATGAAAACACATGGACTCGTTTCGGCACTAACGTGTTCCTGACATTTACATCATCAAGAAAATCATTTAGTGCTGGCATCTCTGGCGTCATGTCAGCGAGGAAACAAGTGCTCGCCACATCACTACGCATCATGTCGGTGTTAAACAAACAGAATAGCAACTGGAAGTTCAAATGATAATAAGTAGGTCGGAAGAGCCGGTGGCAAGGAAACTATGAAGTCAACCGCCGCGAGGTTTTTCAAAAGAGTCACTTTAGTTACATAATGCCCTTACTGGTGGCGCGAGCAGTGCAAGACCTTCTGCCCGATCCACCACCGAAGCTGGGCAGAGAATATCCGGTTCTTTGTAGAGCAAGAGTGGTTCTGGCTGCCCAACAGCTTGGGAGCTGTGATGTTCATTGTGCATATATGCAAGTCTGGAACTTTTACTTAATAAAAGTTTTCTTGTAGCGTCAAATATAAATGGTATTTATTTTGATTATGGTACTAAAGACTATTTCTAGGACAAGTTGTAGCCTTCTATTTTTTCTTCTGTTGCAAATAACATTAATTGAACTATTTTTCTTTGTTTGTAGAAGTACTTTTGAGTAGAATGCAGCAAAATAGCTAGAAGTAAGTTGTATTTCATCTCAGTATACCACAAATATGCGTATATTCGACATTTCTTTTTCTATATTACCAGTGTGGTTAATTTTACCATATTCTTATGGACTATTCGACGGGATATTAGGTAGATATTTCTAAAGATGTTGTGGGTAATGATCGTCACATCCATTGTACTGTCTATTCTGTTTGTGTATAGTTTATTCTGTAATATTTATGTTCATGTGTGCTCTTCCCAGCCATTATTACCTCTCTTAGAGCCCACTTTTCTCTCCCCACCACCACCCCCACCCACCCTGCACTGCTTATGTACACAACCTTGATGGCACTCTGTGTTAATAACCTCAACAGGCAAGCACCCCCCCCCGTTTCTTGGAGAAAGTGCAGGTTAGCATCGCCAAGGAACATTCTAAGAATAAGGAAATGCCTTTGTTCCCTATAGTACTTAAAGCAACAAATTAGGAGTCCACTAGATTGCTACTGTGTAGAACTTGTCTTTGGGTGAGTCTATTGTGCCCTAACAATAATTACATTTTAATAATTGCCTTTAATTTCATATTTTATTTATATACTATTTTTGGATGAAATATAGATATAATGTAAATACAAAATGTTCACATGCTTACGGGGAATTAAGAATTATTGTGCATTTAACTTGTTATAATGCATTTCAGAGATTCAATAAGCTACTGTGTATAAGAGAAGCAAGGGGTCTTCCCTAACCTTCTCATGTCTTTTTCTAATATCACAAAAGGAAAATTCCATCACTAAACTTCATAAAATTTAAAGGTGGTCTGTAATCAAATTTTTGGGGAGCTTGATCATATGTACTTAATTACTTTAATCATGCTAATCAAGACTCTTGTTGCTTGGGAAATCTCCTTGTACGGGTTAGGTAATACTTTTTTCCATAAACTGTGCGCAGATCTTAGTTTTATAAAGCGATAGAAACTAATGTAGTAATTGAAAACTTATTTCCCAGAAATGAAAAGAGGTTAAAATTCTACTAAAAGCTAAACAACACCTAAAAAGGAAATATTTAATTGAAACACAATGAGTGGAAAAAATTGTTCTCAATAATGCTTTTTTGTTTGTAGATATTTTCCTTCAAATAATAGGGGAAAAATTAAAATCAATTTAACTTAATTATGGAATTATATCTCACACTAAAAGAATAATAAAACTACAATTGCATTTATGAAACAAGAACTCAAGAAAATTTTATTATAAATTAAAGCTGCAATGATCAAGCTTTCTAAGAATCATCTTAGTAATGGAGATGGCACCTTCTTTAGAAGATAACTCGTTGAAATTAAAAACCAACTTTGAAGATAAATGTTGTATGATTAAGGTTTTGGGCCTGCCAATTCAACAACTCAATTGAAATAGAACAAAATTTTACACCCTCAAAATGCATTTAGCAACATGCAGTTATGAAAATCCATTTTTAAGTGTTGTTAAAAGCATTTCTGCAAAGTGTCAAGGCAAACTGAATATGAAGCAAGTTTATATACCAATATTAACTAACCTAATAGTTATAGTTTTCCAGAGAGTTAACTCAAACCACAAATATATAGAAAATATATTTGTATGTGGCAGTTAGAAATATCTTATAAAATATTTAAAACGATATAATTATTGTTATTATCACCTTGTGTTTGTTATGCTAAAATTCATGAAACCTTATACTTTAATAGAGATTGTGTCTTCGTAAATTCTTCTTGATTGTTGGTGTGTTTAAATCCTAGTAATTCCTTTATTAATTTCTGTCACTAGTTCAGTAACATCTAGAATATGATTCACAATATGTTCTTCTCTGTTCTACAAGAAGCTGCATTGCAAGGAAACGAAAATATCCTGTAGCAGCTTAGCGGTTCCATGACAACAAGCTATGTAAGTCTTATGAAAATAATATTTGAGCATGGGCATTAGCAAATAGTAGTTCCTGGATTTCAAACTTGCAACGAACGATAAAGTCAAATGAACGATACCAATTAAATATAATTAATTAAATAATGCGATACCAAATGCACGTTTTTGTAGTTTTAATTAAAAGTTGTACTATAGTGTGTTAACAGAAGTTTAAAAATAAAAAAGACTTACAAGGAGACGGATATTTTGATCATAGCCACCGCATCGTATTACTTGCTTCTCTAACTTCGCAGAACCATTTCTAGTGCTCAATGAAAGTTAAGCCTGTATGCTTCGTTATTGCTTTATTGTTCAAACCTTGAAACAATTATGACTTCTGTGTGTTCTATACATCTAAACCAGGATCAGGTTTGCTTTTTGTGTTCTTGATATCGGTCCTTATACGACACCAGAGTTGACTTTGCTGTAGTTGCAGTGACAAACACAAATGCAGACTTTTTCGCCGTGAAAATTTGGTATGGACTTTAACGTGAAGATTTTTGCGACTTTAATAAACTCAAAGTTTCCATATCATTTTTGGGTATATCTCGGCAAAAAATGTCAAAAATGAAGCAGCCAGTCCATGGTTTTTGCGTTCTAAAAGAACTTTGTTTTTCAAATATTTTATCACAGCAGTTTCATGGTGTTTTATACTAAAGATATACTATCAATCATAACCTGCTGTTTAGTGTCGAACAGGAGAAATAAGCTAGCCATAACGGCAATTTTGCGCCTTGCTATGATATTCAAATGATAGTTGGTGCTTTGTCCAAGCCCTTAAACCAATATAAGGGAAAATTTTGTAAGATTATTTGCTTTTATTTTTGTAGAATTTATTGAAGGATATAATAATTATAAGCATACTTATACTGGAATGAGTTTTAGCTGATAAATATAGTAAATGAGAAAATATTTGTTGCATTTAGACCAGTGTCTTTTTCAAGCTCAAACATTATTGAAGATAAGAGAAATTATATTGCGATATTTGTTCACTAGAATCTTGTGAAATAGAAAGTTTGTCTATTTCTTGTGTACAGCTGTTCTAACTTCTAGCTTCACGTGTGTCTTATATTTTGCTTGATTCTATTTATATTTTGTGTAGTAGGCCTATACCCAGTGCGTAGTCCCTTCCCGTGTAGTTTCTGTGTGTATTTAATCAACACACTTTCACTAATTTGGGCTTGTTTTCCATATTTTAATGATGGTGTTTCCATGCATGCATGATTAGGGGAGTGCCTGCAGTTGGTGAGTTTTTCAACTCCCCATGTTGAGATCTCATGATAGCATTGAGCTTAAAGCGGCAGTTTGCGGTGGAATTGGTGCGTGAGTGTGTGGAGATGTTGAGAGAATTGTTCGTGCTGTTTGCTCCGTAAAAGAGTTTTCAGACGAATCGTAGCGCCACTTTCCACATGCAGGTCCAGAGGGATCGTTGGCCGATAGATGATCGTGGTCCGGCTATGCCTGCCCCCAGCGGCTCGATCTCGCTGCTTGTCGAGAAAACACTTAGTTCTCTCACCACCGCGGCACGGCTCCACATCGCAGGCTTAGGATCTTACACATATCGTAGTTGTGCATCTTCCGCAGCTCCTTAGGAGCCATGTGAACTTTGCAAGGGGATTTATTCTCACCTCGTTATCCTTGGCCCCGTGAACAGTATCACCTTGTTTGTTTTATTTTTTTGAGTTGATTAAGAAGAATTGTGGTTAAAAGAGCATAACCGATTCAAGTCCTGATTCAGATTTTTCCTGATGTACTTTTATGAGGAGGATGATGTTGAATTCTTTCTTGTTCCCGTGCTGAGATATATTTGGAAGCAGAAAGTGGGTAATGGACTCGACTCATAATTTTAAGCCATGTTTATAGTTTTGAAAATTATGACAGAGTTGATAGTTTTTTTAGGGTTTATTTATAAGAAAAAGGAAGAACATAAAGTTGAGTTTATTTGGGAAAGCTGTATGATTTAATTAAAAAATATATATATTTGATGATAATGTGTTGCTTAAAATATATTCCTTTTCAGTAGTGCATCATTTCGTGTTTCATTGTAAGTCCGACATCATGAGATGAGTTTACACATACATTGAAATCGAATATCGTCTTGTGGCAAAAGGGTCAGTTACCAAAGTAAACATGATTTCCTAAAAATCTTCAGTGTTGAAACAGTTTCAGAGTTGTGTTGTTTACAAGCTATACGTATCACCACTGGGACCATGTCAAATAACAAAAGGCAAAGTTAGCTGTGTCTTTTCGTTTCATATGATATAATAAGCAAGAGGAATAAGATCCAAATTTAACCATTTGGAGAAAGGAACCAAAGATATCACTGTACTGCTTATGACAAGGCCTAGAAATTGGTCGGTGAAAAACATAAAATGGCTCGAAGAAGTGTGTTGAATAGGAAGTAGTTAAGATGATGGATGGAGAAAAGAAAGAAAAAATCTACAGCAAGAATGAACTAAGGAGGAGAGGACTATGTTTTATCTGCAAGGGACCTTGGGCCCTAACCATTCCCTGCCCAAGATAAGAAGAAGGAACAAAGAGAGAACAAGAGGAGATGAGCTTCAAATCACGGGGAGTCTCTGTAGCCGGGTCTATTGATCTTTAAGGTGGTGAGAAACATCATGGCTGAATATTTAGTGAGGCTTTCAGATTACAAGCATTTGGAAGTGTCAAGAAATTCTTACCTAATGGCATTGATGAGGGCAGACTCATAAAATATAGCTCAGGACCCCATGTGAACATCTCATAAATAATATGAACAATCAAGATAGATAAAAGTCCACCAGCTTTCAGCCTATTTTCAAAAGCTGGAGAACATATCAGCCCTTACGAGTGAGGAGAGTCAAGGAAATGAGTGAAGATCTCACCAAGTAGCGTGAAATCTAATATGATGAGTATGATCATGAGGAGCAACATGAGCCAAAGCATGTGAAAATGAAATTATTCTCAGAGAGTTATTTGTGCTCTGTTGAACTCCGTGGCTTTGGGCACTAGCAAGCTGTTTATAGTAGTTGTCCAAAGAAGTAACTAGAATTTCTAGTGAAAATACTTTTGGGAAAGATCACAGCCAAGACGTATCTGTTGTTGTTGAAGCAAAGAAAGTTCAGATGCTACCTCCCTAGACACATTCACTTTGTGTTAGTGCCTGCAGGCACTGGTGAACTCATAGTATGTGTCAAAATTTATCGACCAATTTGTTCAGGTACTCATAGCAACTCAAGTCCCCACACACACATGAGGCACAATTGGGAGTTCTCATAAAGGAAGTGCCTCCCTGTTATGAATACATACATTTGTGCTTGCAACACTAACAAACTCCACCTTTATAAATTGGAGAAGAGCAAGGCAGAGTTCCCCAAGTAGAGTAGCATGAATCCAAGCATCGAACAACATCAAATAGCACAGATTTCCCATATTTTCATTCTTTTCTGCTATGAGTCACAGAGAAATGAGTGAGCGGTGAGCTCTATTGATGGGTCGAATATTTGGAGGATACCCATAGCTAAGGGAAAATTACAGCTTTGGAAGTGCAACTGAAAGTAGCAACTTGGTGGAGAGTTAGAAATACCATAACCTGCTGTGTCCCAAGATTAGGTGGTATTGGGATCCGTGAGAATCTGTTTGGAGAAAGGATTGGTCGTGTTATTTACGCCCAGACTTAGGTGTTTGCAAAGGACCTGGTCTGTGATTACTTCCTCCATCATGGAAAGGGCATTTAATTGGAGGTAAATCTCTGCACATGGCAATTGCTTCTCATGGTGATGGGAAAGTGGACTGTTTCATATTAGCCTTGGGCAGAGTACTGAGAAGGCCTTTCTTTGACTAGTCATGACAGACCCATCTGATGTATTTTACTGTAGTATTTTCCTACGTGTATTGCCTTATGGCATTGCTTGTCATTTTCCTTAGAAAAGCATAATAAAATAACGTTTTCTAGAAAGTCCATCAGCCTATAAAGGAGAAGCAGGGCTTTAGAGGCTGCAGCTCCTCAGGCGCAGCTCATCTTGCTGTGCTAGTTTTAGTAACCTGCACCTGCCGCTCATTCTGATCCCGAGATTTAAAACTCGTGGAGAATTTTTTTGTATGGTGACTGTCCGTGTCTGGCTATCGTGCTTTTTAGTGTTTTTTCTGTTTAATTTTAGCAAATTATCATAAACATAAAGAGTTTTAGTTTTATTGTATGGGCATGTATTTATCTTTCACAAATGTATAAATGGTAAGAAGTACTTTGTGATCCCATCTATGTTCATGGTTTTTATCAATGTAATTTTATTGAGAACAATAGAATGCGGATCCGATTAAATTACCATGCCTGACCTTACAAGCCTGAAAGATGCATCGCTGAATAATGCAGTGTGGTCGTATATGCTGTAGCTAATGTAGTGATAGCATGGTTTGGATCTATTTTTTATGTGGTTGTCTTCCCTCTGCATAAACCCGAGCATCATTCATTCACAAGCTGATGTGTATTCCACTTGTACCCCATTTTGAGCAGCCCAGTGTTAGTTCATCGTAACAGCCCATGAATACTTAGTAAGATCATTTGGGATTTAGGTACCTAGAAGAGCTCAAAAGATTAATGCCCTAAGTATTTGTTTATTTTGTAGGCCACACCTGAAATTTTTTATCCTCGTTGTACTCTTGCACGGCGTGTTTTTCAGCAAGCGGTGAGATGGCACACCCAATCTTGTTTACATCTAGATTTTGAGAAGCAGATAAACAATCACTGCAGTTAGAACCATGCTTATATGCATTGGTGACTTTGCATCAGATTTTGTGCCAGAGCTGAAGCCAAAGTTCATGCACTGCTGTATGTTCTACGAGCTGAAAGATCACAAGGAGAGAATTTTCTCTATTCTGGCTGCAGTAACAGGGGTTGTTGGATTTCTAGAGGATCAGGGGGCAGAAGAAAGAAATCTGGAAGCAAGATAACAGAGCCCAATATGGCTGCATTTTAAGACATATTTGACCGACATTAGTTTTCTTTTTTTTCATGTGACTTGGTGTAGCTAAGTTGAAGCTCTATCATGATTATCGCAGAGATACTATATGCTCTTCAACAACGTGAGATTGAAGACTCACGAGTTGTTTCAGAAGGATGTAAATAGAACATATTTTTGAATATCTATAAGACCCAATAGTCATTTTATGGAAGGAATTAAAGAGGAACATATTGTTGAAGATCAATTGGATGAGCTTCACATGAAGTCGCTGCAAAGACTTGGAAGAAGAAGACAAACTTGGAAAAAATTCAAACTATGATGATCTCATGAATTGCTACTGTAAGTATGTTAGCCAGTCAACAAGGAAGAAGCAAAATAAAATTCTGAGAAGAGGAATTAAATTTTCTTTGAAGCATGCAGCCAAGTCACTATACGGCGGAAGTCAATATAGAAGTTGAAATCAATGAATTTTGAAGACAATATATTTATTTGCCCTCGCATACTTAATACCCCAGAAATAGTGAGAGTGAAATTATCCTACCATGCTTTGTACTTTATAAAGTAAGTTATCAATTACTATTTCCCACCGTAAGATATAAATAATGAAAGCATACAATCAAGATAGAGGAGATCATACTAAAAGATTTTGCTCTTGGGAAGAAAAACATGAAAAAGGAGGAGAAAATCTGCCTACTTACCCTATTAAAGTGATGGTGCAATGAATTTATTGTGTTGGTTTGCTGGAGGCGATTTCTCCAAGATGCAAGAGAAGAACATGTGTTTCAATAAAGTTTATCAAATGTGAGTTGTGTCCGCAGCTCCATCAAATTTGCAAATAATCATGGGTTTCGTTAAAAAACACTAAGCACAGCTGATGGCACAAAGCTCAATTTTCACTAAGGAGAAAGTTCGCCTGCAAAATAAAATCCATAGCTAAATATTGCACATTTCCAGTGATAATGTTACGATATTTTTTAACAAGACCTGGCAGAGTTAAATTTTAAATGTTTAGGGAAATGTTAGGATTAGTTTTTTATGAACCCTTTCTCCATTTTTACAAGAGTGTTGAAGATAATGGAGAAATTATATTAGAGAGAGTCGGTTCACTAAAACCTTGATTATGTAGGTTCGTCTTATTTTGTAGGTATTGATTATAACTTCCTTATTTTCCGTATGTAACCCCTGATATATCATTTGATCCTCTAATGACAATGTAGAGCGACGGTGAATGTAGTCCCTTCCGGCAAGCTTTATAGTGAGAGTTTGACCAAAGATGCCTTCCCAATAATTTAGTCTACCATATTCTAATAAACACAATGAAAAACATCTATATGCAATACACAATCTGGCTTCTAGGAGCATTTTGCACCTTTTTCAGTCCCTGATGTCATTATCATGTCTTAAGAATCATGGACATATCTTGGATGTTTGACCAATGTCAAGAAAGGGGAACATGAAAAATTCGCATTCAACCTTTTTTCCTCAAGACTGGCAAGAAGCATTTGAGCCCCAGTTGTCTCCCTCATGTGAACTCCTCAGATGATATAAACCACATCCAAGTAGGAGTAAAGGTAGATCAGTAGACATGAACAAGGAAATAGTCTCAAGTCTACTGGATGGTCAAGAGATGACAAGAAGGGTCTGTGTCCCAAATGAAGCTTCTTCGTGTTTTTGTTTCTATGAATATGACCCACTTTGAAAAATATTCCTTCTACCTAGACTATCCTAACTATCTCATCAATTTTTGAATTGCTAATATTCCTTTTGTAAGACCAATAGGTTTTTAGGTTTTGAAAATGAAGTAAAGATAACAAGGGCCTTAGGAATTTAAAATGCTTCTTGGTGGCTTCTAAACATCATGAAATGAAAAAGAGAAACAGGTATTGTAGAATTTTAACAAATTTTATTAACAAAACATAATGAAAGATGAAAGAAAGGAAGCCTTAAGAAGAAACAAAAGTTTCTAGTAGTCAACTCCTGACTCCATGAGAGATAAATATATTACATGGTTACATTATTATTATTATTATATTAATAATGTATATATATATATATATAGGTTTTCTTTGAAATGAAAATGACATTCTTTATGAACTGTGACCCCACTTGCATAGAAACCCTTTCAAGGTATTTAAAAATAGTTTCAATTGTGGGCCAACCTTTGGTAGGTGAGTTGTTTTCTGATGGCTTTCATTTGTTTTGAATATTTCTCCCATTTTGCATCACATATATTATTGTTTGACGGTTCCTCTCAATGTTTCAACTTTATCAATCATTTCAGAAGCCCCCACCATTCCTACCCATGATGTCAGAATCATGGTGTGGTATGTTGGAGTCATACGGGCATGGCTGGTGGAAATCCCACACTGTTCCTGCTGACAGTGTTTGGGTATAAATTCTTACGTTTGACAAGTTTTATGGTAGCTATCAAAGAATAGTTCATTTCTAAACATCACTCAGACATTTGGCAAGCCTTCAAAGGTCAAGAAAACAAGTTTATGCTGTTAAAGTAAGCTGAATGTTACATTGCAGAAGGGTTCTTTGAAGGTTTAACACCTAACATGGAATTACACAAATTGAAATATCAATTCCAAGAAGAGAACGTTAAATGCCCTATTTACATTCAAAAAGTAAAGCTTCAAGTAGAAAGTATAAAGCAAAAACCTCTCAACATAGCTATCCGCTTTGTTCTTTAAAATAAAATACAAGATAGTAAGTTTTTAAGTCAGAATGTTCACAAACAGCGCCTAGCATTCTCTAGCCCAAGAAATTTGTTCAAAGCGTTTCAATTATAGGTGTTAAAAATTGCAATTTGTAACAAATTGTCAAGCTACTGTTGAGGATCATCAGCAAAGGTTGACACTAAGCGAGTGAAAATAATTTGAAGAACAAAAAGCAAGAACAATTGGGTATACTTTGCCTTTTCTCAAATTAAGAGTAATTTTATGTTGGAAAAATTGAATATTGCATAATCAAAATAAGACAAATATCTCTCATCGAATTTTTGAAGTTTAGAAGGGGACCAAGAAATTTTCATAATGAAGGTTCTTGATCATATCATATGAAGATCAAGTCAAAAGGTCAATGATGTAATATCCTTCATTAAGTAGGACACTTTGATTAGTATGAACTATATTAAATAAAGACAAGTAAAGCCACAAGAAATTATTGAATATTGTGACAAATGAATAATTATAACAACAATAATTTTTCCGAAATGATTTGGGAAGCTCGATAAAGCTGTTTCAATTGCAGTTAATGAGGATTTAATTAAAGTAAAGCCCAGATACTTTAGGATAAGTGGATACCGATAAGCCACCGTTATGCAAATACACATACGATTGAACTGAATTATGATCGTATGAAAGTACCATCTACTTAATTGAACTATACAAATTATTGGGAGCTATTTTATTATAGAAATTGGTTCGTGTATCATTTATAATAGACTGTATCTAAAGATTTAGGTTTAGATCTTTGAACAACTCAAGGCTTATTTAATCTATTGATCAAGTAAAATCATTATTAGGAATGACTATATCAAATAATACTATTCAACGTATGTGAAAGAAATGAATGGTTGTTACTTCCTATCATTATAGCCTGAAATGCAAGTAAATGAGGTAAATGGGGGAAAATATATAGATGTATGTATATATGTTACCTGTCAGATAGTATAGGAACTAGAAAGCCACACATATGTGTACATTATATGTTAAACAATATACTTAAAGCCAGGTGTCATCATTAAGTCATATACCACTGTTGGATGTTCAATAGGAAAACTCAATTAGGTTATCTATCCAAATAGGTTTTCTTATGCCGAGCTAGAAATTATTACGCCCATAATCTCATTTATAAGTTGATGTACATTGTGTATACATATGTACAAGAATCAGATTAAGAATTCATGTATACAAATGTGTTGTAGTGTAAATGGTCAATGAAAAGATACTATTTATACGTAAGTCATCAATGGTATAATATTTTGAACGGTAAGTCCATATTAATTCACAAATATGGCAAGTACACACCAATATTCATCATGATTTAAGATTTGTACCCGTAAAACATATACTTAAAAATAATTTGTGAAAGCAAATGAATGAAGAAAAAATAAGATATTAAGGAGTTTGGCCTAATCATCCAAATTATGGTGAGGCCCCAATAAAAGAATTGATAAGCCAAGTATGATGTTACATTAAAAGCATAAATTAAAAGTGTTACCGTTCAGATATAGAGAATTGTATTGTTAGGATTTAAAACATATTGTTGTAAAAGAAATTTGTGTTCAAAACAGAGAGGAAACATAATAGTGTATAGCTATTTATCTGTTCCCCCTTGGGTAGGGTATATGATCCCAAACCTGTGCAAGTCTACTTCCAGAATACCTCCATGTAAAATTTACAAAATCATGTTTCCTAACATATAAATCTTGATAACTAAAGAGTGAAATGTTAATATATTCAAATACATATTAAAATTTTAAAACACACTCATAAACCGTGAAAAACAAATTCAAGTTTTTGCAGACATTTTATGTTAATGGTACCATGCAGAAAAAGTCAGCTTGCCAGAGTTTGTAAACTTATAAAGCTCCCAAAAGGATATACAGTAGATGAAATAAAATTATATTTTAAAAGATGAATGAATGGGTATACAACTAGACTGTCAGAAAATAATTTTATTAAACTGTCAGCAGAACAAATTAGTAAACCTATTAATAGACAAGTTTAACAATTCAATTTCCAGAAATTATCCAGAAGGAAGACAGTTTATTCAAAGTCATGCCATAACGAATTTTATGAGCCTACTTTTAAAACAATAAAATAAAATTAGGAACAAACCAAACCTACAAGAAAGGAGAGAAAACCGCAAAAGGATTATTCCCTACCTATCTCATTCATAGTTTAAAACCTATGAAAAAGAAAAACGTTTGACAAAGGGGGCATATTTGTTACTCAGGGTTGAGTCAACCAGGTGAGTAGATGCAGCAACCGTGTTTGCTGTAACAGAATAAATTTCAGTCGTTAAACACAAGAATAGACTCGAAAGAAAGGAACATAGGCATGTACCCAGTAACTTTGTTAGGGGTTTCTGCAACCTCACCTTAACATTATGCAGACGGAAATGAGTTATACAATTCGTAAGAGCTCTAGGTGAACTTTTCTCGTGCAGAAACTTTTCTTTAAAAGAGAGAAAGATTGCATCAACATGTTTAATTACCATGCAAAAACAAGGTAGCACAACATGTAGCAGCCAATTTCATTACAGAGTCTTGTTAAAAAAATACCCCACTGAATATTGCAATCAAAAGTAAAGTCAAAAAAGTTAAAATAGGCTTAGACAAATTAGGATGTTTCATGTAGTTCCCACAAATTAAAGCTCATCCTGTGAGATTGTCCAACCAATATAGTTGTGAGCCAGATGGTAGTGCATGTCGTTCGACATAAGGAAATCTACCCAAAACAAGTGCAACTCCTGATTCTTTGCCCCGAGAGAGTTAATCAGCTTCTCTCAAAAGGAATACAGTGTTCTAAGAATTTTTAGCTAAAGTTCTGCCAGAGTGCAGCTGAGTCAGAAAAGGAACGATTTTGATGTCTTACCTACATCTCTTACTGGCCTTGAGAGATCTGGGTCACATTTACAGGCATGGTTCAATTTTCTTGTGCTGAGCATTAGACACCAAATCATTTATTAGCCTAGATAAATAAAAGTCCTAATCTCACAAGAAGCTTGAATAAGCACAAATCGAGACAAAATGCTAATAAACTTTCCTTTATACAATAAATAGGTGTTAGGAGGATGAAGTTAATAAAAATCACGTGCAGACATTGTCACTATTTTCAAACCGGTAATATAAAAAAATCATTTCTAAGTGAAGAGAATCACTTTTACTGTGTGAAAAACCTAGTGTTGAGAATAAAACCTCAAGCGCAGGAAAACGAGCATGAATAGCAACATTCCTGTGAGAGCTGAACACCCAGACATAAGGCATATGGCAGATAAATACTAGAGAAAAAATACCGCAGTAGAGTGACCACTGTTGTTATGTCTTCCTTCCGAACCCTTGATTTACCTTATGCTTCCGAATAGCCATATTACACCCTTGAATATGAAAAATTTTGTTATTGTAGACCATATTCCCTATAAAGGCAACATGAATGCCTATAGTTGTTTTCTTCATCTGCCTTGATAGGAACCACCATTACTTTTTCACAATTCTATCTGCACGAGTCGGTTGTGTGAACCACATGTTTACTCGATCATTTAAATTGTGGTATCACCCGCTATCCATGACGAAATTTAGTGCGAATTTCCAAATTTGGAATTATATCGGCAAGAAAGCTTATCGTTTCGGTGATCGTAAGGATTGCAGTGTTCCACAGCGGACTATAGAAACCCGTAATGCAGCTTGAGATAAACTTGATAGAAAAGGTCATCATAGGAGTGTGAATGGTCATCCTGCTGCGGTGATGAGATCACAACGTAGCATAATCCAACCTTTGTCCACAACCGACTCAAATACATCTATATAAAACCGTAACGCAAGCAAGCTGTTAAGGCTCCTACCAAATGTTACCGTACAATTCAAGCGGAATCCATGTTTTATGGGGAACTTCAATTTTCAATCCTTCGTTTATGTCAGTTGGTTTTTTCCCAACCACGAGGACAGCCTATATAGATCCGCTTAGGCCAAATGACATTTTTAAGATCGGCTACTAGGTTGTTTGGGCTGACATGAGCTATGCACCAGTGAAACCTGTTTGGAGTTGAGTTTCAACAGCCCAGAAATACCCAATTATATGGAATCCACGGCTCTACAACATTCACTATCTCTACAAGTAGAACTCACACCATAGCCCTACCAACAACCTCACACCTTGCAAAGTCCAGCCCCGAGATTTGTTAATAACTCGTGGTCTTTCCCTGAAAAAACATTAGCAGTGTGTGTCCCGGCCCAAAAATATGTGGCCTCTTACAGCACTAAATTTTGTGCTTCCTGAACTTGGGCTCTACTTAGCTTGCCCATTTCAGACAAAATCAGGTGAAAAATGAATTCCTAGAATATTTAGTTTAGCCTTTTCTTCATGAGGTGGCATTTTCCGAGTTCAAATTCGCATTTCCACCTTCCACGGAACATCCAATCTTCTTTGTTGAATTTTGGACATAATTTTTGACTCCAGGGAGCGTTTTGAATACCTGTTCTAATAATATTTACCGGTACCATCCCAAAGGATGGTAATCTATCTTGCTTATGAAAACACAACCACTACCCATCATTCCTGCTTCCACAAGCCTTTCTGTTTAGAGCTGTTTTTGGTGCCTGTGTATGATACATATGATGGTGGGGCCTAAAAACTCGCTTTCCTTTCTGCCTAAGTCATGCGCGATAGTCTTTTTCATGAACAATTGGTTCCAAATAACAAGCAGTGAATGAATTACATTCACTGCTCAATATCCCCAAGTTTATAACCTTAATGAGTGCTAAACCAGACTGTCACAGACCATCATCCGAATAAATATTTAACTCTTTCAAACATATGCCCCAGCTGTGTATACATAATGGCAGTATTCCACAGCATCACTATGTGCCATGAAATAAAATATGGAAATCAGGCGGAGAGCAGCAGTGGACTAGTAACAGAGGTATGCAGCAGCCAATCGGGGACTGGCAAGGTCTTCCTAGATGTAATATAGTCTCCGTAACATCAAACGTCGAAAGCTCAATTATTTCCACCATTTCCACTTAAAATGAGAAGAACTCAGATTTAACAAATAAAACAATATTCAACATCGCAAACTGTTCAAAATCAAGAACATAGAAGAAATAAAAAGCTATTAATAATTTCACAAATGAAGTTGTAGATACATTTGTGATTAATTATTGTATTTAAAATTTCCCTGAATGTAGTTGTTGGAACTGAGGCATGCAGCGTATATCTTTTGGAATTTTAAAGAGCGGAACTTATCTTTAGGGTAAAGTGTGCATTCTAGCCAATGTGGTTTCTATCTCAGTTACAGAAAATAGAATCTATAATTGAAAAGAGATGCAATTACCATTGAAGTCCCCTCAATCACATCACCACGCAAGTCATAGCAAGTATATTCAAAGGATAGCTATTGATTTTGGGTTCTGAGTTGTGAAACTATTAGTAAATCCCTAGACTAAACAAGTAGTACCCATATACCTGAAATGTATACACTAGAAATAATTATATGTGTTGCCGGGTAGAAATTTATCAAATTTTTCTTTGTAACATTAAAGGAAAGGATGTACCGAACTCGTATTGCATGATGAGTGGAAGAACTTGAAAATAATTCAACATGTACGCCTAAAGAACAACATGCAACAGTTCGTTAATAGGTTTTCTATGAAACAATTAAGCACCGAGCGAAAGAAATGGTAAATGTCATAAAGAATGCCAAAGTGCCGTGAAATTTTTAGGATTTTAGTGATTGATCTCTCACGAGCACCACCCTTGCGCCTTCTCCGTAGAACGTGGCTGAAGGAGTCACAGCCCAGCCTGCTGGAGTAGCAAAATGTGGCACATTAGTGACTAATGATTATTTTGTTCTTTCAGTGTGATTGTATCGGAAAATATGAAGGGAATATCACCACGGCAATGGGACAGTGCTCCCAGCCAGAGGCCACGTGCCTATGTCCTATCAATTAACACATTGGAACAAAGCGAAATAAACAGAGAACAAATAGTCCAAGGTAAAATCACATGGCAATACAGTTGAAATGTTATGAGGGTACCAGTTGCGTTCATGTAATAGTGTTATGGCTAATAACCGAATAACAGAATCTGGTAATGCTGTAGCTATATTTCACTTAGCCAAAGAACTCAACCAAATTTAAATAGAAACGTTACGTCTCCAAAACTCCACCGTTCGTGTTGCAGCTATAATAAAATCTTTAATCATAGTAATACTAATAAATAACAAGGATAAGATGCAAAGAAACGGAGATACTAATGTCAACTTTTCAAAATGTGTGTGATCACATAGGTAAAAGCTAAATGATGTACATGGTGCGTATCATACTAAATATATGTTAAGTTAAAAAATATAGTGGTAAGATAAACAGTAATTCCAAATTACTAGTTGTAGAATTTACAGGTGTAAACTTAATCAAGAAAAAATTAACCCAACAAGTATCTCAAAATTCCACTTATAAGATACCTATTATACATTAAAAATAATGATCAAGAACACAAGGAATAATGACATTATTACAAAACAATGGTGCTAATATCCACAAAACCTGAATTAATCAAGGTTGTTAGGTGTCCTATAAGAAAGAAAGTACCATACTCATAAAGAACAGGCCAAGCGTTTGAAATTAATGCACATTGATGTTATTGGTGTGGCATAACATTATCGAGCAGATGAAAAGGATGAAACCATTATCCTGACAACAGCATATGTCAAAAATGAATTATGAAGTACTATAAACTGTCATTGCGAATGCTGGGATGGTAATGGGGTTAGAGGACAAAGAAGGTATGCCTGGTCGGTTTAATAGATCGAGGCGGACCTATGTTGATCTTGGTAGGACACTTCAGAAGGTACCAATCGCGGTCATGGATCACTAAAGCCAAGTATAGGTATATGAAAATATATGATGTGTAGGTTTGTTTTCCACCAAAACAAAGCGGCATTAGTGTGTAATATATGGAAGTAGGACATTACCTAGCGATAGCACTTCAACTTAGTAGTAATGAATCAAGGGTAGTGATATACCATACGATGACTAGATGAGTTATCGTTCCCATTCAACGAACCTGTTGCAGAGAAGTTAAACCAAATATTGAAATAGAGATAGATTACATAAGTACTGTTTCTGCAGAGTGCGGAAAATTTTGAAACTTATAATGCAAAAATTGAAAAAAAATATTATTAACCGTGCGTAATGTTATACGGTATTGTACAATAGTAGTGTTCCGGATATGTTGGATATGATAAAAGATGTAGTCTCACTCGTGTTTATATATAAAACAACAATTAATGAAATTAGTCGTGAAATATTTAAGGTTTTTTTGCGCTTGGAGCAAGGGGCACAACTTTGGCAAATACGCAGAGTATTACTTTACACCCTCTACACCAACATAAGAATATGTTTCGTATAAATTACATGCCTAACACTAGCATCAAGATCCAACAACACCTACACCAATGCCAACATCCCTGTAATGCATATAAAGGTAGGATGGAGGTTTTCTAATAGTCAAAGAATAAATCACTCACATGACTTATTCGCGTAATTGCGAAGATCGCATTTCTCATAGTGTATCATGGGTGATAAGAAATCAGATAGATTAATACACTTCAAGCTTGTAAACATAATATTTTTTCATGAAAGAATCACTTCAGAAAATCTATCAACTATGACAATTTGTTTTCTATGCTGGACATACCGTGAGTATTCTAGGATGGAGGATCTTCTTTTGAAATTCAATAGTTACAATTAAAATCTCCACTACATGTGTGGAAGATTAAAGCTTGACAATGGTGGTGAGTATTTATTGCCAAGAAATTGAGGCATTTTGCAAATCTTGGGGAATTGCACACTTGAAGACAAATCCATGTATTTAGCAAGATGGCCATGGTGAGACCGCAACCGTATTCGAGGAAAAAAATGTTTAATGTTTAGTGGTGTAGAATGTTGTCTAAATTTTTAAGTATATAAATCTAGAGTATGAGTGGAAAGAAGCTCCCTCTCTTTGCATGAAATCTTAGTGTTTCCCTCAGCGTAGCACGTATGCATGTGGTTTAAAGGATACGTTAAAACCCTAGCAAAAACTTAGTTTATTTTTTTTTCTTTTTGAGCCGTAATAATCTTGTTGTGCACGTGACTATTTGATTAATATGTCACTGTAAGAATATTTTTGGGTGATATTATTATGAGGAAGCTGGTTTTGAATAATCCCTCTTGTACTGCCTTAGGTTTCTAAAGGTGTGAAACATGGCCAAGCAAAGTTAGTGTGATATATAAAACTTGATAACATATTGTCAATTTATGTTTAATTTCTTTACGGTTATTTAGAATATATGAATCCACCATCATTAATAAAGGTAACACTTAGCAAATCAAGGGCTACAAGTTGTGGTTTTTGTCCTAACATCAACAGCCTACAAACTATGCTTACAAATGATAGTGTTTTTTGAGGAGAAATATTAGAGATCTCATAATGAATCCATTGCAAATGGCAATGCTTGTGGTGATTCCAAAGATGACATAGATGGATAGTTACAATAGATAATTAATGCAGGTACCTTTAGAGAAAAAGATGAAACTCTATCTTCTTTGCATTCCCATGATAGCAGCACCATTCATCAATGATAATCTAAAATTCGTAAACAAGAGACATCAACCAAAATGAAGTTTTATTTAGGAAATCATAAGTGAGTGGCGCTAAGTGATATGGCTATGCCAGCCATATAATTTTAGTTTTTTCCTTTATTTTCCATGGTGATAAGCTAAAAAATGTCGTAGAGGTTTTAGTGAGTGTTTATAAGTTTTTGTCAAGAAAGTCAGGATGAAGAAAAGCAGTGTCATGGGAACATGCAACGTCCTATGGTATTTTTAGTAGTGAAGCTTCAGGAGAAGTCCAATAGAGTGCAAATGAGTTCAAGCATTCAGAATCATTTTCATTATTTTTTATTCTTTCCCTAGCATGGCTATATTAGAACTTCATGTTAATCTATATTTAAGAACAAGGAAGATATTTAATGTATAAGATTATATCTCCATAAATGGAATATTACTTTTGACCTGCTATAGAGTAGTGTGGTCAAATCCCATCAAAGGTACCTAAAAATTATTGACTTTGTTCTTACCAAGTATAAAAAATGAATTTATCTAATGATCATAGAACATATGTCAATGCATCAGTCTGTTTGTTGACTCCATTTCGTTCAGCCTATGTTAGTCACATTTTGTAAATTCCATCTTAGCGGTTAAACCTCCGTTTCATCCTGTGAGCTTCCACCTGTAGACCTTGATGAAACACCATTTTTCTCGCACTTGGAAACAAAATATTAGTTATGTTCATTTCTGCTTCCTATATCAAAAGCATGATGAATGCTAATGCCTTCAATGCAAGTGATGACCGTCGGTAGCCTTCGTATTTGGCCAAGGGGATTATTTTGAAAAGGTTTTGTCTTTGTTCATTCATGGCTTGGTAATTGGGCCTGCTCGTACTTCTGTGTCTGGTCATAAGAGAAATTGAAAGAAAAGTAATGTCGAACTTGGAAAATTGAAAGTTGTTGTTTTAGAATTCATGAATGCAAATATACCATGGATATGGGAAATATTAGGGGTGAGTTAATAAACCATCCAACAATGAAATAATTACAAAGAGCATCATTATTTTTTTTATATATGTTTAGCCTCATGTTTTGACAGTATACTAAGGTCAGAGCTTTCCACGTATGCTTTCTCCCCTTAACGTGATTTTTCTTCAGCCCCACATATGCTGAGATTATTAGTGTTCTTTTTTTGAAGAAAGAAATTTTCTAAAGAAATTATAGGATATATTCTGCCGCAGAAAATGGAGATCCAATTGTAAGATGACTCTATCAATGAAATAAGGAACAGTCAAAAGTATGTGAGTTTCCACCAGATATGGATATGTTTATGGATTGCCACCTCCATTCGTGTAGTTATAGCCATGGTTTAAATATACTTTTACAAACAGCGTGTAGGTTCCCCATGCAGCGAAGCATGTTGTGACTTAAATTTCCTTTAGTAGAAAAATTTGTATTCTGTGATTTAGCGCCCATACATTTGAAAAGAATAGATATGTTAAAGGATGTATATATTTATATATCCTTTATATCCTCTTTTTCTTTTGGAGTATTGTTGCATCACACAATGTTAGGGACATGAACCTACTTTATTTTATTAATATATGTATTTATAATATTATAATTACATGGCTTTTTAAATTGTGCTGTGATATTTGGGTGGAATGTGATTTGCTCCATGTACCGTATTGATTTGGGTGAGACTTTGTAGCTCTTTTCCTGGACCTCAATAGAGTTTATATCATGATTTTATGTTATTGACAAACATGGGGACATACTGTGCAAGATTTTTGCTTTATGCACCCATGTTTTGTGAACAGTTTTAGTGAGTTTCCAACGTGTTTGAAAAACATACATGTATATAAATAGTTGAAGGAAGAAGGAGGAAGACGAAGGAGTTTGTGTGTGTATGTTTATATTACTGACTATAGCTATGCTCTACGAACAAGGGCCACAATTTCAAGAGCTAGGTAGTTCGGGATTTTGAAATAAGTGCTTAATAAGATGCAGTGTCACAGCAAGAAGAAGAAGCATGACAGAAGGTAAGCTTGTTAAGGGCAGGCTCACATATACACATGAAGCGAGACATTCTATGTAGATTAAAAGGGCGGGGTTATGCAGCCAAAGTAACAGCGACACCTGTGTATGTTTTACCACACGCACCACAGGAGTAAGTGAGACGAGGATTTGCACAGACAGGTGACCATTTATTTGTGTTATGCTTCGGCGGTTGCGCACACAAAGGCCCTATATCCACTCCTTATACTCAAAGAACTATTTTGTATGCCTGTTTCTAGCCACCCCCGCCACCTTCTCTAGTAAACCCCAAACCCCGTTTCTCGCCGAAAGTCTTGTTCCCTCATTTCTAATAGTGATTATAAAATCTCGCAAACCTCATTGATTGAACCCTATACTCATCCACCCTATTTTCTACGTACTCTGCCGGTGCCTATCACCTGTAGCAAACATAATGAAGTCCAACCTTCGTTCCTCTCCCTTAATTCTCCTTTATTTATAACTTTTCTCAAATTCTGTAATCTTTGCTATTTAGCACCTTCTCCATTCTTCTTCTCACCCTCCTTGTGCAGTTGATTTCAGTGACTGTGTGTCCATTTCATATACGAAAGTTTAATTATCGCCATGTTCCCAGTAGCTTTGATCCTACCACTCATTTTCACTTAGTATTTCGTTTCTCTCCATTTTCTACGGATGAGGAATGCCTTTCATGCGCAGCTTGACAGTTGTTCCCCTTCCCTATGGGGGGTAGCTATTCAGCCACTTCCTTGCTTTATTTCATCACACGCAGAAGAAACAATGGTATTTATATTTATATTAAAATGTTCCTTTTACCTTTATGTTGTTCCTTGTATTCATGCTGTATTACCACACACGAAATGACTTTGTGTGCACCATTAAAAGGTTGCACCTTTTACCTTTTTTTTCTACTGCGCAGTGTTGGTGCATTATATTATATAAAAATAAACAGTTTAAAAGAAATATGATTGTAAAATACATGTTCATCCGCATTAGTTAATGCCTTATTGCAAAAAAAATATAGCTTAAAACACTTCATAGTTTAAATGCGTTATCCGCCACTTACTCCTAATCATGTACACCCCAGCCAGTAGCATTATAAGCTTTTGCCCACATAGGCCCCTTTCCTTGTTTGCAAGTGAAACACGTAACCTTGGCATTCCCATGAGTGAGAACATAAACTCAATATGAAAGAATGGAAAATTCTTCTGCTTGTGCCTAGCGTAGCTTTGTACACTTCATATACTTTGTATTATTATAAACAAAAGTCATATTTATTAAAGTATATGTGTACTTTTCTATATCACTATAAAAATTATATCTTTTAATATAATTGTTGAAAATGAGGCAGCAAAAGTAAAATCGATTTATTAAAACCTACCACACAACCAAATCATTAATATGTTCAACATACGCCGCAGGTGGTGACGAAGCTGTCCGTGTAGTATGTTGACCAATATCTGAGTCACTCAGGCGTATAGCGTCAGGCTGGCCGACCCCCCTGTCGAAATGCGTCGATGACAGTTCTGCGTCGTTCGATTAACCCATGCAGGAACCCCACAATAAAATGTTCGTGCACCATGGATGCATTCAGACAAAAGAATGCACACACCGACACCTGCGATGTAGGTTACCCCGGCTCGAGTTTCCTACCCCCCCGCGCGGGAAAGTCTCAGCGCAACGGCCCTACCCCCCCACAAAATCCATGATAGTGCTTATTGAGTCCGTAAGAGGCTTTCTTCGGTGAAAGGTACCCCATTGTTTGGTCAGGTTACCTAATTGGTAAACTGTGAGCTTAGCTTTGAACCACTGTGGACTCAGGTAGACTAAAACAAGGCCAATGATTTAACAGATGAAACCATGAATTATGAACCTACAGTGATCCTGTGCCTGGGCATGTCATCATCAGTCATTGTGTGTTTAAAGTTAATCACTAATTGCAATGTTGAAAGAGAAGAGTACTTAAGAATAGAAAATAATAAATATTAAACTCATGATCTCCATTCCTAAGACCATCTATCTACAGAAACTACTTACCTATCTAACTCATTGTTGTTGTGTAACCGCTCATGGGTCTCAAAATCGTAATAAAAACATGAGTATAACGATCATCTACAACTCCTTGTTTTTTCTTCATTAATGGTGGAAATATTTTCCATGCACACACATTTAAGTTCTGTTGAATTAGTGAGCATACCAAATATTGAAAACCACGTGCAGGAAGTTTGTATGCACATAAACCAGCAACAGATCAACTGGTGGTGCACACATCACTAGTAGTTGCTGTGCACTAAACAAACATTTTCAGCATTTCCATTTATCATCGTCAATTTTTTATGCCGGTTAACCCCACCCCGTACAGAGTTTTTATGTCCAATGGTATATGTGACACCACCACCATGTAATCTTCCCATATGTACTTAAAGGAGAACATGTATTTAAAAGTGTCTCCCCATGAATAGTGTTCAAAAATCTTGATAAAATATGCAGACAAGTTAAAATTAACATTTATAATTATTGACCCACTGGATATGAAGCCATGTCACTTTGCTGTTCCGTAGTGAACTTTTAAAGCTACAATAGATTTACAATCACCACTAAATGTCGTTTCAAAAATTCTCTATCACATTAACTGACAAATATCTTCAATGAGACGACAAACTATTAAAGTATTTACATATTCAATGCCAACTGGAAAATAACACTTCTAAATCTTGTGCCACTATCTCTGGTGGTAATTCTCTATGATCGGTATTCACTTGTAATATAGTAACTCCCACGGTCTAAACACCCACTACTAGTAAAATAGCTCTCTCTACAACCTTGTTGGACAATCCTGTGTCCAGAGAGGGATAAGAAGATTCAAGAGAGAAAAGGTCCTAATAAACATCACTAAAAAAAGAAGAATGTGTTCACATAAAAATAGGAAAGATTCAAGGAGACAGACTCAAAACCCATGACGAACCAACTCTAACCAGAGAAGGAAGGAAAAGATCCACAGAGAAAAGAAAGAACAGAAGAAAAGATCAGAAAGCAACCTGTCATGTCTCTCACATGTAGGACTGCACCCAGGCAGTATCACTTAAATTAGAGGTAAAATAATTGCTGTTATGTACCTTGAAATAAAAATAGTAGATACATCCCCTATATCATCCAGAATGATAGTTGCCTGAATCTGTCGATAGCTTAAAGCTGCATCCATTGTGCACTAAAGCTGAAAACACTTACACCAACAATAGTGTTTATCCACCACCTCCACACTTGCAGGAAATTATCGCCTAGAAGAGCCAGATCATGTTAAGTAATCTCATTTTATTCCTGCCTGGCTTTCTCATGCTTTTTAGTAGACTTAGTTAGTATGCATTATATTCACCACCACATACTTCAGATTTTAGTGCCCACTCATCTTCAAAAGTAAATCTTGGTTCATGAAAATATTTATACTGTAAAAGTCATATAACACGTATCTATTAAATAATAATATATTCTGTATAGTGCTTCAAATAAATGAAATGTATATTGAAAAATACATTAAAATACAACTTGCTGGATTCTAAAAGGCATCTAACTTGTTATCATTTATAATATCGTTATTGAGTAAAGGTAGCCTCCCATTGCCTTCTACCATGACTACACTAACTTCATCAGTCGCTTGCTAGTAGTCCCATGACAAGTAGATAGACTCTCACCTGCATTTTTGTTCTTTTTTACAGGTCTTCTAGACGTGTTCTAGATAAAACAATGACATAAATGTTTTCGAATCTAAAACTTTTTCAAACTTCAGTAGTAGTAGTGTTAATTCAAACAGCTAGAATTGGTGGACAATAGAAGACAAGTAATAAAGTATGTGTCTGATCTGAAGTATTGCTACAAGTTGACGTTTCAGCTTGCCTGAAAACAAATGAGACTTCAACAAAACTACTATCTTAGGAGGTGATATAAGTAATGAAGGAAATAGTAGCATTGGTAGGCACGAGTACGAATCAGAAGCTCTCGCAACTAGTGTACTACCAAAGTCAATTATAGCTGAATAGATATTTTCACTTAAATTGATATATTTATCTTCACTGTTAATTTGTATTAAATGAAGTGACTTTTTATTCTAGTCATTGTCAAGGAACAAGCGAGCAATGAGTAAAGTTTTATCTCTAAAATATTTTGTACCATAATCAAAGTAAAGAAATATAAAGTTTCGTCATATTTTTAAATTTAAACCATGTTCTATCTTTAAATATAAAGTTTTAATGGCACATTTTTAGTCTTGTAATGTTTTTTATCGCCATTAGTAAGTTAATTGTAAATAGCTTTAGTTCTAAATTAGCGCTTTTTATCTAAATAAAAATTTGTAACTTTAAAATACTTTAAACTAATCGCTTATTCTACTTCAGCTGCAACATTAATCTAAATTGATATTAAATTTTAATATAAAATAACTAAAATAAAAAGTGACTTTGTAAAACAAAAGATTTCTATTGTCTGAAAAAAATATCTTAAAAATGCCCTTCATAAAATAGTGTTGGATCTTCTCCAATGATCCCACATGTTCAATCTTCCAATTCTTACATAGCAACACAAACAAAGATTTGATCTCCACATGTGAATGAAGGTTGTTACTAATCGATAATGCCTAGAAACGTGTAGAGGGCATTAACTAGGCTTCCACAACTATTCGGTCAGCGACCCAAATGCTGCAAAAGCGCAATTAGATATAGGGACCATCTGTAATCGGACAACGGTTCTACCCACAAGTCACCAAAAAATAACAAGACACTACATGGATGGCATGACTCCAGATATACTGCGCTCAACTCAACAGGCTCCA
>CM076569.1:573466272-573758736 GCA_034641835.2 Pinus albicaulis
CGAACTTACTCAATGCCCTAAGGCTTCTTCACAACATTCTTTTCTCAAAGGGATTCTTCTATCACCTGTGAGCAACATGCCCACCTCTTACTTACAATCTTCTTCACAGTGCATGCATCATAATGACTTTATCACTAATGACGCATCGATATAAATGCAACGCGGTCACACTACTGCGCCCGGCAACAGCTTCTAAAGCCACGATTGGCTCCTTTTGAACAACCGACACAACTCGGCCTCACGCAGGCACTTCGGTCCGCACCTATCTGCGGGCTTTCAAGGATTGAACAACGCTTTGCGTCTAATGCACCAGCACTTTGCTTCATCCTACACATTGAGGATCAGAGGAGACTCGATCCAGATCTGCAACATCAGTCGCACACAACTTAACATTTTGTGCATTTTATTGGATTAACCATATCTCATACAACTAACAATATCTAAGACAACTTGACATTATGTAATACTTGTAATTATTTCTTTACAATGTACAATTTGTAAAATTATTTTTAATAAATTTAGTGTCATTATAATATTGATTACACAATGTGTATTATAAATTGATTTTTTATTATAATTATATTAGGTATTAAGTGCATTGAAATATAACTTTATTTATATTATATAATTAATTATATAGCATTAGATTATACATATATATTAGATGTTAAGGGTAATTTTTATGGTTATATATTATTATAGGATTACATTAGAAAAGCATGGAAGCTTTTTCTCATGTTTCAAATGTTTTCTCTAAGCAATTGAAATATAGCTAATTTACTAGGTTCAAATTACAGTTTAATATTCTTCATTTACACTATAGGAGCATGTGGCAGAAGGATGAAGAATGGAAAACTTGTGTGCCAACCGTGTATTTTGGCTGCAAAGTAGTTGTGGGCCCCATTATGAAGTTGTGCACATAAATATTAGATGGTTCATTTCTTGAGACCAAAGAGAGTAGTATTCTATGGAACTTCCAAGATGCAGATCCATATTTTGGTTCTGGGCAAGAAAAAGAGTTGCAGGATCATCTTGAGAGTGTGCTGACAAATGAGCTAGTTGTTTTTAAGAGCAGTAAACAAATTATGGAAGTCAAGCATCTTGTATTACACACTAATGTTACCAATTAAGTATTCCTAGGCTAGTTTATTTTAAGGATATGAATTATGTTTATGTCATTTTCATCTTGCATGAAGATCTTCAAGATAGCCAGTTTATTAAATTGTTTGAATTTAAAACATGTAGAGAGTGAGAAATGGTTTTATAGTCAAACATATTTTAACAATGATGGTTAGCTATGGGAATCCTCCACATTTTTTCTTGTGTATAGGAGATGATCCTTGAGATGAAGACATGTTTGAGATAATTGAAACTGTAATGGTAGCCTTACCTAACTACATAGAGGGAGGTCTTTGCATGCATTGTTCTCCTGTGGAAAATGAGCCCTTTTATTGTTGTAAATCCTCTTCTAAACATAACGAGCATGCCACAATGACATTTTTTTTCTTTCTTCAAGTGTTTGTCCTTTTCACCTTCAAACTTAGTATATAAATTGAATTTCCTTCAAACTTAGTATTTAAATTGGATTATATATCTATGATAAAGGGGAGGAATCTATTCTTAACTAAAATAAACTGTATAGTATAATTATAACTTTAGCTAAACATAGTATTATAAACCAAAACATCTTGACTAGTAACATTGTAATCAAGAATGAGAATACAATAAAAGAAAATTTCAGTATTTTCTGTGATAATAACATGAGATTATTAAAACTAAAATACCTCCATGATTACATGAATACTCTATGAAACAGGACATTACGTTGTCTACAACTAAGTGAACTTTGCGATATTTGAATTTTATAAAACAATAAAAATCCCAAGGATGACTCTGGTTTCTTGAGTATTACCCTCATCAAATATGTCAGACAAATGATCAATGTATTTTTTATGCCAAATTGGTGCATTATGCTATCTCTACCACATCCAAGTGGCTGCAAAGATAGCTGCACTTGTAAAGGATTTTAACCTTTAGTGTTTAATATCTTGTGTGTTTTGTTCTGTAGACATGAATATATGGAAGTTTTCATGTGATTATTATGTAACCTATTGCATAACATATCACCTTTTGTAAAGTATGGGACCTAATGGCATATTGTACACGTTCCCTAAAGGTTGCATGCAATTGAAGTCGTTGATGTAGACCAAGAAGAAAAGTTGGTTGTTGAGCTTGATGGTTCCATTGTCTACCGATCCATAATGTTGCCCTCTTATACAAGTGAATCTAATTAGCACAAATAGTATTGAAATCCACATGACTTTATTGTTTTCTATTTGGATATGAGCCTTGTATATGAGAGGACACAACATATTACGACAGAAGAGATGGAAATTATGTGGTGCATGTTTGTTGCTCCGTTTATTAAGAACATTATATTTAATAAAATGAAGCTCCTTTTTTAATGGTTTTCTCAATTGCAAAGAATGTTTATAACTTTATCTTTGTCAGATTGCTCTGTTTCTCCAATTAGTTGTATAAACAATTACATTTCTAATAATTTAATTAACATGAAAATAATGAATTAAAAAGAAAATGAGCAATTTATTAAAAATGACATGAAGAATAAATCATAATAATGATCTCACAAAGCATCTATTCAAAAATACAAAAAAAAATGATCTCATAAAACATCCACTCAAAATTTTAAAGAATAAATAAACCATATAACATGACTTTGTAATAAAATTTTATATCTATATATATATAACATTTCAAAATTATTTAGGTGATTATGAAATCAAACTATACTTTTTTCGAGTTTAATAACCTATCGGCCTACTTTTGCACCTTTTCAAAGCAATAGCTAATTTTAATACGAGTAAACACACTCTTTCTTTTTATCTTTTTAATTTCCATTTACAAAACCATTATTAAAAATAATTTCACCCCAGCCCCATAGAAAATTGAATTATTCGTGTTGACATTGAATATAGAACCCACCCCCACTCGTAGAAAATTGAATTATTCGTGTTGACATTGAAGATAGAACTCATTTCAATGTTGAAATAACCATTACCATTACAAAATTGAATTATCGTGTTGACATTGAAGATAGAACTCATTGCAATGTTGAAATAAGCACATATTTTGATTTCGATGTTGATGTGGAATTTTCATGTATTAGCTCGCGGTTGATGCACCTAATTCAATATCATCCATGTCCGTGGTGGCCACCTACTATTACTGTTTAAATATTCAATTCCCCGGCTTGAGTGAGTGAGAACTTGAGATTTTGGTTGAGTGTTTTTGGCCTGAGTGAGTGAGAACTTTTGATTTTTGTGTCCTGAGCTTTTGGTTTAGAGTATTTTTGTTTTGTATATATTGCATATACAAAACATATATACAAAGCAAAGAATTATATTGTTGGGAATTGCATATATTGCTGTACGGGAATTATAGAAAGATCATGCCTGATCCGGGTTTCGTCTCAGGATTTATTGGGGTTGGTATCGACAAAACTATCCAGCAGATTCTTGATCACATAAACATTGCTGTTCGCTGCAAGAAAGAAATGGCATCACTGAAAGATCTGGTACTGAACATCAAGCCTATCATTACAGAGATCCAACAATACCGGCCAACAATAAACAGGAATGGAAAAGATAAGGCTTCAGCTGTAAATGGATGGCTTAAAGGGTTGGACGCCCTTCTCCAGCAGGCATCGAAAATGGTGCAAACTTCAACAATACCGACGTGTAATATTATATCTCGTTATCAAACGAGCCTGAGGATCAGCTGTTTGATTTCAGAGATCAATGAACATATCAAAATTTCCCCTCTGGCTGCGATGGCCCAAATTCCAGAGCTGCTGGATCGTCAAACTCAAAAGCTCCAAGCGGAACTTGTGCAGATCAAGGAAAGCATAGAGGCCGTGGCTTCTTCTGAAAGTACATCCCATGGTGTTCTTGCTCCGACCAGCTGTGCAAAGATCAAGTTGATCGACGAACCCCTTATAGTGGGACAGCATAAAGCATTTTCAGTTCTCGAAAAGTTGGTAATAGATGAAGCAGAGGCGAAAAGCATTGGCGTTGTTGGCAAAGGTGGATCTGGAAAAACTCTGCTTCTCAAGACTCTCTTCAATAGCCAAAAGGTACGCAATAATTTTAAGGATGGTTTATTACTTTGGCTCACTGTTTCGCAACGTCCCTCTCTCACAGGTCTTAGGAATGCACTCCGTACCCAAATAGCCACACAAAAAAGTGTAAATTTGGGCGAAAATATGAATGAGGAAGAGGTAAAGCTATGGCTGAATCAGACACTGCAGGAGAGTAGCGGGTTTGTGCTGTGCTTAGATGATGTATGGGGATGGAATGCAGCGGAATTGTTTGAAGGATTAGGTGTACTGTGCCCTGTAAGGAACCACTCCAACTCCAAAGTCATTGTCAGTTCCAGGGATCGCACTGCACTCTTAAAAACAGGAGTCGCGGATAAATTCACTATAACAATGAAGGACTTGTTGGAAGATGAGAGTTGGAAGTTGTTTGCTTATCATTCTTTTCCATATAATAATGGAAATCTGCCGGCAAACATCGAGGAAGGAAAAGCCAAGGTTGTGTGTAATAAGTGCGGAGGGCTTCCCCTTGCTATCAAGGTGGTTGGCAGGGCAATGGCCGGGAGTACTCATCCACAGCAGTGGGAATGGGGTGTCCAAAGGCTACCAAACGTGGATAGTCTCTACAATTGTCTTAGGTTGAGTTATGATGCACTCGGCAGCTACGAGGATTCTAATCTTCAGTTGTGCTTAATATGTTTAGCCGCATGCTACGTAGAAGACAGAATCATTCATGCCCAGTTGGCGATTCAGTTATGGATGGGAGAAGGGTTACTTGCCAAGAAGACGGCGGCTTATGATCAATTCGAAATGGGAAAATGTTATCTCAACATTTTAGCAGATCGTTGTTTGATTGAGCCGATGATGAGAGACTTCGATGGGCAAGTAGTCTGCTACAGAGTGCACGACTCCCTGCGTGATATGGCAATCCAAATCGCGGAGCAAGAAGAAAATTTTTACTGCCGTGCGAGTAAGGGTTTGACAGCTGTGAATGAAAGTGAGTGTTTGGGCCGCACTCGAATTTCGTTGACCGAGAACAGATTGACTTCTTTTCCCGTAATGCCATTGTCCTACAAATATGCACATTGCTCGTCAATGGAAATCCATAATTAACAAAATTCCCAACCAGACAGATCAGGAAGATGACCTGCCTCAGGACTTTCTCTTTAAATGGGACGTCATTGAAATCATTGCCAAAGAATATGGGGTGTTTGGAACAGTTAATATACTTGGGTTTAAGAAACACGCTCATCAAAACATTACCTGCATCTTTTACCAGTCTTGTGAATTTGGAGATCCTTGATCTTTCATACTCTGCCATCCAAGAATTACCATCCACCATTCATATGCTGAGATCTCTAAGGAAACTAAGCCTGGAGGGATGTAAAGATTTGCAATATCTACCCCATAGCATTTCAGGGCTTACATATTTGGAGGATTTGGAAACTTATGGCTGTAAGGGTCTTTGGAACATGCATAAGACATGGAAAAAAATAGCCTTTATTCACAATTTGGGCAGTTTAACACGTCTTAAAAGATTGCAGCTACAAAATAATGGGGAGATTATTAATGATGGCATATTAGGGAGGATGGCTGAGATGAGCTCCCTCACATTGTCAGTCACAAAGATGGAAACTCTACCCACTGACATAAGTAATATGTTGAAACTGAAAAGATTAGCATTAGTAGAATGCTTTCATTTGGTTAAAATGGATGCTAAATTTATTGATTTTCAATATTTAGGTTATCTTAAATTTGCTGGTTGTCATTTCTTGGAGGAACTTCCACATTTGCATAAACTTCAGAGTTTGAGACAGTTGGAGATCATTGACTGCCCTAGATTAAAGAAGTTTCCAAAGGAATTTGGTTGCAAAGCGGCATTTTCTTTGCTAGAGATATTTTCACTTGCTTGGCTACCTACCTTAGAAGAGTTGCCAGTTATTGAGGAGGGTGCAATGACTTCACTTCAAATATTTACTATGATGATATGTACAAAATTAAGTATATTGCCAAAGAGTTATATGGATCTGAAGTCACTTCAAGGAATAAGGATTTATGGTTGTCCAATAAAAAATTTAGGAAATAGAGAAAACACCATTCTAGAAGTGGTGACAATGTCTCTTGTGGAAATAGAAGAAATTACGACTAGATATTCCCAATTGTGGAATAAAAGAGAAAGTTGGCTCTATGGTGAATTTTGGTGTAATGAAATCTTTCTTTTTCTAAGAAAGCTTAATACCATTATATAATTTATGTTTTAAGCATTATCATTATATATTATCAAAAATTCCACAAGAAATGATGTTAAACATGAAGTTTGAGATTTATCTTAAATTTTAGAGTAACGAAAATTTTATTTTCATACAAAATACTAATTCCATTATATGATTGATGTTATAGCCATTACTATTATATATTATCAAATATTATGCCAAAAATGATATCAGTAAAATGACAGTTGATAAATATTTCACAGTTTTTTAGATTTTTTTAATAATTTTAATCTCTAATTGCATTGATCATATCTATCTTCTTTTTTAGATCCACATATAATTTTTGACAAATGTCAATATATTTTATGCAAAGTACTATGAAATAAATGGCTATAATAAGTTTTATTTTAGATTAATTTCCAAAAACATGATATAATGTATATAATTTTATTTAATAAATATTATAACTAGCAATTGCATCACATGTTGCAAAATAAACGCCGTAAGAGTATAGGAAAGAGTAGTCTAGAAGAAAGAAGATGTTGCAGGAGAGTCATCTTAAAGGAATGGAAGGCAAATTTTTCTTTTATGCACTAGTACAAAATGACTAATTAGTTACTAAAAAATGACTAAAATTTGCATATAAACAACTACTTTTCGGTCGGTGACCAATAGTAGCTAATTTACAGTATCTTATAACACGACCAACTTTTAGTCATTTTTAGCTTAGTCATTAATTAGTTGCCTCAATTTTGTTGTATAACAGTATATTTGGTCATTGATTTAGTCATTAATGGTCACAATTAATGACCAAATATACAACAAAATATATTACTAAATGATCATCCGAGAAAACCAATTAATGACCAAAGAAATCTGACCAAAATGTTAGTCGTGTTAAAAGATACTGTAAATTAGCTACTAATAGTCACATATATGCAAATTTTAGTTATCGTTTGAAACCAATTAATGACCAAACAAATATGACTAAATTTTAGTCATGTTATAAGATATTGTAGATCAGCTACTAATAGTCGTATATAAACAAAATTTAGTCGTCATTTGTAATCATAAATTTATCATTTGCAGTAGTCATTTATCTTTTTTTGGTAGTTTCATATTCATTATATAAATGACTATTTTAGTAGTTTATATTTATTTCATTCAATTTCATTAACAATCATTATAAACAACTAATTTAGTCGTATATTTATTTTATTTGTGTTCATCATTAATAAACATAAACTACCTATTTATTATTTTTAGATTAATTTTATGTGTTTATTATTAATCAACATAAACTAATTAGTATGAGCTTGCAACTAAATTTAAAAAAAAAAATGTAAATATTTATCTAATATGAAAACGAAAAGTTACATATGCTAATTATAATACTAAGTAATATCAAGTGCGACTATAAATAATTCCAACCACATAAATTATATTATATAAAATATCAAATATTACAATACGAGTTTCCAACTTAATATTGGTTGAAGTAAAATTACACATGAAATATTGTTTCATCACTTCAAAACATTATCATTGTGTTGCCAAGACATTGCAAGTGAATTCACCAACTCTGAAGACTTGATCATCAGTCTCTATGTGTGTGTCTTATGCAAGATATTGGCTCTACGGGTACCACTAGACCAATTTTCTTCTCTCTTTAATTTGCATTTTATCACTCTAGTGTTATTGCTCTCCATTTTCTTCAATTCCTGCTTCTTTCCATCAATACTGAGTTCCTTTTCTGCAAAAAAAAAAAAAATTGTTTAGTATAAGACATGAAAGTTGATGAACACTAAAATATAAACTAAAGTAGACCATAAATAATTTATACGATATATACCTCAAAATAAGCAATATTGTTAATTTCGTTTTTCCCCATAAAAGCAAGAAACTCGAACAAGTTTTCTTCAATTGGGCAATAGTGACCACTATCTGGCCAAATGACATGTATAAACAAAGAAAATAAAACATTGCCATAGAATAAATTTTGCACCTATTGTGTTCTCAGTATACAACATTTGTTGATGAAATGTTATCTTCAACTCAAGTAATAAATGCAAATAGAAGTACACATTTTTATCCCAATATTTTGAATTCCCATGCTTATGATACATTGCAATTTTGATTTTTATCGAACATAATCAAACATAGCAGAGCTAGAAATTTCTCCTAAGAATGCCTCATGCTCCACTTTTGTATTTGTATCATTTCCTCTAGTTATATTTAAGAAGCAGTCACACTTCAACAATAAAACTTATCAGTATAAGTCTAATGGGTGGAGCGAAGTATTGATGACACAAGATTACAACAAGAAACTAAAAAAGAATAAGATAATACTATGTAAATTGCGATACTAACCGGGAATATAACTTCAATATAACAATCTTCAATTGTCAGCAAACTATTCCAGGGGAAAAATAATATAATTCCCAAAAGCCAAGAAATTATATCCAGAGAAAAACTAAACATGTTGGCTCCACATTCAAAGGTAAAGTAACTGGGGATTAGATATATCAGATACTTTTTAAAGTGTATGGGTAGCTACTAACACCATTAATAAGAATTTTAAAATAGATCTACCATGTACGACCTCAAATGTGGTAACAAGTTTGATATATGCACTACATGTATACATTTCAAAATGCATTGCAATGGTATAAGAGTATCAAAAGAAACTACACATATATACATATTCACTGTCTACTTCTATTCCAAAACAACATTCAAATAACTCTTATAACTTACCTCAAAAAATATGTCAAAATTTCCATTCATTGTCATGAATACCCCTCTCTGTCAGTTCCTAGAAAGGTGGTTACGAAGTGAAATCCTGCAAACAAACCTTATTAGGAGACAAATATGACAAATACCCCTACCTTTTTCTCCTTCAAAGAATGCAATCTTCTCTTAAAAAAGGTCTAAAATTCTAAGCACTTATCTATTAAATCACAAATAGAACAACAACTCTTGGAAAGCAAGAAATTCACAAGTGGAGGACAAACTTTTTCCATAACACAACATGGCACATAAAACCTATCATCGATGCTAGTGTTACTTGCTGTGAACATTTTACAAAAGTATTTATTTGGTTGCTTCCTTGGTGTGTCGAGGTTAGAACCAAGATAACACTATTTTTTCTCTTGTTGCACAATATCATCAATTTTTAGTTCCCTGCACAAATGGAACTAGTACCAAACCATTTCTCAGTAAAATTGGTAATTACGGCAAAGCACAAATAATGAAACTGAAAATGTCTTACAACATTAATAGGTTGCAATGTCATTTTAGCATATACGTCATCCATTTCCACATATTCCTGGAATTCAATAAGGTGTTTGTTAAATTTTAAATCTTTTATAATAACAATATGAATAAAAGTGTTCACAAGCAAGGCAAGGATGAAATGCAAAGAACCCACATGCATTGTAATAGTGTGAAGTTGGCAAATTAATTGAGTTGGAAGATTCAAATAATTGGATATATGAGCATCAACCTCCTTATTTGTTGAAGAAGCTACCTAAAATCACATTGATTATGATTAGTTACATTACGTAACATTAAAATTTCAAAATAATGGGGTCACATTTTATGTTGAAAAGAAGATAAGCATTCATTATTTTCAGCCATTTATATCCAAAAGAAGATTTCAAATTAAAAATTAGTGAGCAACCACCTCACCTGCTCACTATGACCCTGTGGAAAATACACAACCTTGCTCCCAACAACAGGTAAGGAAACAAGCGGTCTAGCGCAGGCATGCCAAAGCTCCGAATTAAGGAATCTCCTTTCCCCTGCATGATGTGACATGAACAAAATAAAATTCAATTGGATATTCCTTTAGAAACCTCTTGACATTCTAATAGTAGTTGTGTAAAGTAATATGATAGTATGAATGTAAACTTTGCAGTATAAAGCACATTAACCTGACAAATAGTCCAAATGATAGTATTTTCCATAGACATTTTTACATTAATTGTTTTTATAAGGTGTTAAAATTTGATATGATGAGTTAATTTAACATTATTCTCTATCTTAATTTCATCTCAATATGCAATTCTAGAATCCAAACAAAATTCACTAAAAAGAAAAATCATTCTAACTAGAGTAATAGGTGCATTAAAAAGCTAAGAAGCGTCATTTTCATGTTTAAGCTCTTAAAAGGATTTAAGCGGCAAGCCATTACATAGATATATTTTATTAACATTCCATGAGACTTTGTGGCCATATGGGAGAAATAAAAGCTTACATCATGCGTGACATTTTAAAATAAATCAATGTCAAAAATGGAAACAAACAAAGATAGAGGTGAATAGATTGTAACCAAATCTTGGTCCCAACCTACTCATCTGATTATTATATTGTTAACCAATTCATAATGCTCTGCAAGTTATTCAAGAAATGGCAAGAAAGCTAATATATGAAAGAAATTAAAACCAATTCTGAAATAAAATTTGTTTCCCTGAAACCATTGTACTCTTATAACTTATTACACCCTAGTGAAGTTCGATAAAACCACATATGATAACATATTCAAGTTATTTTTTCTAAACACAATAAGATGTGAAAATACATTATACCTAGGAAGTATAGAAGAACGCTTCTTTGTGCATATACCGTTCAATTTTTTTTACTCCCCCTACTGGTATGTTATGGTTCAGTCCATCAATAATTTCCCCTATTGGATACAAAACCATTGGATATGACAAAGCATGAATTTTATTGCTAGACATGAAAAAAGTTGATGTCCAGAGCTCTCTAAGATATATTATGGATGAGTGGCCAAAAATTGGGATTTCTAGTGTCTTTGATGTCTCAAAAAATGTTAAAGACCAACATTTGATAAATGTTCTGTTGGAAATACTGAGAGGGGGGGGGGTGAATCTTCATTCCTTTCAATTAGAGCATTAGTTAATCTTCAATGATTATCAGTGTTTGTACAATGATAGCAACAAACAAGAGGAACACAAATGCACACAATTTTTAAGGTGGAAACCCACTCTGAGACAAAAATCACCTAATGCTTTTCTAATAATTCTTTAATATTCAACCCCAATCGAAAATAAAGCTCCAACTTCCTAGAATCTAGAAAAGCATTCTTCTCCAACTCCCACTGGATGGACGCTCCAATGCCTGAGATTCTTCAGTAGTCAAATGAATGGATTCCCCAAAACCCAATGAGCTACAACTCACCCTAGCACCACCCTACCACCATATAGAAGAATAAAAGAAGAATGGACTCCCGTACCAGGGAAAATGGTCCACTTTACAATGATATAAAATGATGTAGAAGAAGAAGATATACTAGACCATAACCCCAACTTTGATACAAACACCTAATGATGATCCTAGACCTCCAAACATTTCCTCTTCAACCCTTGGCAGATAGATACTAGTACAATTTGTACAATAATGTATTTACAATGACTAAGTACAATGATACCTTTACAATGATTATATGCAGTGCCACCCACTTGAAGACTTCATATGATGAACTTCTTGATGCTGTTATGCACCTTGGTTGCAACTCTTTTCATGCTACCCTCTGCTGCACCTTGCTTTGCTTTTTTGCCGTAGAAAGTCTGGTCCTTTGCAATCCTTAACAACACATAATCTAGCTTTTTTTTCCCTTCTAGGAGCCCGATATTGAATCTGGTGTATCTCTGTTATTTCAGATCCTCAATATCTAATTTTTAGCCATATAGTAGTCCTCTGAGTCATATTTCCAATGCCACAGGTCTGACCCAATTTGGATTCTTCAAGAGAGAGTTATGCCCAATCTCTCACAATGCCCTAATTATGGACTGTTTCAGCAGAGTGCATTTGTACAGCATACGATGTGTCGTTGTTTATTCATTTGGCTCTGAAATTGATAGAGAAAAAATTAAAGACTATGCACTATATGCCACTTTTTACAAAATTCCAATCCGATACTCAGAGAGAGAGTTATGACGATTTTACCAAGGTCACTTCTTTGAGATGAATTTCAGGAGCCTGCACAAACCCTGACTTCCACAGATCATATCTCCAAAAATATTGTGCACCTTGATCTAAAATTTTTACTCCTGCTTCCTCAGGATTATGGCTTTGCCTCATAAAAATTTGAGCTTCTGAACCTTTGTAGAAAAAAATTTAGAGCGAAAACTCCATGATGACCTATTTCAGATGGCCGAATCCCTTACCTAAGGAGGAAACGAGGATCACAATTTATATAAATGCTTAAGTTGAGAGGGGCTTCAACAAGTGAACGTGGGAGGGATTTTAGGAGCTTAGAAAATATTAATTATGAATTTTCAATGACCCATGCCCCAACCCCATGGGGTTTTAGCCCACTAACTGGGGGTACAAACTTCAAACATGAATATCTCTCAAACCGTGAAGAATTACATGGCTTGCCATATATCAACGGAAACATATCGAAAATTAGAAACCATCAAAATCATTATTGACCCAGAATACATTAATTTGGTAGGTCAAAATTCCCATGTAATATTGGGTTAGCCCCTGGTGCTGATTGGCTTGACATCAATGACAACCGCTGATCAACACTTGGTGTTTTGGTTAGTGATGGAATCTTCCTTGCAGCCCAAGACTCGTCATCATTTTTACCATCTTTTGGGAGCATTGCGTACCTCTTACCGTAAAGTAATAATGATATAGGGCCATCCAATATGACACAATTCATTAAAGATAATGTAGCTAATTGTAAAGTATCAGGAAAACCATTGAGCATGTACACCCTCACATTTTCCCTCTGATTGTTTGATGCACATGTTGAATTTTTTAATACATAATACTGTGAAGGACATAGAGCATGACTGGATCAATGCCTTGTAGAAGGAGTGGAATTCCATCATCAAATTCACCACAAGGCATATTATTGTCCACTACATTTACCATATTCACTCTAAGTTACAATTACATAAGCTCGCAAGGAATAAGATTTGGTAGCCATTAGCTCACCTTTAAGTGCTTGTTGAAGATAAGATGGGAATTGGCTAATATGATGGTGAGTGATTTATGGGAGAAGTTGACGATACAGAATACAACAAATAGAGATAGTGCTTTTGTAGTGTAAAATATCAAATTTTATCTTATTAATATGTTTTTCAATTCATCAAATATAGCATGACTCAATTTGTTGATTGAGATCAATTAGTGACTGGGGAATTGCATGAGAAAAAGGAAACCATACTAGCACAAATTAAGGACATTGTTGAGCCTAGAGATGTGAACTTCTATGATTTTATTTGAGTAGACATCGAAAAACAATAAACAAAGAGAAATACTCTAGTCTGTTCTTTAACATACATCGTTACACGAAAATACTATTCTACATCATGGTTGAAAGCATCAGTGCCTATTTGTAGGGTGAAGAGAAAACTGCAAATGGATCCATAGATTCATAGTGGTCAAATGCAAGAATTAAACAAGCTTGTCATAGATTATTGTGATATCATACAACATTAATTGAGTACCTACATCAATGCCCAAGGATTATTTGGTTATGCCAATCCATTTATATATAATGGAAGATGGTGAATTCACTCCATTGGCAGAACATATATGATGTTTCTGTTCCAAAGTTACAACATTTGGCGAAAAGGGGTGCCTCCACGGATGCTTCCACGTATTGCTAAAGTTTGACTACTGCATTGACCAAGTTTGAATGGATTATTTTGGACTATTTTGGGTTGAATTTGACCATGAGAAGAGGTCAAGTTTACCTGGCTATGACTGAACTCCATTGGGAGGTATTTTGTTGGCTTGACCAGCATTGAATTTTTTAGCTAGGCATCCTATTGACTGTTGTAAATTGTACTTTCTCTGTGTTGAATTTGAAGAATAATAACAAGATTTGATCAAAGGGTTTTCCCCGCATTGGGGTTGTTACCTGGCATCCACCAAATTATTGTCTCTTGTCTTCGTTTGTCTTATGTCGATTTATTTATGTTCTATCAACATTTACTGACAATGTTAATGTGGTTGCATAACTGGAAATTGAATTGGGCTAATAATAAATATTGAAGTAAATTTCTCTAAGCATAGAACATGCCATGGTTAACTATAATTAACACCTTGTGTCTTGAGGAAATATTACCTTTGCCTAAAATTTGGAGCATGAAGTGTAGAGAGAGAGAGAGAGAGAGAGAGAGAGAGAGAGAGAGATCCAAACATATACGGTATCATATCCATCAAGGTTCAATTCCCATAAATAACATGTTGAGATCTTGTTGATCATATTGTTGTAACGACTTCAAGCCTTGTCCGATTAGTCCAAACAATATATATCCCCCCAAAAGAATATAAAGATATTTCGATAAGGAACACACACACACACACACACTAATGTAGGCTTCCTTCTTTATTTTACTTTTTACATTTTCTATAAATACATTTTCACTCACACATTATACTCTTACTATGGTATTCTTTGATCTCATTGAACTATTTTTGTGGTCACTTATTGGACATTAATAAAATTATCTAAAAAGAGATACAAAAAGAGCCCAACCTGTGTGTGTGGAGAGAGAGAGAGAGAGAGAGAGAGAGAGAGAGAGAGAGAGCATGTGACAATTACCCAAATTTAGATCCTGACAAGCAATGCTACTGCCCTATTCATGTGGATTATTGTATGGTCCTAGGCAAGGTGCCAAGAAACCTTATACTCCACTTAAATATGTTAGGGTGGGTCAAGCTTATTTCCACTTTTGCCATTCATAAAGAGACAAAATCTCATTTTTATAAGTGTGTGTGTGTGTGTGTATGTATGTGTGAATAAAGCATAAACAAAAAATAATAATAGATAAAAGAAGATAAAATAAAAGGATAAACTTATAGCAATTTAACAAAAAATAACTAAAATAAATAAATTACACAAAAAACCCCTCACACACACACACACACACATATATATATATGAATATATGAATGAGAATAAAGCATAAACAAAAACGAATAACAAATAGAAGAAGATAAAACAAAGGATAAACTTAGAGCAATTTAACAAAAAATAAATAAATCACACCAAAAAACACCTGAAACTTAACAACATTATCCATTGTATAGATACCAATCTCAAAGAAAAAATGAAAATTTTACAACAACATCAAAGCATGCTTATAAAATGAGGAAACATGAATAACAAATAGAAGAAGATAAAACAAAACGATAAACTTAAAGAAATTTAACAAAAAATAAATAAATTAGACAAAAAAACCCCTAAAACTTAACAACATTATCCATTGTATAGATACCAATCTCAAAGAAGAAATGAGAATTTAACAACAACATCAAAAAATGCTTATAAAATGAGGGAAAATGAATAACAAATAGAAGAAGATAAAACAAAAGGATAAGCTTATAGCAATTTAACAAAAAATAACTAAAATAAATAAATTACACAAAAACACCCCTAATACATAACAACATTATCCATTGTATAGATACCAATTTCAAAGAAAAAATGAGAATTTAACAACATCAATATCAAAACATGCTTATAAAATGAGGAATGGTATGGAATACGTGCAAAGTTGTGAGGTAAACATTTTTCACTTTTATGTTTATTCTCAAAAATTCTCCTTTGTGCTTTCCCATAAAATTTTAGAGGTTCATTCTTACTGTTTTGGCTGCTCTGAAAGGTTTTGGGTCCAGCCAAACATGAACCAGGTCTGACTGAGAGTATAAATAAGATATAGAAGGCAATATGTATTTTTAAATACTGATCCTGTTTCTCAAATAGGAAATTGTCTTTTTGGAAAGATATTTATGAATTTAATAATTAAGCCAAGTTTACCATTTCACATCAAGTAATATGAAATTCACATAACAATAAAACATGTTTTATAAAAAATGTTTAAAAAGAACTCACAAGAATTGTTTTAAAAGCTCTGAAGTAAGGAATCTCCTTTCCCCTGCATGAAATGACATGAACAAAATTAAATTAAATTGGATATTCCTTTAGAAACCTCTCGACATTCTAATAGTAACTGTGTAAAGTAATATGATATTATGAATGTAAACTTTGCAGTATAAAGCACATTAACCTGACAAATAGTCCAAATGATAGTATTTTCCATAGACATTTTTCCATTAATTGTTTTTCTAAGGTGTTACAATTTGATATGATGAGTTAATTTAACATTATTCTCTATCTCAATTTCATCTCAATATGCAATTCTAGAATCCAAACAAAATTCACTGAAAAGAAAAATCATTCTAACTAGAGTAATAAGTGCATTAAAAAGCTAAGAAGTGTCATTTTCATGTTTAAGCTCTTAAAAGGATTTAAGCGGCAAGCCATTACATAGATATATTTTATTTAACATTCCATAAGACTTTGTTGCCATATGGGAGAAATACAAGCTTACATCATGTGTGGCATTTTAAAATAAATCAATGTCAAAAATGGAAACAAACAATGATAGAGGTGAATAGATGGTAACCAAATCTTGGTCCCAACCTACTCATCTGATTATTATAATGTTAACCAATTCATAATGCTCTGCAAGTTATTCAAGAAATAGCAAGAAAGCTAATATATGAAAGAAGGTAAAACCAATTCTGAAATAAAATTTGTTTCCCTGAAACCATTGTACTCTTATAACTGATTACACCCTAGTAAAGTTTGATAAAACCACATATGATAACATATTCGAGTCATTTTGTCTAAACACAATAAGATGTGAAAATACATTATACCTAGGAAGTATAGAAGAACACTTCTTTGTGCATATACTGTTCAATGTTTTTCATTCCCCCTAATGGTATGTTATGGTTCAATCCATCAATAATTTCCCCTATTGGATACAAAACCGTTGGATATGACAAAGCATGAATTGTATTGCTAGACATGAAAAAAGTTGATGTCCAGACCTCTATAAGACAGATTATGGATGAGTGGCCAAAAATTGGGATTTCCATTGTCTTTGACGTCTCAACAAATGTTAAAGACCAACATTTGATAAATGTTCTTGGTGTGTTGGTTAGTGATGCAAATTTCCTTGCAGCCCAAGACTCCTCATCATTTGTACCATCTTCTGGGAGCATTACGTACCTCTTACCATAAAGTAATAGTGATATAGGGCCATCCAATATGACACAAGTCATTAAAGATAATGTAGCTAATTGTAAAGTATCGAGAAAACCATTGAGCATGTACACCCTCACATTTTCACTCACATGTTGAATTTTTTAATACATAATATTGTGAAGGACATAGAGCATGACTGGATCAATGCCTTGTAGAACGAGTGGAATTCTATCATCAAATTCACCACAAGGCATATCGTTGTCCAGTACATTTACCAAATTCACTCTAAGTTACAATTACATAAGCTTGCAAGGACTAAGATTTGGTAGCCATTAGCTCACCTTTAAGTGCTTGTTGAAGATAAGATGGGAATTGGCTAATATGATGGTGAGTGATTTATGGGAGGAGTTGAGGATACAGAATACAACAAATAGAGATAGTGCTTCTGTAGTGTAAAATATCAATTTTTATCCTATTAATATGTTTTTCAATTCATCAAATATAGCATGAATCGATTTGTTGATTGAGATCAATCAATGACTAGGGAATTGCGTGAGAAAAAGGAAACCATACTAGCACAAATCAAGGACATTGTTGAGTCTAGAGATGTGAACTTCTATGACTGTATTTGAGTAGACGTCGAAAAACAATCAACAAAGAGAAATACTCAAATTTGTGCTTTAACATACATTGTTACACAGAAATACTATTCTACATCATGGATGAAAGCATCAGTGTCTATTTGTAGGGTGAAGAGAAAACTGCAAATGGATCCATAGATTCAAAGTGGTCAAATGAAAGAATTAAACAAGCTTGTCACAGATTATTGTGATATAATACAACATCAATTGAGTACCTACATCAATACCCAAGGATTATTTGGTTATGCCAATCCATTATATATAATGGAAGATGGCGAATTCTCATTTCTTCTCATTTATGTAAATTTTAGACCATACTACACGAAAAATGAGAAATACATAAAAAACGTGATTGTAATCTCGTTTTTTATGTATTTCTCATTTTTCATGTAGTAGGACCCATCGAAAGTATGCAAAATGGGTACTCCTTGGATGAGGAATTAAATGTCGCATCCATTGAGTACTCCCGCTCGAAATTTGAATAAAAACTTTGGGAGATAAGTTGAAAAAGTAGTTTTTTCATTTTTCCCTCTAAAATTTGACGATGTCATCAAATCTTATTTGATTTTTTCCACTATTATTTTATAATTTCCTTAGGAGGCCCATTTTAGACCTCAAAATTCCCCTAATGATCAAAACATCCTTATAAAATGAGGAAAAATGAATAACAAATAGAAGAAGATAAAACAAAAGGATAAGCTTATAGAAATTTAACAAAAAATAACTAAAATAAATAAATTACACAAAAAAAACCCCTAATACATACCAACATTATCCATTGTATAGATACCAATTTCAAAGAAAAAATGAGAATTTAACAACATCAATATCAAAACATGCTTATAAAGTGAGGAATGGTATGGAATACGTGCAAATTTGTGAGGTAAACATTTTTTACTTTTATGTTTATTCTCAAAAATTCTCCTTTGCACTTTCCCATAAAATTTTAGAGGTTCATTCTGACTAGTTTGGCCGCTCTGAAAGGTTTGGGGTCCAGCCAAATGTGAACCAGGTATGACTGAGAGTATAAATCAGTTGTAAAAGGCAATATGTATTTTTAAATAGTGATCTTGCTTCTCAAATAGGAAATTGTCTTTTTGGAAAGATATTTATGAATTTAATAATTAAGCCAGGTTTACCATTTCACATCAAGTAATATCAAATTCACATAACAATAAAACATGTTTTATCAAAATTGTTTAAAAAGAACTCACAAGGCAAGGTAAATGCCAGATAAAAAGGCTAATGTGAAAAAAATGGTTAGGGCATAATAATTTGTTATTTATAATATCTTTGATGTAAAGTGCATCACTCCAGCTAATCAAGCTCAAGTTTTAGATGAAGCTAACATTCTAGGTCATCTTTCATTTCAAAGTGAAAATCGTGTAACAATAATGTTCGAGTAAATTAGGGGTGGAAGGTGTGGGGGGATCATGCTAGATCCCAATGGGGAGCTTGACTATCATTTCCTTGGGGTATAAAAAATCCACAAAAAATCAAAATAAGGCTTATGCTCTTTATCAAAATCCTCTCTTGGAAAATAACATCAAAACAAGTCTTTGATAGTCGATGGTCATAGGAGACTCAAGCATAATTATCAAATTGATGGTCTTGAAATCAACCCCACTGAAAAGAAAACTTGCTTTGTAGCCAAAATCCCAAAGGATGTATGCATCCTACACGAGGTCTAAAAAGAACACAAATATCAGGTTGATTCTCTGGCCAATGAGGCCACCAGAATTAAAATAAGTGCACTTTGAAAAATAGGGAATGCCAATCTCATGCAATACCTTAATTCTCTTAAGTTATGGGTATAAAAACATGTAGTAAAATAAAGACAATTAATCACCATTTATCACATAGCCATTGTCAAGCAAGGAGCTCAGACTTGATAGGACTAGCTCGCCCCTCTCTCACATGCTTGAAATTAACCCTTGTATGTATATTAAATTCCTCTACAACGGTCTTCATTGGAAAGGTGTGATAATGAGTCACTCAGTGGGACAAGCTAGAAGCATCACATGAAGAAAGGTTATTCAACCAATAATTATCCCAGTAAGAGTCCCTCTGGATGTCTAGCTAGTATCCTAGAATTTTTTTTTGGGATTACTAAGAAGGCATGTTCAATGTCCATTCCTTTTTTTTTAGCCCCTAAAATCCAAGAGTTCATAGTGTGTGTTTCCACTGTTTCGGTTGTTCATTTATTTTCAATACCTTTCCACTCGTGGATTCTTATTTCACACATACCCTTTTGGTTTTCTAGGTTTTACTTCTAACTAGTTGTTAACTCTTGGAGTCATGTACTCTCTCCATTGCAAGTATGGTTTTGTACTTCTTATTGGGACTTCTCACTCTGATATTCTCAATTTTGGCTTCAGAAAGATCTGCTCTCCTAACACCTTAAGTGTTATGTTGTGTGATTTGCAAAGCAGGGAGCTCCATTTCATGTGTTTGAATCAAGGTTACATCTGGACAACTTTTGCAATAACTTGAGCTGCAAAAACCATTGTTAGCAGCTAGTATCAAAGTTTATTTATTGAGTGTCACACTAATGGATTATACTGATGCCCAGGAGTTTAAAAGGGTTCTTCAGAGACATGAAAAGTCCATATAATGCAACAGATCTTATAATTTTCCAGTGACTTCTAAATTAAATGAAAATGAACACCAACGCACTACACACAATATTATAATTATGAATATTGTGGACTAGCAAACACAAAAAATCAATGTCTTTGAGGTAACATGTGATATCTTGATTCTTGAAAAATATGGTTATCAATCTTAGTAATGGCTTTCACTTTGCAGCTTCTAACCATAGGATGTCAACAAATTCAGTGCAAACAGATTCTAAGGAGGAAGAAACGGTTCACCAAATGATGAAAGACATTGATTTTGGAAAGCCAAACTCCTTTCCTTCCAATAATGGGTAGGAAGAAGTCAACGTTCATAATTTTTTTCGCTAATATCTATTTTTAGTAAGGTAATTAGAAGATTATGTGGTTTTAAGTTGTATACCCAAGGAATTATGGGATGTACACCTTTGAATCTCTGCAAGTTTTTCTTTGCAGCATATGAGACTTGCTTATTTCATTTGAATACTATGGGTAGTAGTATTTTGTACTTTTGCTAGAAATTTTATGATACAAAGTTTCCCAGTTTTGGTTTTTTAACAAAAAATGAAAGCGTACTTCAAGTAAACTCTCAAGCTTAGGTGCATTTCAATGACTAAATAATAAAACAATATTTTAATTGAGAAAGTTTCAAGACAATTTAACAAAAACATGTGGAATATAATAAATAAAAACAAGACTTCTGTAAAATGCATTAACACAGTTCCAATCAAACACTGGTTCTCATAAAATATTTTATCCTTTTCGACCAGGTAAAACACTTCCTTCAAATAAGTTTAACCCCTATTCAACTTTCTTTTAGGAATGCCTCATATTCAATTCTATGTTACATATCTAGTTAGAAGATAACAATAAACAAAATTGAAAATTTTGAATTCACAGGATCTTAGCAGAAAAAATGTTTCGCAAAAATTCTTTCCAACAAAAATACTTTCTCGTGTAAGCATTGGAAAACTTTGTCACTATAAGCGCAGTTACAAATAGCTTTAAGTGTGAATGATTGTTGTCTGGAACATTTTAAGTAAAAAATGATTTCAGCTCAAACAACTCAAGCTTGAGGTCAAGATAAAATTTTCTAAGTGAAGAAATATATAAAAGTAATGCAAATATCCCATAAGTAGCATACATATGAATAAGTTAAAATATCTTGTTCATACACATTTCAAATATTTCAGGAGAAAAATACCATTTTGAATAGAGTAATTCGGAGACAGCTAAACAAAATATCTTCAAACAAACAATGGCATGGATCTCATTACACAAAAATCAACAAGAACATCGTTTCTCTAACAAAAAATGTCTTCTTTCAAAGTACGCTAGTTCATGGTAAGCTTCATTCAAGGATATTTGCAGTTGTGAAGAAATCTAGGTCATAAGGAAAACAAAATAATGACTAAAAATGCATAATACAAAGTCTTCAAACAGAGATTAACTGCAATTATTTTTTGTTAAAACACATGTGTACACAAGATAACTAACAAAAAATTCAAAATGAAATGCATCATTTAAAACCCAACAAACTTGGGAACGCTATAAATTAACTAACTCTAGATATAATCACAAAATGCTAAAGATTACAACTTAAATGCACCAAGATCATGCGTAGAACAGGTGGTATGACAATGTAAGACAAAATAAGCAAGATGTTGATTTCATCAAGAAATAGAGTTTGAAAAAATTACCTCTTCATTGGTTTCGACCTTTTCGCTGCCAGAAGCATTCGGCCTCATCGCTGCCAAAAGCATCTTGATTGTCCTCTGGGATGGACACATCCGTTCGCTGATTGTCTTCATCGTTTTTTGTCATTCGCCGAGTTATGGCTTTGAGTTCTTCATGGTCCTCCTCTTCTTCATCAGGGGCTTGATTCTTCATTCTGTGGCTGTTCTTCCTCAGAGAAAGCTAGGTCTTCTGATGAACTCCTACCGCTCTTGTCCATGACTTGGATCAGCTACGGAGGATAGATCCTGTAATATGTATGGAAAGCCTGAGTGCAAATTCGAAACCATTTTTTAGGTAGAAAAACCGTATATGGCATATTCAGATTGAAATTACAGACGTATTAGAACCATACGTTTATATATTTCTGCTTCAATACAGCTCAATGATAGCCACAGAGATCCAGATCAAAAACTAGACAGAGTTTACAGAACATCAAAACACCAAGCCTAGAGACAGTTACTAGTATATATCTCTACCACCAACAAGATTATTACAAAACCAAAACATAAGACCACTTGTAGACAAAAATAAAAACCTAGCACAACATCATATTTCCTATCTCCTCCAGCTGACACCGTCAAAAAACCACCACCATAGAGATATCCGCCACCACCACCATCATTGTAACCACCACCACTTCCATAACCATGGTTGCCACGATCACTGCTTCCACTATAACCCCCATCACCATCGCCCCACGGTACCCACGCGAGCCACAAACTCCACCACTGCCCCCATTTCCTTTGGAATGGGATGGGTTAACAATGATGCTCCTCCCGTCAAGCATATTTCCATTCATTGCATCAATGGCATCCCTCATCGATTACTCATTGTTGAAGGTCACAAATCCAAATCCATGATATCTATCGATTTCCAAACTTGATAGAACTAGAGAGAGCAAGAACCCACTATCATAGAACCAGAACTAGAATCGGAAATGAACATAACCAAATAATGGCATCCCTCATCGATTACACATTGTTGAAGGTCACAAATTTGAATCCACGCTATCTATCAGTTTCCAAACTTGACAGAACTAGAGAGAGAAAGAACCCACTAACACTAGACCGCAACCAGAACTAGAAACGAATAGAACCAAACAAACCAGGGTCATACCGCCCCATTAACGAGTTAGTGCAAATTCGAAACCTTTGGACAAAATTTTTATGTCGTTCCAGTGAGGCTCTCATTCTAGTGGATTGCAGTAAAAAGAGTAAAAAAAATTCACCGCCATTTTTTATTAATTTATTTTCATTTTTTCAGCCTTCTATCAATGGATTGGGAAATTTTCCCTCCTAGTGCATTTGTTCCCGCCTTTTTACCTTCTGGCGAAATTTATGATAGTGGGAAGGATTACCCCAAGGTTTGGAATTTCGTGCCCTTTTTATGCCAGGATTTCCTCACAATGAGGGTCACTAGAGCCTCTTGAGTCCTTGTTGGTCCACTCTAGTAGGGAAAAGGTTCTCAAGGAAGCAATGAAACATATCGGCCTTAATATATCGTTATTTTTAGATGTGAATATATCTCATTTATATAGTATTATAATTATATCATTGTTGTAGTTTTAATCTTTGTTGAGTTATAGAGTTCATGAATACATGTAAGTGTAGGTAATTATTTTAATGGAGGGTGTTATAATATTAATTTAAGGAAATTGAAAAATGGAGAGGGTCATGAAATCAGTACAAAGATCTTCATAGGGTTTGAGGGGTGTCAAGGTGGTAGAATATTGCAATTAAGAGAACTATATAGAAATTTAGGAAATATTGATACGAATTGCACATATGTATATGTTGTGGTGCAAATGTAACAATGTTTTTGAAATTCTTTTGTAAGGTATGAAAATGGTCAAGTTTTCCATGATTTTTAGAAGTATGCATGTGTACGTAAAGGTGGAGTAAATGACTTATGTTAGGAGGGATGAGGTTGAACCCCAAAAATTACAATAAAGGAGATCAATATAGTAACGTTGGTGGTGTGGGTCAATGAGAATTAGGCTATTTAACTTTCTTTCACATACATTTGTTTTTTGGCTTGAAATTGTTTTGACAAACACAAGCAAGTGGCAATTAATTGATTTTAGACATTGCAATGTGGTAGAAGCATCTCAAAAGCTATGAAAGTACCACTTTAACTCAACAATGACAACTAAGTGGTATTATTCGAGAAAGTCACTCTATACTTGGACCTAACCCTATCTTAAATAAACAAACCCCTTAAGAAGGAAATTCGGCACATGAGGGGTGAACATGTCACATGGCAATATTGAACACTTGTGGGGGAATAATAAGGCACTATTTTCACCTACCAAGAAACAAGAAATCCCCCATAAATTTTATGCACTAATTTAAATGGGTTGAGTGTCCTTGAATGCCTCGAAAAATCATATTGAATGTATGTGATGTTAACTAAGTTAACCAACAAAATGTGCCTTCAATAATGGTATAATATTTGCACACTATTTATTTCATTGAACATTCAAATGAGGCTTTACTACTTGTAACCAACCATACATGTAGTTGATCAAGTTGACCAACCTAACACGCTTCTACTAGTGATAACCAAAAGGTACATATTGGTAATCGGGTGACCAATGTGGTATGCCTCAACATTAGTAATTAAACATAAATGTTGTTGATGGGGTTGAACAGCCTAAAATACCTCTCGCAATTGTAGTTAAACATGCATGTTGATAGGGTTAATCTCCAAGATAGTGTTAATAAAAAATATATGTTAATAACCAACCTAACACATCACTTACAATGAGAATGGAATGTGATGTCAATAAATAAACTAATCAACATGACATGTTGTTCATTAAGATGATTGACATGACACACAACTCACTAAGTTGACCAACTTGACAAAATATTGGTTTTGTCAATGAAATAAAATTCCTTTAATGAACACAACCAAATGTGCATGATGTTGAACAACTAAACCAACCTGACATACCTTTAACAATAGTAACAATGTGTGCAATTTGGGGATTGGGAAAACCAAACTAACATACCTATGATAATCAGAATCGACCATACATGCCTATTGTGATCAACCCTTCACGAGTTTTGTTTATTTTGTGCAAAATTGAGAATGTCATGCAACTCTTCGACTAACTTTGATACATATACAAATTAATTTTGTATTTACTTGTTAGAATTGTGTTAAAGTGTTTCCAATTTAAATGTCACAAGTTTGAATCCAAGGGAAATTAAGGTATGTATACCTCCATGGATTAAATAGTTAAATAATTTCATGAAGGGCATCCACTGTCCCATGAACAAGGGGGTCTCACATGCCAATTTATCATCTACCTATATTATAACTTTATATTAAATACTATTATTATTTTCTTGTGTTAGTATGAGTGCTTTTAATATTTAATATACAATTAAGTAGATTACCCCTTGACTAATTAGTGAAGTATTTAATATTTGATGAGAGAGTTGTAAGGTTGAAATTTCTATACCTCGTGTTATTTTGGGTGTTTGTATCATTTCAATGCAAAATTGGATTTCATACATATCCATGGATCCATTAAAGGAATTTACACATGCCAACCAAAGACATTCAATAGTTGGGTTAGAACTAGCGGTTGGGAGGAGTTCATTATCATCTTCATCCAAGAGTTTCCTACTAGAGAAATTAGGGCATGTATTTGATTTATGGACTAATGTTTGAATGATATGAGGAGATGATTTAGTGCAAGTCCTTCTTATGGTAAGGCCCTGCACCTCTTCCTTTATTTCTTAAAGTAAACTTGAAAGAAGTGATTACAAATATATGATACATATAATGTGCAAACCATTCACAACATCACAACATTAAACGTTTACACGAGATGCAGCTTATTTAATGTTCAATAGATTTTCTCCTTTAAAAAAGAAATATATAGTACCATGATATAATATAGTGATTCACCAACATTGACCACCAAACAAATGACCTAAATGAAAAATGTTATGTATGGTGAATATCATCCACCATAAACTATGATTATTAGCCACTTTGACACCCCTAATTTTTATGGTCACTCATTGAACATGACTCCAAGAGTTGTTTCAAGCTTCTTAAACTTATTCTTTCCCAAAAGACTGACAAGGATGTCTCATCACTGTAGCATTTTTTTTTGTGTCTTTCATCAAATTCTCTGAAACTGTGTTTTTATGTTATCCTTAATTAACTTTTCAATTCCACATGTTTTCTTATTGTGTATTTTAAAGGGTTTCCTTCATTCTCATGTCAGACACAGAGTCACATTCATAGGTCCTTCTGTGTTTTGGGGACCATCTCATCACTTGCAGTGGTTTCTCTCTAAATCAACACATGGCAAGCGCGATATGATAAACCAAAACATATTAGCATCTAAAAGGCCATCGATTTCGATTTAATCACTACCCTACACCATGTAATTTTTTTTGTTTGAATAACGTTTGTCAATGAATAAAATCATTGTGAATAAAAAGGTAATGAATTTTGGCTTGGCATCTGCTTGCTGCATTAGGGGGTTGAATGGGTTAAGGGTTTAGGGGTTAGGGGTTAAGGGTTTAGAGGTTTAGGGTTTAGGGTTTAAATGGGTTAGGGGTTTAGAGGGTTAGGGGGTTAGGGGATTTAGCAGTTAAGTATTTTATGGGTTAGAGGTTAGGGGTTAATGGGGTTAGGTTTAGGGGGCTAAATGGGTTAGGGTTTTAGGGGTTTAGGGGGTTAAATGGGTTAGGGGTCGGGAATTAGGGTTTAAGGGGTGAGGGGTTTAGGGATTAGAGGTTTAGGGTTTAGTGGGTTAAATGGGTTAGGGGTTTAGGGGTTTAGGGGGTTAAATGGGTTAGGGGTTAGGGATTAAGGGTTTAGAGGTTTAGGTTTTAGGGGTTAAATGGGTTAGGGACTGGGAATTAGTGTTCAAGGGCTTAGGGGTTAAGATGATAGTTTTTTTGGTCTCTCTTTTTGCACAATAGTTCCTTATTCTTTGTGTCTTAATGTAACAATTTTGTAGGCATTGTTGCTTGTTGCCATGTCTTCTCTATTTATTAATTTCTAGTATTTTTTACCCATTGCTTTCCATTTATTGATGAAAATGTCTATTGAAATTAAACCAAATGCATGTTCAATATCTAGTTTCAAACTCATCCATAGTGTTGTCACACAATTTAAGTCTGGAGAATGGACATCTCATGAAGTCTCAATAACCACACCGCACCTCATGACTGCTACATAAAATCTTAAGTTCGAGTGTCCCACATTCATGAGAAAGTTGGTGATTATACTCTTGCTCCACCTGATTGTGCCTTGGAAATTCCCTTGTTTGTTGCAAAAACATCCTAATGCTGTTGACCTTGTCCCTTAACAGACCAAGGAAAGAGATGAGACTAAGAGGAATGAAAAGCACTACAAAGTTGGAGAGAGTAGAAAATATTAGGATGATTTAAAGGATAAGCTTGAAGAATGTAACAGTGATTAAACAACTGAAAGTTGTCCCAAACAAACAGTTGATAATGTGAAACCTTTTTCTGTACTAGTCAAGCAAGACTACATTCATGTGAGAGCAAGAAGAGGCCAAGCGAACGATAGGCATAGCCTGGCAGAGAGGGTATGGTTCCTTGTTTTTAATGAAAGATTTGATCTACATTTTGTATATCGAAGATTAAGCATTTTAATCTTGCCAACAAGGGTGAATTAACCCGATCGTAGGTCCCAACTAGACTTGCTCTCATTTGGAATGGACAATCCCAACGAGTTTTAAGGACTTTTATGAGGGTTAGGGGAATAATGAGTTACTAGTTAAGGGATTAGGGATTATGGGCTTAGGGTTAGGAGTTAGGGGAATAGTGAGTTAGTGGTTAAGGGGTTAAGGATTGGGGGGTTAGGGGTTAGGGATTTAGGTACATTTAGGGGTTAGGTGAATAATGATTTAGTGTTTAAGGGATTAGGGATTGGGGTTAGGGGAATAATGAGTTAGTCATTAAGGGTTAGTGATTGAGGGGTTAGGGTTAGGGGATTTAGGCTCATTTAGAGGTTAGGGGAATAATTAGTTAGTGGTTAAGGTATTAGGGATTAGGGGCTTATGGGTTAGGGGATTTAGGCGTAGTTATGGGTTAGGTGAATAATGAGTTAGTGGTTAAGGGATTAGGGATTAGGAGCTTAGGGGTTAGTGGATTTAACATTTAAGGATTTTAGGGGTTAGGGGTAATGGGTTAATGGGTTATGGGTTGAGAGTTACTAGCTTCACGTTTGCAATTCGTGTGAAAAATAATCGTGCATTAGATTTTAGAGATGGCGAAAGGATAAGGCAAGGGAAGATGAGGGAGCCCAACATTAGACTCCTAAATATGGTTTGGTGTTGGTCCTAATGGTGGCCTCTGAAGAGGAAGTGTAAACGTCGCGGGAAGGATTACAGAGGGAGTGGCTTGTTTGTGCTTGTCATGGGAATTTGCTGGTGGGGTGTGTTCAATCAGTCCCTGCTGCTCAGTTTTTTAGCCATTAACTACGTCTAGGTTGAGGATAGGAAGTTGAAGGGAAGTGAGATCACTAGTTTCCATTTTTCTTCGCTTTTAGTGAGCTTGTTTTTTCTTGATAAGAGAGGAAGCTAGAATTTGCAGTCTAGGAAACCTCGAGGGTGGTGGCACAAAAATAGTTTATTTTCCAAATTTTGTACCCTCTAGTGTGGGTGTGACAGTGTTTGGTGGATTGGTGTGTGGTCTCTATGTGGAGAATTTGGAGGTTGGTCACTGCCCAAGGGGAAGTTACGCTCAAGCGTCGACTACTTTTTCATCGTTTGTTGTTCAATTTCTTATGTTGGTTTGGTGGGTGATGGTATTTGGTTTTCTTGGTGGTGGAAGTCTTTATCTGGTAGTGGGAGGTGTCTCTTTATGGTGGTGGGAGATGAAATTTAGCTCCTTCGATGGTGGCGTTTTTTTCTATAGTGGGGGGTTTAGTTTCTCGACTCTTCACACGGTGGGTTTCCTCGACCTTGGAGAATTATGAAGCCCCTGGTGTGCTATGGGTGTTATCCCTCCCATGTCATCCATGGCCCTATGGGGGTGGCAGACTCAGAAATAATCATGGCGGCTCCACGCCAGGGTGGAAATACTACGGGGCATGCACGACTTGCTAGTTTGTGTGCGCATGGGGATGGTGGAGGAGGTAAGCAGGGGGATAATAGAGGTGGGGATTTGAGGGTTCAAAAGTAGAGTCTTCAGGGTGGAGGAGGCCATGGTGGCAAGGGGAATCATGGGTTTGATTGATTTGAGGTAAATGAGGGGTAGGTTATCCAACATTGTTGCCTAGAGAACGTCGGTCGTGCACTTATCAAAAAACTGATGGAAAGAGTGGACACAACTGAGAGATTATGTCGTGAGGAGCATGCAAAGAAGATGGAAACATTGCACTTAATGCACTATTTACAGTTCCAAGTCTGGGAGACACTGGTAGTTGTTTGGCGAGGCCAAAATCAACTCACTGAGAAAGTAGAAAAGCTAGATACTTGGTTGGTGCACTTTGAAGGGCATGGTCAGTGCGACTTCTGTCCTTCACTGCATCTAGGAACAACCCCAGAAAACCTTGCATCAATCACGTTGGACGATTAGTATGATTTTTGGTGTTATTTATGTTTTATATGTGTTTTTGTGCCTCTGGCCCAACCGTTTATGGACAATGTCCCTAGTCCCTCTTTTGCATTTTTTTGCATGTGGTGCAAATTTTTGTTAACAAACCAAGTCGAGGTGAGACCACCTGCTTTGTAACTGGCTATATGTACTCCTTTTTTCCTACATGAATATAACATTGAATTACAAAAAAACAAAGGTTCATACATCATTAAAAAATTAATTAAGTTTCATACTTAAATTAACAAATGTTCATACCTATTTACTAAATAGGTCTATAAATATATATTGTAGGTTAATCTATTTAGTATTTATTAAATGTAAATATGATGATTTAATACCCGATTTAACTAGTGAACTCACATGTTTAACATAAGAAATGTTATATTTATCTAGTTATTAAATGTAAATATGAATATTTAGCCTTGGATTTAAAACAACTCACACTTTTAACATAAATCAATGAAGCTTAAAAATTAAACTTTATGGCCAAATATTAAATATAATAAATACAAATATAAATTTGGTTATCTAATTAATATTACCTTTTCTATAATTATAATGAAGGCATTAGTGTAACTTTGATAGATGATACATGCAATTATGTTAATTGTAGATGAATCCATTTGCACTGTTAAACTTTAGAGACACAAGGGTATTCATAATTTTAACACTGTAAATTCAGAGACCCCTTTGTCTCTAAATTTTAACACTGCAAAATGATTCAGAGACACCTATAGTGAAATGTAACACTTCGGTACCAAAATTGTAATTTTCCATATATGGAGTGACACAATTAAAAATTACTGACATAAATGACTAATTCATATACTTGTTATACTTGCTATTTGGCCATATTTTTATTCTTGGACTATAATAGGCATTTACATTAATCATTATTAATTTTGTCACTTATTATCTAGCCATATATTTTAATCCTAGACTAAATTAGTCATTTAAGTTAGTCACTTTTACTTTAGTCACTTATTATCTAGTCATATATTTTATCCCTAGACTAAATTAGTCATTTAAGTTAGTTGCTTTTAGTTTAGTCACTTATTATCTAGTCATATATTTTATTCCAAGACTAAATTAGTCATTTTTAGTTCGGTCACTTAAAATTGCTCAAATTTAGTAGTAATTCACTTTAAATAATTGCGGTGACTAACATTTTTAGTCACCTAGTCATTAATTTCATAATTTTTTACTAGTGATGGAAGCACATTGTGGAGGTTTCACAGACAATGATGATAAGAATGATCAATAGGTAGACACTCCAGAAATGCTGGGAAGATGCATGGAAGAGGTAGTTACAAGGGATTAACCCTCTTGTCTCACCAAAGTTTCATCATTACACATATATGTAAAACAAAAATTTTGTTACAGATATTGAAATAGGGAATTGGGGATGAAAATCCTTTGGTGATTAATAATCCTCTGAAATAAGCATGAAATGAGCATGTAACTCAAATAAGATATTTTAAATACATAAGTGCGGTCTATCTAGCATAGATGTAAAAAAAGAGAATTTTTGTTAACAAAAATAGAGTTTACTCCAAGTTCATCTACATTCTTGGTATATAAGAAAGTGGATGTCATTTTAATATGGAGACATTTTTGGAAGGATATATTGTTCTTTATGTTATGGTTTATTTTCTTATCTCCAAGCTTGGTTTAGTATTTCTCTATATACATAAGAAAAACAAATACAAAGTAAATTCACAAATTTAAGTTATAGTTTTATATTTTATAATTACAAATATAGTTTCCTATTAAAATATTTTTCACACATCTATTTATTCAAATAGATTATATTGTGAATATTTTTTCTCCTATTATTTGATTACAAAATTATTGTACTCCCTACTAATTAAAACAACTTTATCAATAAAGAATTTAATTCCAAATTGAAAGATTACTCAAGTGAGAACTACTATAATATATAGAAATGATTTTTTTTAAGAGAATTTTTTTAATACAAATTCACTTTAGGTCATAATTGAAACATTTTTAAAGAAAATTTGATGTATAAATTATTTGTTTTATATGCCGTTTAATTTCCATTACCTATTATGTTCAAACCCCATGGGGAGGTATTGAACATGGGAGTCAACTTTTGGTAAATAAACATTCACATTATCAAGTTGGACAAACAAAAATTTTATAATCCTAAAGTTCTCTTACCCAATCCTCTTTTTAAATATATAATTGAGTTCCATTTATTAAAATCAAAGGCAATATTAAGAATCTCGCAGAGTTAAAAATGTAATTAACATGAACAATAAAAAATATCCACGTGACAACATACAAATGTTAATCTTAATTGAACCATTAAAAAAATAAAAAGTGATAATAGCTTTACCAGTTATATCGTTAAAAAAGACCACTTTCACAATCAAATTTCTACATTAATTTTTAAAATATTATTTTATAATTATATACAATTACAATTGTATGTTTTTAAGATATATATTTGATGATAATATTTTTTTTGGGGGAAAATAAGACTAAGTTGGCACTAAATGGATTTGGTGAGTTGCATAGAGATTTACCACATTAGCGCACATTAAGTGAAGGGGCTCTAGTGTGCCTTGCCTCCAAATGTAGTATAGTGTGATGCATCAATATAATTACCTCCAAATGTAGTATAGTGTGATACATCAATATAAAAAACCCTGCACTTAATTAGAATTTTAAGTTCAAAATTTTAGCGGTTAATATATATATATATATATATATATATATATATATATATATATATAATTTTCATATTCTGAAATATATATTATAAAATGTATTTATTTTAAATGAAAAAAATGATAATCTACTATAAAAGAGAAGAGCATTAAGGGAAAATAGAGAGCCTAAAAGGAATGTAAAGGTACAAAATAGAGAGCATGAAGGAGATGTATAGGTACCAAATAGAGAGCTTGAAAGAGATGTGGATGTACCTGTAAATGATGTGGAAATGAGAGATGTAGAGGAACTTGTAATGAGAATACTAACCACCCAAATTAAGTCACCATTTTAATATTTTAAAATTTTTCAATGTACATATCAAGTTCAAATTAAAAATTAAAAATTTATATATATATATATATATATATATTTTATGTAGGGACAACATCTTACCTACAAAAAGATCGTACCACAAATAGAAAAACATGGACATTAATCGGAAGTTGCAAAGACATTGTCTTTGATGATAATTTTCTAGATAATATAGATTCAAAGAAAATTGAAGAAATGAGGCCACTAATTCATGAATGAACAGATAAATTAAATTGGGTGATCAAATTTTTTTAAGGTATATCTATCATAGAACTAGCTTAATTCTTAAGTAAATTTTTAAAGCACAAACATCTAAAAAATATATTTCAATTATTGGGCATTAGAAATTCCAAAGAGGTGAAGGTAGATGATTTGGTATCAAGAAATATGACATCAACCGTTGGAAAAATTCCAAAATATCCATCTCAATATGACATAAGTGCTAGTAGGGAATTATTGATAGGTGTTGTTGGAAACAGACCTACATCAAATCGGTTGATGTCAATGAAAACATGGATTTAAAAAACACTAAGAAAACTTTTATGGAGGCATTAAAAAATTAGGATTCAATTACATGACAATGATGAAATTGCATGTTGAGCTAATATATGTAAGAAACCTTATCAAGATAGACTTTTGTATAATGTGAGGGATAATGTGAAAGAGTTTTGGTGTTGTAATTTCCATGTGTCACCAAATGAAAAGAATATCACGAGACATTGTATATATATATATATATATATATATATATATATATATATATATATATATATCATGCCAAGCATATAACACAACACACTAATTTATGCTTCTTTGACAACAGCCAGAAGACAGAAAAATATCAAGAAAAGGAAATGACCATGCGACAAATAAATGTTACTGAAATACTACTTCCTTGAGCCTTACAAATCATGATGTCTATTTTCAAGTTAAAGACCTTTTCTAATTATGAAATTATTTTTTCCAAAGTTACTACTTAATAGATTTTGTGACCACGCTATACTTAAACCTAGGATGCCTGAAATATTTATTGCCTCTTCAATGTCGCAATCCATTGAATTGGACTCACCATCATGTTGGATGGCCCTTTCCATATGTTGGACTGGCATTGGATGCGCCTCCTACGCATGTTGGCTAGCCCTTTCCACGTGTTGGACTTGCATTGGATAGACCTCCTGTGAAGGAAAATTCCAATGTAAATCTGACTCACAAAAGGATAAGTGCCAATGTGAATATGACTCACAAAAGTGGGCAACCATATCTGCCAGAGTTACTTTTTAATGAGCCTGAGTTCATGCCAAATATGCCCAACAACAAAGCATAAGCCTATAAGGCTCTATTTTGGGGGTTTTATTACATACCCAAAGCATCCAAGTGCACAATTTTTAAGATAATTTCCCCTTTCAGTGACTATTATTATTATAGAAAATTTATTACTACATAATATGTATAACTTGTATATGGACTTATCAAACAAATTTTATCCCTACTTGAATCTTATGAGAGTGAGGACAATATAAACAATCCATTTGTACAACTACCACATACTATCAATAAGCCAAAGGGTTTTCCAATGATGTGATCTATGCATCTTCGTCATGTAGATCAGAGTCATCCTAACATAAAAGGTCATCATAGTAACTTTGATGTTCAATAACCATCAATCACTTAATTACATTTCTCTAAATATCAACAATTGGACAACAATCACCATATAGGTAAGGCTTGGGGGAAATGTATATCCATATCATAATATAACTATATATACAATAGCTTATACAAACGATATCAAAATCTCATAAGCAATGAAACAGCTACACAAAATACTCACAATCATCAATGCTATTCTCAAAGTTCTTCCACAATACTAATAAAGTGTCTAAAGAAACCATCATCACTTAGTCACCTTATACATAACGCCTGGGGGGAATGTGTTAGAACTGTATATACAATAGATTATACAAAGGATATAAAAATTTGTTATACAACTGCTACAAGAAAAGTTCTCATTTTCTTGGGATCTTAATATGCATTCCATGAAACTCTAGATATGATCAAATTTTCTCCTATATGCTAAAACTGAATTGTTATCTTATAAATGCATGTGACACTTTCAGTGTCATCATAGAAGAGTAACCATATACGTAATGCATGGGGGAAACATGTTAGAACAATATATACAATAGCTTCTACAAAGGATATAAATTTTTTTTTATAAAAATGCTACAAGAAAAGTCCAATTTGTGTGGGGTCTTAACATGCATTCCATGAAACTCCAAATATGATCAAATTTTCTCCTATATTCTCAAACGGAATTGCTATCTTATAACACTACAAGGAAAAGACCCTCTAGCAGATGTTTTTAGGAACCCCCTATAAAAATAACCCAGATATTCGTTTCTAGCGGAGGTCACTAGAGGAGGTTGTCAGGTGGAGGTTTTTGCGGATGTTTTTTGTCCGATGTGTTTCTTATCATAAAATGCATTGGTGCGTTTAACTCACAACGCACCAGTGCATACTAACATTGGCACACCGAGACACCGTGCTCTCCATACAAACCCGTCCGGTGCGTCTCATCACTATAGTGCACTAGTGCGCTACTCAGAAACAGGCCCAGTGCATCTTAAAAAACCGTGCTAAAAAAGAAATAGGCCCGGTGCGCTACGCAGAAACTACCTGGTGTGTCTAAAAAACCAGCACACCGGAAAAGTGTTAAATAATAAAAAATTTACCGAAAAAATCTACATTTTCACTTCTTCAGTGCTCCAGAGCTCTGAAGCACTGGTGCAAATTTCTCTTGTTTGAAGCGCCATGGCATCGTTGCTCCCATTGCACGCACTACTACCATCCATTGCCCACCTTATGGAGTTCGAATTTTGGAAAACGGTGGGAAAATTTTGTTTTTCAAATTCTTCAACAAATATGCCTCCTCGAAGCCCGAATGTACAGGTATTTTACTTGTTTCTCAATAACTAAATGTTTTAAGAGATTATATTTGTAAAAAACCTTAAAATTTACCATTAAAAAAAAAATGCGCTGTGCGCTCGAGCCGTTCGACTTGCATCGTTCACAGTGCTATCTGTAAATTTGCAAGCCGCACTACAAACAGTGCTAATAGAAACTGCACCGGGTTCCGGTGCGGTACAAAAAATGTGCATCGTGATTTTTTTTAAAAATCTAACATGGCGGTGCAGTCGTTTAAATGACCGCACCATTGTCTATGTACCAGTGTCGGGAGGAAGGTGCATTGACCAAAATATGCGCCCCGTGGTGGATAGTTCAGTCAACACACCACCCTCTTGACATCAGTACATAGTCAACAGTGCAGTCATTAAAGGACCGCACCATTGACCATGTACTGATGTCAGGACGACGGTGCATTGACCTAACTATCCACCCCAGGGTCGATAGTTTTGTCAACACACCGCAGAAGAAAGTACATTTTATGGTTTATAGTGTGTGGAAAATTTCCATGCACATCGAGGACGATGCGCAATAAAAATGGATGCACCAGTATCGATGCATGACTATTTTTTGGGCACGCTGACTGTTTGTTTTTGAAAAAATTATATATATATACATATACATGTCTCATTTAATAAAAAAAATGTATTTAATATGTGAATCATTTAGCGACGTCAACATAGAGAAGAAAGGGAACAACAAGAACATATGGAGGACCAGTATAACAGGGTTTGCCTATGGGAGGCACTAGAGAGGGAGAGACTTACGTACCCTTGCCCTATTGCTGTTGGACATTGGGTTCAACTCTCCCCGTGTGTTTCGCGACATTGACTAACTACCTCTTGTGGATCCTAAATTTGGCGATTGTAGCAGAGACTAATGCCTATGGGTTTTGGTCTAACCACAATCACGATTCCAACAAGTGGTATCGGTTTCAACGCTCCCTGTGTGTTTTGCAGCATGGACTAACTGCCTCTCGTGGATCCTAACTCTGGCGATTGTAGCGGATACTAACGCCTGAGGGTTTTGGTCTAACGACAATCATGATTACAACAGTTACGACAACCACCCAGTTTCTCCTAATGGAGGTAGGCCTCCTCAATTTCTATGAGAAGGCTACATCCCTGAAGGGCCATAATGGGTTATTGGGACAACTCATCTTTAGGTGGGATGCCCACCGACAGGATTTCTAGGTCGGTCCTAGCCAGTGGTACGCACCCATTGAGGAGGATATATATTTTATTACTAACCTATCTAGGAGAGGGCAGGATTTCCCTAGTTCCCATATGTCCCTATCGGCTATGCAACAGGGAGTCAGTTGGTGTACTCCCAAAGATACATTAGCGACAATATACTTTCTCTTACAGATTTTTAGGTGTCCAGTGGTCAGTTACGTATTGCTTCATTTGGTGTAGAGGAGGTGAGGTGTCTCTCACTACTACTGATGACCATTTCACACCATACTAGTGGCGGGCAATGCATTAGCTACTCGATTTTATTTTATGTTGATTCTTTATTATAGACGCCACGACTTGTGAGATGGTCTGTGATTTTTTTGCGGCAGTTTTTTATAGCATTAGATAGATGTCATTCTCAGGCACGTGGGAGGTTGAACTTCCCTTTTTCTTCAAATTTTTTTATTTTTTATTTTTTAAGAGGTTTCCAGAGACAAGGACTACTTTTTTTCGACAGCCTCATAGGCCGATGCTTCATGTACAGATGGAGATGTGGGGCCAGATGATGCCCAAGAAGGGTGAGTTTGAATTTTCCGCCAGGATATCTCATGATTTACTGGAGTTGCTATCCAGTGTTGATGATCACTCCTTCGTTTTGCTGCCATGTCCATATATCGGTTTGGATTGGCGAGGGTGTGCCAACATCCTCTTCACATTGGATGAGTCACCAGATGCGAGAGGTAATATTAGTGTTTTATTTAAATTAATGTAGTTTAATTTTATTGTCTTAATTAACTAATTAGAACTATAAAATTTATTCTAACATGTTCTTTAACTTGTTTTATTAAATTTTTTAATGAATTTGTCTAATTATTGTTGTGTACCTATATATATTTTTTAGATATTGGGTCATTCGTTGGAAATGAGATTCCACCACCACCAAATTATCTGGGTGTAGATCATGTTGATGAGGAGATGGCAGAGGTGGAGGATCAGGGTGACAGACTTGAACCTGATCAAGCGCAGAAACCAGTGGTTATGAGGCATAATATGGAAACCCGATTTAGGATGGAGTTGGGAGACCAACGTTTTCGAATCCTAGTTGAGGAAGGATTCAAGCCGGTTATGATCAGAGAAATACAGGCTGATGATAGATTGACATAGATCTGGAGAGTCATGCCCCGTGATATATTGACCCTCATGTAGCATATCGTTGGAGCTACTAGAGTACCGACGCAGGCTAGGAGGGGTAGGCATGGTGGATATGCAGTATGACAGAGCAACGCATCATATGATGATCATGATCATGAGGGCAGTGATCATCGTTCTAGTACTCCACCTCCGGATATGATCATGATGAGCAGCCTACAGCATCTAGTCATGATCATGAGAAGGCATCATGTGAGTAGTCTGCACCATCTCATTAGACATGTCCTAGTCCTGAGAAGGCACCTGATCTTGAGGAGGGCGCAGGTCCATCTAAGGAGGTAGGTCCATCGACTGAGTAGGTTGCCACACCATCCACTGAGAAGGTTGGACAATCCACGATTCATCGTGAACAGGAAGTTCTTGATCAGTAGGCACCTCCAGATCATTAGGCACGTGATCATCATCTATCTAAGCATGTCGAGGTTGCACCATTGACTGAGTAGGCCTCGACTAGTACTACTATTGATGTACCACCAGATATTTGACATTTATATGCATTTATATTATAGTTGTATATTTTTAACATTATATATATATATATATATGGTCCATGTATATTATATTCATGTTGCAGATGTACTTAATTTACATGTTAGTGTTCATCATGATGTGTTAATTGTTAGGTCATGTTAGATATGTTCATTTAATGTGCAACTTGTAGATAGATGTGTATCTGATAGCAGTTATTTGACATGAGATGTATATTTGATGTTTGTGTTGTGATGATGTTATACAATGCTAGTGTTTTGTTAGATGATCATTATCACGATGATTAGATGATGTTACTGAATTTTAATGTGTTTTTTTAGTCGAATATGATGTTTGTATGACGGTTATCATGATCATGATGTTTATTTTTAATATTAAATCATGATATTATTAAATATTATGCCGTGATTGTATTTGAAATTTTAATTTTAATTATATGAAAAATTGTAAAATTGTAATTGTATTTCTAATTATAATTATAATTGTAATTGTAATATTTAATGTATTGTGAAATTATTGTAATTGTAATTGTATATATGTAAAATTGTAATTGCAGTTGTAATTGTATGTAAAATTCTAAAATTGTAATTGTAATTGTAATTGTATGTGAAATTGTAAAATTGTAATTGTAATTGTAATTTTAATTTAAATTGTAATTGTATGTAAAATATTTTTAAAATTTTAATTGTATTAATGTGAAATGATTGTAATTGTAATTTTATGTAAAACTATAAATTTGTAATTGTAGTTGTAATTGTTATTGTAATTGTATGTAAAATTCTAAAATTGTACTTGTACTTGTAATTATAATTGTATGTGAAATTGTAAAATTGCAATTGTAATTCTAATTATAATTGTAATTGTGATTGTATGTAAAATTATAAAATTGTAATTGTAATTCTAATTGTATGTAAAATTCTAAAATTGTAACTGAAATTGTAATTGTATGTAAAATTGTAAAATTGTAATTGCAATTTTAATTTTAATTGTAGGACGTAAAATATTTTTAAAATTATAATTGTAATTGTAATTGTATTTTGAAATTGTAAAATTGTAATTGTAATTGTATGTATTTTCATCATTCAATTTTATTAAAAATTTTAAATTTATAAATTTGTAAAATTGTAAATTGATTGTCAATTTTGAACCAGAACTACCATAAGTAAAATGGATACCGTAAATATTGTTAAATTACCATAATTGCTAAATTTTTAAATTGTAAATATGTATGAATATAAATAATTGTAAATTAATAAATTTAGAATAATATGATTTTTTGTAACATATTAAAGTTCAGAAAATAATGCAAATAAATTCATGTACTTTAGAATTATCATCATTTTATTATGATCTTACATACCAAAAAAACAATATACATTTTGAAGATATCATTCACACACATTTAAAGAATTAAGTAGTTGTATTATTTTAGGAATTGACATTATAAAAAAAATAACTTTATATAGTACGTCATTGTTTTCGAGATCAACATAATTGCAAATTATCAAGTGAAATGATTTTAACATTAACAAAATGCAAATTACCAATTAATTCAAAGTAAATATTATAATGTTTCGAAAAATAAGTCTTAGTTATAAGGTAATTAAGTCCTCTTCTTTATAAAAACCCACCTTAAAAAGTATAAATAATGAAATAACACATGTACCATATTACTCTCGGTTCTCATGATCACCCTCATTATCTTCCAGCTTGCTTGGCATGATAACACTATTGTTCTCAAAAATATTTTTGATCTACGGTCATGTCTCAATACGAACCACCAATCCCTATAAAACACATGTAGCTAAAAAAACACATGGTTGCAGTGTTTGGGAAAACATAGGGCTCCTTAGCTTCATCCCACATCTTTCTAGATTTGATACATATCAGCTTACTATCGTGATCTTTCTTTATATTTTTCCGATCAAAGGTGTCCCACCACTTGTGCCTAAAAATAACACATTGGAAAGATGAGAAATCCACTTCACTGATCTCTCGTATCTTTCCGACTTAACCTAACATCCCTCTTACTAGGTTTTGATCATGGTGGCTAGATTGAATATACTGATCAAAATCGAAGTCCACTCCATAGACTTGTGTCATGTGTCCATCATCGAAATTTTCTGTGCGAAAATGGTGTCCATACGCCCACACAGATGAGAACAAATGCACCTATAAAAAAGTTAAAAAATCATAGAGTCATGTGTCTTATAATAACACAACTGTTAAAATATGAAATATAGATGTAATTACATTTCAAATGAGCATTATTAAGTTTAAAATGTACATAAATATATTATTACCGAATGGGTGCACCCAATCCCTATGTTTAGTGCATCCTCTTCAGCACACAGGTAATGACCGGTTGCACCGTATTTCTCTCTAACTTGGTCACACAGGGGATTCACTGCGAGAGCAATACTATAGCACGTGGGTTCATATTGAGGGATATATAATGAGGAAAAAATGGCATAGTATATTGGGGGATATATAGGGGGTAGAGGGCTTTTATATTGGCTGGTATAAAAAATGGAGCTCAAATTTAATGAAAAAATATAAAGGTGTATAAAAAATGTTAATGAAAAAATGGATACCTACAATATATAGTGAAAGTAGGGGCCTTTTAAATTGGGAAGGTGTATTGGGTTTATATTGGTAGGGGGTTAAATAATGTAATTTTTTGAGGCATTTTCCAATATCCACTCAAATTAAGGGTATTGTTTAATATGCTATGATCGCACGTGATATGTTAGAGGTTCATTGAGTGAAGCCCCTGTGCTTGGTCAACAACCCAAATTTTGGGGCATATTTTTGGAATATTTTCTTCAAAATGATTGGGATAATGCACACATTTACCATTCAACCATATGGATTCTTTTTTGTCACTATCCCATTTCATCCTCTTTTGTTCGTACAATGAGACCCATGGTTGTGTCGCTACGGAATTGTAAAGAAAGAATTTATTGATTGCTTCAATTTTTGCATTCGTTGATGAAATCAAACCAACATATAGTACATATCAGATCAAAATATACATATATAAGTTCAACATGAATATTTACTTTGTGTAAACTTGAAAAACTATAAGTCGCTTACTCTTTATTAAGCGCCCTTTTCCATTCATTTGGAGCAACTCCCCTTCTCTTTTGTCTTCATCACTTTCATTGTCCCAAATCACCGCACCTGGTCTTTTGTTGATTTGCTTGATGTGTTCATTGTCATAATATAAAGACTCATATGATATGTACCCCTCTGCCATAGACCCCTCGGGTTTTCCCCTTTGCCGAACAAAAACTTTCAATTTCTTCATGTACCTCTCTATAAGAACGTCCAACGACAAGAAACCACCCCAACTAATTCAACCTCATCTACTAGGTGGATTATAAGATGAACTTGCAAGTCCATGAAACTTGTTGGCAGTTACTTCTCAAACATACAAAAAATCTCAACTATCTCTTGATTCCACTTTGGAATGCTAGTGTTAGTATGAATCCTTTGTCGAAGTGTACGAAAAAGGACCACTTTAGCTACGCATAACTAATAGCCCTAACAACAAAAGTGGTTGCCAATATCTTCAGATCTGCGGTTAGTTAAACAAGAAAAGAGCTGCAAAACACCAGATCTATGCATGGAAAGACATTAAGCAGTAAAAACAAGGGTTTGCTCCATATACCAATAGACAAGACAAGAACAATTTTTGAAAGAATTTTTATATTAATTGGGCACTTGGGAGGAAAACAAGAAGGCGTATCCAATTCTCCTCAGTGGGATGGGTTCTTGGAAGTCCTCAGCACTTCAGATCTAAGATTTCTCTCTCTTGTTGGTGAAGAAAACCCAATGCAAAGAATAGAGCTCAATGGGAGCTCACACAACAAATGACAGAAAAATGGGACCAAGTGTATAGATCCAGAGTGATCTAATAGGCAACAAAAGGTGAAGAATGGTAGGAAAAACCCTCCTATTTATAACAAAATATTGGGTCATTATAGATCTTGGTGCATGATTAAAATAATGTTAACCAAATCTAGATCCACCTTTTATGGAATATTTTATTATATTTGTTGGAGGGAAAAGGTATTTGACTTGGGCTAAATCCCTTGATTAGTAAAAAATAAATAAATAAATGATTTATTTATCTTTTTAAGGAAGTGGTTGGGAGATAATTAAATAAATAATGATTTATTTAATTATTTGTGGGTGATTTGGTCATATTTAACAAGGAATATTATCTAAATAAGATTTAAATAATTATTCCTAGAAAATAATAAGATAAATAAAGGTTTATCTAATTAATTTCTTTGTTTTTTGGTTAAACATAACTGGGAATAATAATTAAATTATGGTTTAATTAATTATTCCACGAGGAAAATCAAACAAATATAGGTTTGTTTAATATTTCCTTTTGGGGTTTCTTGTTTGGACCATAAACAACCTAATAAATATGGTTTATTAAGTTATTTAACATAGTGAAGGCAATTTTACTTAGGGTAAAATTGGTCTTACATGGTGTACTTGGGTCCATCTAATGATAATAGGTTAGATGACCAAAAAATGGTGTAACAGATTTCCCCCCAGCGTGCGAGTGTCAAGAGCAAATCGTATGACCGAAGTACGTTGTAAGAACTTCAATCACCAGACAACAAAAGGGAAGTCAGAGAGAGAAAGGAAAGGTAGATAGTGTGCTGAAGAACTAGACCCTGAGGAGACGAGACTCGCAGGTGCAACAAGTCTCTTTTTATGAGAGGGTACCTGTGCTAAAGGCGGCGGGGGAGGCATACCTATGCCCGCCGAGACAAAGTAAAAAAGAATAGTGTGTCCAGTAAACAAGGGACCGAACCATAAAGTACAGCCGGCATAAACATGAGTCGGATAAAAATACAATGAGAGATCCCACATACATGTTGTGCCTGGGATAACAGCTAGGACTGATAGAATAATATCTGAGTGCATGAGAAACAAATACAACCCAAATGCCCTCCGTAAATGTATGGGCTCGCGGTAACCGACTGATACATGCAAATCATAGAGGTGCTGCAAGTGGCTAAGGCCAACATCATCAACATCTGGAGCGGCATCAAAGGCTGCAATGAAGAGGTCATCCGGGCATGTGGGGGGCTACCTGCAGGGCCACCCCCTCATGAGGGCTGAGACATCTCACACACGCCCCGGAATCATCAAGAGCTACTGCTGTATCACTGAACCATCAAGTATACGGATCTCAGTCATGCTGAAATGAGCTGGAGTGGAGAAACAATCAAGTGAAGGGGAAATGAGAGATCCCTTTGCCTGATCCGAGGCACCGAACAAGAGTGGAAGCTGGAACCAAGGTACACCGCCCTCTAGACCTGGCTTCGAGAATGAATGAGCTGATGTCGACAGAAGGAGGTCTGCCATAGGTGAGGCAATGAGACATCCTCAACTAAGGCACGAGAGAAGACAGTAGAGCGACGGAAAGACTGACACTAATGATGAGAGTGAAATGGAAAGGACTGAGTAGCGAATGGACGACTTCCCTTGTTAGAGCATAAAGGGCATGAATGACATGGCAGTGACTGACAAAATATCAGAAGGGATAGGGGACAGTGGGACTGGAGGTCATAAGGTGCGACACAAGAGAGAGACCAAGCAATGAAGGATGGAGGGCTATAGCGGGGTACAAAGGGACTCGGAATAAGCTCCATGAATGCAATGATGACTCAACTTGGATGCTCTAAACAAGGGCAACTCGAGAGTGCTTCCACATAGTAAAGGCCCAATGGGGGACCATGAAAACATGAGTACAAGGTGGGAGCTCATGACAAAAATCGACACGAACATGGACAAGTATGGAGGCGAAGTGATGCCCCAAATACAAGTGTCGTAAGTGAGGAAATTCGATTTAAAGTGGAGGTGAAGTGGCCCTTCTTGGACAAAATGGGTCCGGGTGAAGTAGCAAATCATGAACATGAAAAAACAGATGTTGGCTATCTAAAAGAAAATAAAACATGAATTTCAGAAGGGAAATGCTAAGGGTAATATTTCTTAAGATAGAGTGCATTGCGAGGATTAGGAAGGGGATGGCCTTCGAAATCCTCTAAGAGGTATGCCCCCTTACCGAGATCCTTACTAATGATGTAAGGGCCTAGCCATAATGAGTCAAACGTCCCATGACCAAGGACATCATGGGCCTGGTCATATACTAGAACAAGGTCGCCTTCGTGAAAAGTGCGAGGCTGGACTTTTCGGTCATACTGAGCTTTGGTGCGCTTCTTGGCCGCTTCCATGGTTTGCAAGGCAACACGGCGGTCTTCGGAAGCGCGCTCAAGCATGATAAGTCGTTGTTCTAGAGGTTGGGTGTCAGGGAGAAGTTCAACGGCCAGATGTAGGGAAGGAATTTCACACTCGATCGGTAAGACTGCCTCCTCTCCAAAAACTAGGTGGAAAGGAGTAAACCTGGTGGCGGTTTTAACAGAAGTTCGATAGGCCCACAAAGCAGGGAAGAGCATGAGATGCCAGTTGGTTTTGTGCTTATTCACCGTTCGTTGAAGCATAGTCTTGAGGATTTTGTTGACTGCTTCAACTTGGCCATTACCTTGGGGGTAATAGGAGGAGGAATATTGGTGCTCAAAACCCAACAGTGAGGATAGCTCACGCCATATCTCATCTTCAAAATGTCTGCCATGGTCAGAGACCAGTTGTTTGGGAACCCTAAATCGATCTATAACATGGTTAAAGAAAAAGAGGGCCGCGGTAGCTGCCGTGTTGTTGAATGTTGGCATGGCTTCGGCTCATTTGGTGAAATAGTCGACTGCCACGATGATATACTTGTGGTTACCAGCGGATGGCGGGTGACACTCCATAAAGTTGATGGCCCATTTACAGAAGGGACCAGTTGAGACGACCGGATGGAGGGGAGCTGGGGGAGCTCACGCCTTAGGGGTGAAATGTTGGCAATTGGGATAGTGTTTGACTGCCTCAATGCAATCACTGAAGAGGGAAGGCCAAAAATACCCAGTGTGCATGACTTTCTGGGCAGTAGCAAGACCGGAGAGGTGGCCACCGCAAGCGCCGCTATGGCAGGCATTAAGGACCTGTTCAGCTTCAGCGTGTGTGAGACAACGACAAAGGATGGTATCAACCCCGGGATGATAGAGGTCGTCACCGATAAAGAGGTATCGGGGGGCCTGGTGTCGGATACACCGGCGAGCCTCACGATCAAGGTGAAGGGCGAAATTTTGGGTTTGCAAGTAAGTAAGAATGTCGCCATACCATGGGTCATTGGCAGTAATGGAAAATAAGTGTTCATCAGGAAAATCATCATTAACTGGGGGGTCTGGTGCTCTGGTAGGTAATTCAGAAATGAGCTCAGCGAGGGCTAAGCCTTTCTTACTCTTTGGTGTGACAAATTCGAGGTCGAATTCTTGAAGAATAACGACCCAACGGGCATATTTCCCAGTGAGGATACGACGACTCAAGAGGAAAGCCATGGGGTTGGAATTAGTCACAACCTTGGTGGAGCGCATGAGGATATAATGACGAAGTTTTTGGACTGAGAACATGACAACCAGCGCTAATTTTTCTTCATATGAGTAGGAAACAGGCGGCCCTACAAGGTTCTTACTGACGTAGTAAATCACATGCTCGATACCATTGTCATCTTCCTGGATGAGGACTCCAGCGACCGAATAGGTGGAAGCGGAGATATACAGGATGAAGTCCCGATCAAAGTAAAGAGGGCAGATCAAGGGAGTGGATGTGAGAGCCTGCTTGAGGGCATCGAAAGAATCATGAGCATAGGTATCCCAAACAAATGGGATATTAGATCGGAGGAGTCTAAGGAACCCATGTGCGGTGGTGGCATAGTCAAGGACGAACCGCGAAGAAAATTAGCTTTGCCTTGGAGACTTTGGAGCTGGCGTAGAGTACGGGGAATGGGAAGTTCAAGAATGGCTTGAACTTTCAACGGGTCAAGAGTGATACCATCCTTAGACACTATGAAGCCTAAGAGACGGTCGGAGGGAACGCAAAAGACGCATTTCAACGGGTTAAGGCGGATATTATACTTGCGACATCGGAGAAAAATGGTACGCAGATCATGTAGGTGCTGCGCCTGATGCTTAGAACGCGCAGTGAGGTCGTCTAAATAAGCAAGGATAATATGAGCTAAGTCATGGAAACAATAAGACATGGCCCGTTGAAAAGTGGCGCCGGTGTTTTTAAGGCCGAAAGGCATGACCCGGTAAGCAAAAGTTCCCCACAGACTAATGAACACGGTTTTAAGTTGATCAGCAGGACGGATAACAATTTGGTTGTATCCGGAGAAACCATCCATAAAGGATAGAATCTCATGCCCCGCACACTCGTCAATGATTTGGTCAATGAACGGTGTGGGGAAGTTGTCTTTGGGACAAGCTTTGTTCAAGTCGCGAAAGTCTGTGCAGACATGGATGGTGCCTTGTTTCTTGAGAATAGGAACTGGGTTGGATACCCAAGTGGTGTATTCAATGGGGTAAATGAAACCAGCCTGCTTGAGCTTATCGATTTCGGCTTTGATAGCGTCACGTCGGGAAGGATGAATGGGTCTCAACTTTTGACGGACCGGTTTGGCATCAGGCCATGTGTCGATATGGTGTTCGACAATGGCTGGATCGAGTCCGGGCATTTTAGAATAGGACCAGGTGAAAATATCGCAGAATTCTTTGAAAAGCTTGGTGTAAGCTTCGATTTCTTCCGGGGTGCATTGGGCGCCCAAGGTGATATATTCTTCGATTCCTGGGTGGACTGAAATGTCAATTTTGACGGTAGGAGAGATATTGGCCATGTTTCCTTCTTCGAAAGCATTAGGTGTAGGGATGGGATGTTTGAACCAATCGACTGCATTAGGAATGAAGTCTTTGGTTTCCACAGCATATTGGTCATGGGACTGCTGTGGGAGGAAGTATGCGCGATGGTGCATATCGTCCCATGGAAAGTCAGGGTTGGTCATGGCTTCCATAATGTCTTCATCGGACTGGAAGATCGGAAGACTGGAAGAAGAAAGGTCACCCGAGGAGGTAGTGATGTGTGACGGGTCATCTGGAGGAGAAGGGCTCAGATGCACAATGTCAACAGATCCAAGGTCGGCTGAGGAGGAGCCGAGAGTATCTGCAGGTTGGAGGTTAGGTGAACTATCTCGCAAGGATGATGATAGGTACAAAATGGTGGTGGACGACTCTGTTGGTTCGATAGGGGGAGAAGGAATGTGAATGGGAGGAGGAAGATCCTCTGGTTCTATCGACGTAGCCTTGAATCGGTGGTACATGTCCAAGGAGGAGCGATACTCGTCAAGGCGGGGACAGAGGTGGGTGTAATGGCCGTGGAAATCACACAACGCATAAGGGTGGTTTGTGCGCAAAGTTTTGAGTTTCGGGATAGAGTCTGGGATAGTGACGTAGACTTCGAGGATGTCCGAGTCAGGAAACGTCTTGTTGACCAGGATCTTGAGGTGCGGCAATTCAGGACACATATGGGTGGCGTGACCGATGATATCGCACAAAGCGCATTGGATAGCGGGCTTTGGCGGTCGCGGAGGGGTAGGGGTTGTCGGGGCGGCTTGGTCCTCATGGGTTGCCCCCTTACGAGCTTTTCCTTTCTTCCCGGGAGCCGTCACGACAGGAGAAGGGTCCTGTGGAGGTGCTGGAGGCACAGTGGCAACGGAGGAAGCGAGGGGGACCGGTTGAACTGGTGTCAAAGCCATGTAGGGTTTGGGGTGACCAGGAGGGGTAGTGGCTGGAGGGTCAAGGTACCAGATGGGGATACCCAAGGTCAGGTTAGGGAGAGAGAGGGTGGCCATAACGGGGACAGAATATACTCTGGGAGGGGGAGCCAGGAAAGGGATCTGCCCAGCAAGGTAATGACCAGGAGGGACGGCTCCGAGGTGGTTAAGGCCAGGGGGAACCGATCCAGGAGGATAAATGGGTTCAGGGATACCAGCTGTAGGGGAAGGGCCAAAAGGAGGGGGTCCGACTGGCTGGGACGAATGGCTAGGAGTGGGTTGCGGAGGGCAAGGGGGAGGTTGCTGACTAGCCGAGGCAGGCTGCTTAAGGGCAGCCTGAGACGATTGCATCATGCAAACATTCAATAAGATGGGATCAGTGATGGGAGGAGGAGGGAGATTAGGAAAAGTTCCAAGCAGGGAGGAATCTTTGTAAACGCCGGGGGAGACACTGGTCAAGGAATCGTCAGTTTTCTTGATGGCTACAGAAGAGATAGTCGTCTTAGGGGAGGTCTGAGATTTTGGCTCATGATATGTCAACTGGTCGATGGTGACTATATTTCCATTATGGGGGAAAGACATCTTACGAAAGACCGCGGATGGGACAGCAGACATAGCATAGGTGTAGCTTCGTCCCAATAGAATGTTGTAGTCTAGCGAAGCGTCGATGACTTCGACGTCAATGCAAACAGTCTTACCGACGAGGGTGATAGGACAATTACGAAACATGCCAATGGGCTGGGAGGCATTACCGTCCCACGCTCGAAGGGTGATCGTGGAAGGGGCCAGCTCAGGGGATTCAAGTTGCTTCCAAACCAAAGCGGACACCACGCAGGTGGATGCTCCCTCATCAATGATACACCGGGACACGTTGGCGTTCCAGATTTTGACTGGGATTTGGAAGGCGACGGAAGGAGGAAGAGGAGGATGGTCCGATTGAGTGGCGTCGAAAACAATCATTTGGTCATCAGCAGGATCTACAGCACCCACGGAAGATATTAGAGCCTTCTTTTGGGAAGGGCATGACTAGAGGAGTTCCAGTGTGGAAATGGCAGCAGGAGATTGCGCCAAATCATCTACTATGCTATACGAATGAGCAACTTGACCGGAAGCAGCATTTCGACGTAGGGGTCCCTTAGGAATCTTGGTATGGACCTCAACTTTGGGTTGAGGGATATGTAAAGGGCCACTGGATGTCGAAAGAGGCTTTGTAGAACCTAAAGAAGGAGGCTCGGGGGCAGACTGAGCAGGAGGCTTGGGGTACTGGCGAGAACGAGTTTGAAGGTGAAGGTCGACGGTCGGGGAAGGATCGGAGTGGATCATAAGGATCTGGTAATCAGAGGAACCAGAAAGGGAAGGGGGAGTGGCGACCTGACTGTCAGGCGGTTGGGTAGCCATGAATCCTTGCTGAGGGAAAGGATCAGTAAACATAGCCGGTTGGGTAGTGGCCACATTAGGAGGAGCATGAGGGGAGGCGTGTCAACCGCGCAAGGTGGCTTGAGACTCCCACATCTACCGCATCTGGGGTAAGAGGGGACAATCGTGGGTGTAATGACCATAAACACTGCAACACGAACAAGGCTTATTTATGCAAAGCGGCCTGTCCGGCTTGGGATGAGTGCCCTGTTGCTGGTTGGAAATGTTAGGGTCCACACCAGGATTGGGTCCACGGGTACCAGGGGCAGATTGGTTTTGGTTGCCTCTCCACTGTCTTTGAGAAGAAGGGGGATTAGTTGCGCCCTGCTGTGCAAATACTTGCCCTGGAGGGGGCTGTAAGTGCTGTTGCAGGTTTTGAGGAGGCCAGGGAGATGGAAGCGCGTATGCTGGAGGAGTTGGTGCACCAGGCTGCGGATAAGGGTAATGGTGGGGTTGGGCAACATTGTAAGCAAGAGGTTGGGAAAAAGGAGGAGGCATGCCGTATCCTGGATACATGCTACCGGGAGGGGGAAGAGTGCTAGAGGTGCTGGCCCCTCCCTGAGGGAGACCATAGCCCATAGAAGGTTGAGCGTACGGATGGGAAAGGGCTCCAACGATACCGTCGGCGGAATGAGATGCCCTCGGGGCGTTAGCGCCGCCGGGCCTGGGGAGGTCAGGAAGAACGGTATAAACATAACCAGATTGAGCGTAGATCAGGTCATATTTCAAGGCTATTTGGAGGGCGGCTTCTTCAGTTTGAGGAAATTGAGAGGCGACATCTTTTCCGATAGGAGCTAAGAGGGTGCGAAGGAACCAGTCCATGTAAACCCGATCTTTGAAGGGGGGGGCTCGACATAAGCTTCGTCTTCGTCGCCATTCCTGAACATGGGCGGAAAGGCGGGTCGAAGAGGTTTGCTTGAATGAAGTCAAGAGCTCCGTGCCAGTATCGCATCGGAGAGGGAGCTGGAAATAAGATAAAAAGGCTTGGGCAAGGGTCGCAAAGGTGGTATGGGAAGAGGTGGCTTGTTCAACATACCATTTAGAAGCTTCGCCGGTAAGCGTGCATTGGAACAAACGAAGACAGATGGAGTCATCGGTAATGGAATTGGAGGAACACCACATGTGGAAAGATCAGACATGATTGGTTGGATCTTCTCCAGCAAGGCCTTCGAACTTAGGGATGTCGGAGGGGAGCTTGGTTGGCATAGCAGGCCAACCAACATCATGGTGGATAGGGTCGTTGATCAACTGATTGAAATCGGGGAGGCTGAGGCCTGCAATGTACGACAGCAAGGGTGTGGCCGAGGTAGGTCCTGTGGTGGTTCCGCTAGTGGCAGGTTCGGCATTAGGGCCTGGAGCACCACCAGCGTTAGGCCCTGGACCAGACATAGTGAAGGTGACAGGGGAGAACTAGGAGGAGAAGGAGAACCCAATGAATCAGGAGAGGAGTCGGAGTGCGGATTCGGAGGAGGACTTGCTCGACGACGGCGGGGCGGAGCAGGTCGATCGACCAGAAACTGAGGGTGAAGGCCAAGAAGTCTCCGGGAAAGGCGCCTTGGGGGCACAATGATGACAGGAAGAAGGAAACCGACAGGGGCAGAAAGGGACAAAATCAAGTGAGGTCAAGGGCAGAAAAGGTGCAGTGACAATTGATTTTAGAGTCTTTGCTAGGCAGTGTTAACCAGGCGCTTCTTCACTTAGGGTCAGTGTGTGGCGTGCGTTAATTTTAATTTTTAAACCCTTTTCGTTTTGAGAGCAAGAAAAAAGTGTGTTGCGTAACTGAAAATAAACCTGCAGAGAACAATATATAATGTTGAACTAACAGAAAATTAACAGCTACTTGTGCATCTATCTAACCCAAGAAGGCGGGTCTCTCAAAACTAAGCCAAAAAAGGGGAAAAATCTAGGTAAAACACACGAAAAAGAGGCCGATAGATCTAAGGTCAAAAGGGACAGGGATGTAAAGGATAAAGCTGCTGAAAAGAGGTGCAGATCACAGCCAAGAGACAGAGGCAAGGTGGCTGGAAAAAGGGAGGAAATCAACAAAAAGCAGAAAGGGCAGGGAGGAGGTCCTAAAGAGAGGTCCAAACAAAACAACAAGAGGTGATTTGGAAGGAAGAGAGGCTGATTTAAAGGGATCTGAAAAGGAGGTATCAGATCTGGAAAAGGAGAGGCTGAAACTCAGAAAAACAGAGGCTGAAACAACTAAAAACTCTTCCACAAAAAGTGGAGGGTACTGAAGCCATAGGGGGCTAGGTTCCCACTTAGATGAGCTAAAACAGATCAAAACCAGGTCAAAGTGGGCTGAAACGGAGGCTGGAAAACCTTGACAGAAGCTTCAGCAGAACCCATAAAAATTGCAGAAAAATCACTGAAAAATTGGCAGGTCGCAGGTTCTGACCTGTTTTCAGTGCAGGTCGCAGAAAAGGGGCAGAAAAGTGTGACCTGGAGGTCCAGGTCGCAGGTTATGGACCAAAAAGTGCGACCCCCCATTCCGGTTGTCTCGGCGGCATATTTTCAGAAAAGTTGTTGTCTCAGTTGCGGCTGGTGTTGCTTACCTGGGCAATAGGGTCAGAAACACACGGAAGTTAGAAATTTTAATGTTTTAGGGTTTTATGTGAGAAAAAAAACATAAAAATAGAAAAAATAAATAGCTGAAAAGAAACCCTAGGGTCTGAAGTAGCTAGATATGCAGGAATATGAAAAACGATAGCGATCATAAATTAAAACCCGTGTGGAGTCGCCATTTGTTAGTATGAATCCTTTGTCGAAGTGTACGAAAAAGGACCACTTTAGCTACGCATAACTAATAGCCCTAACAACAAAAGTGGCTGCCAATATCTTCAGATCTGCGGTTAGTTAAACAAGAAAAGAGCTGCAAAACACTAGATCTATGCATGGAAAGACATTAAGCAGTAAAAACAAGGGTTTGCTCCATATACCAATAGACAAGACAAGAACAATTTTTGAAATAATTTTTATATTAATTGGGCACCTAGGAGGAAAACAAGAAGGCGTATCCAATTCTCCTCAGTGGGATGGGTTCTTGGAAGTCCTCAGCACTTCAGATCTAAGATTTCTCTCTCTTGTTGGTGTAGAAAACCCAATGCAAATAATAGAGCTCAATGGGAGCTCACACAGCAAATGATGGAAAAATGGGACCAAGTGTATAGATCCAGAGTGATCTAATAGGCAACAAAAGGTGAATAATGGTAGGAAAAACCCTCCTATTTATAACAAAATATTGGGTCATTCTAGATCTTGGTGCATGATTAAAATAATGTTAACCAAATCTAGATCCATCTTTTATGGAATATTTTATTATATTTGTTGGAGGGAAAAAGTATTTGACTTGGGTCAAATCCCTTTATTTGTTAATAATAAATAAATAAATTATTTATTTATCTTTTTAAGGAAGTGGTTGAAGGATAATCAAATAAATAATGATTTATTTAATTATTTGTGGGTGATTTGGTCATATTTAACAAGGAATATTATCTAAATAAGATTTAAATAATTATTCCTAGAAAATAATAAGATAAATGAAGGTTTATCTAATTAATTTCTTTGTTTTTGGGTTAAATATGACTGGGAATAATAATTAAATTATGGTTTAATTAATTATTCCATGAGGAAAATGAAACAAATATAGGTTTGTTTAATATTTCCTTTTGGGGTTTCCTGTTTGGACCATAAATAACCTAATAAATGTGGTTTATTAAGTTATTTAACATAGTGAAGGCAATTTTACTTAAGGTAAAATTGGTCTTACATGGTGTACTTGGGTCCATCTAATGATAATAGGCTAGATGACCAAAAAATGGTGTAACAGCTAGCCACATGAATCTCCTTTGACGTGATCAACATACAAATGTAGATAATTTAGATATGGCACGTCCTAGGTCTTGGGGGAATTCATGTTTCACATACCCACGCACGAAAAAAGGATAATGACACTGCAAAGTTATAAACACATGCAATAATATACGAAATTAGTTATGTTTTATGATCCCTACAAGGGATAAAATTTATTAATATAACAAATAATAAAATCATGCTTTTGACATTATATGTACTCTTAGAAGATTCAAATTGTCATGCGATTTCAACCCCTACAAATGGTCATCCACGGTGAAGAAGCGTCGTAGTGAAGAACCGTGTGAATATGGCACCCTCACAACCATTATAACTTCCTTTGGCAAAGAAAGATCGTCCTTTTTTTAAATCCATGGGACATCACCTTCTTTGAAATACCATGAATTAGAGGGACCTACGCCTTCCTCTAATCCTATACTTTCTAATCGTCTTTGCCAATGTTTCTTTTTAGTTTTTGAAGTAATAATATCTTTCCTAACAACCATTATGTCACTTTGTTTTGATGATATGTGCCTCCATAAAGAACATGAAACATTTTTAAATATATGCATGGGATCTAATAAGTGGGTAATCTTAAGATGCTCCCAATATTGGAGGTTATAAAATATAGATTTCATTTTCATCCCAATTCTCAACATAGGTGTCGAAGAATTATAGATCATTGAACATAGGCTCCCCGTTTGAATCGAACATTTCTATGAACTCATTCTTGTTCTCTCTCTCATATGATCTAAGCCATTCAGCTAGTGTCGTTATTGGAGGCCTTTGGGTTCTCTCTCATTTACCATTGAAAGTGGATGTTGCTCTTCTGTAAAGGTGTTATTTTGGGAGGAATACCTTGGAGCAGTCATACACTGGCTTTCGTATGTCGTTGGACCATCTAGCTTTCAGAGAAGGTCCACAACATTTACATCCAAAATACCCTTTTGTTACAAGACCTGTGAAATTATTGTATACAATATATATGCATGGCACGTTAAAGAACATCTTGAAGATCAGATAAATTACAAATAATTAAATAAATAATATGTGAAATAATATTGTTACGTATATAACCAAATCAATAAACATGCGGTGCTTTTCTTTGGTGATTGCAGCAAGCTATCAAAAGGATCCTGAAATTCATGAATAACCAAACTCTGTTGCTAATTCCAAACTGAACAAAAGCCTCCTTTATCAATCTCCTCATATGACTGCAAACCTTGATGAGAGCTTTGTAATGAAAAATCTGTTAGACAAGACAATGAAGGCAACTTTTGAATAAGATTATCATCAACATTCTTTTCTGGCACATGGTTAGCTAATGAAGAAGAATTTTTACAGCAAACATCAACCAACACGCGAGCAATAGGATCATCAAAAACTTGAGAAGACTGCTGCATTGTATCCCTTGAAACTGTATGACATCCTACTGGCTGTTCATCTTTTTCTTGAGATATTTTACGAAGATTCTGCCTTATAAACTGAAATGCTTCGAAACAAAAGGGTATAGAATCTTCCTGCATCATCAAATCATGTATTTCATCTTCCACACCTTCATCTGTAATCTGACCTTCAATTTTATTTGGTGACTGCAAATCTGATGCTACAGGCTGCTCAAGAATTTTGTTATCTATCTCATCCTCAACATTAACACTGAGAGATTGCTGATTTCTTACAAACTGCTCATTTGAAGATTTACTATGCAATTTTTTCTTAAAAAACTGAAATGATTCAAAACAAAATGGTATGGAATCAACTTGTATCATTTGATCACATGTACCAGCTTCCATGTCCTCATCTGCAACTTGAAAATCAATGGCTTTCGAGGGCTGAAAATCTGAATATGAGAAGTCTTGAACAAGGTTTTCATTGCGCTCAAGATGGTCCAGATCAAGACTTGTTGACATTTGATTTCTGATTGCATGAAAATTGTCTCCGATGAACTGAAACGAATCAAAACAAAAAGGCAAAGATCCTTCACTTACTTCAAAATTTGCTGCACTTTCCTCATCATTGTCATAGCTGATATTCATCGACTGATCACTGTACTCGAGCTACTAAAAGTGAACTTCCTCCTTGCACAAACTAGCTACTGATTTGTCTGCAAGATTAGCTTCTGTTTGGAGAACATAATCATCATCATACTGATCAAACTGAGGCAATCCATCAGTATACAACACATCATCAAGCATACAAATCATATCAACAGCTCTCTCTTCTTCACAATGATCTATAAAACAATCACTATGACAACTGGGATCAGAAACAAAATGTTTTGGGTCAGCCGCTTGTTCTTGAATGTCATTTTCATTTTTTGCAGTCATTTTCCGCACCATCTCTTCTACTGCATTTACAAAAAGATCAAGCTTCTCCTCTGAAGGTGTCAGCTGCTCTGAAACATTCTTCTTTTCTTCTTCCTTCAACCTTGCCCTCAAGATCAGCAAATGAGCCTCTACATTCACTGCCTTGTTTTGCATCTCGTGAAGTGTTGCAATATTCTTTTCTCTCAGTTGAAACTCCATTTCCGGATCAAAGGCACTCGGGTAGTGCAAGAGAGAAGATCTAGGAGAAGGTCTTATATCAACTGGCATTGAATAATAAACTTGGTTAAATCTAGCAAAAAATTGTTGTACTGTCTCCCCTGGCAGTCTTTTCAGCTGGTTATACTCTTCTATAATAAGGAAAGGATTCTGTCCAATCATCCACCTGTCAAGGAAAACTGTGATGAACTGCTGGTAATCTGAGATGCTCGCATCAGGTAGGGCTTTGAACCAACTCTTCACTTGGCCTTGCAAAGAAAGAGAAAAAAGCCTAATACTAACATCTTCATCATCAACTTCAAAAAGATCTAGAAAAGTCTCAACATTCTACACATGTTGCTCAGCGTTGACATTGTTACATTCATCGTCAAATCTTGGTAGATATAGGTCATAATTTGCAGGAAAAGCATGAAGAACAGAAGGTAAAACAAGAGGTTTGTACCGATCTAGAATTTTACAAGGTGTAGGGGCATGTACAAGAGCTGTGGGATCAGTTTTGTTTTCTTTAGGCTCATCACTCTGAAGAGAGTCATCATAATATGTGGGAAAAGTAAGGAGACCAGGATCAAAGGGAAACTCAGCATTTACACTTTTTGAATGGGTCGAGTGAAGATTTTGATCACCTTTATCATACAACAAATTTTGAAAAAAATTTAGGACAGCTTCAAGACCAGCAAAGAAGTAATTTACAAGAAAGCAGATTAGATCCTGAATACCATTCCACTTTAGATACCTGAACTTTGTGTAAGATCCTTCCATTTTCTCAGAGAAAGAGTCAGTCCTCTAGACTTTGAATTGGAGTCACCAGGTGAATGATTTCAGCCTTCTTATGTCTGATCGTTGTCCACCATCAACCATCAGATCTGAACTCGATACATGTACTGGGGCAATTTTATAAGTTAAGTGTTACGATTACAAGCTAGACCGGAGATCGACTGAAGCAACGTTTATCTACTATGCACTCGCAGAGCAAGAGCAGTTCAAAGGCTACCTGGCGTGACTTCAGACTCTGTCTATAGCTATAAATCAAACAACACTAACCAACAAACCAGTTCTCCCCAGTATGGTCGCCACTATGTTAGCGCTCAAATCTACCTTAGGCTGAAATAAGGTAAAACTCAAGGCTACATCAAACCACGCTCAGCCTCGTAGCTAGCCCTACGAGGATAGGAGAGGGCTCTCTCCGGGTCTATCTCGGCAAAAGGTCTTCAAAGGGGCTGAGATGACTTATAACGAATACTGATTTTAGGCTAGTAAAGAGATAGGAAATTTTGATTTTGATTTTTTGGGTTTTTGTTGAAAAGATGGGAAAACAATTTTGGGTCTGGGGATAAGGCCAAATCTTTGTAGATTTCGAGTTGGGGCGAGGTAGGCAGTAGTGTTGATGCTTTTGATCAGGTGTATGGATGGATTAGAATGAAAAGGAGCTGAAGAGGGCAAGGGAGAACATGGATCCTCTCCAAACAGGCGAAAACATGTAAAACTAAACAAATTTAAAGGCAGAGCACTGAAACAATGGATTCAACCCCCTTTACTCATTCATTTAGTTTCAGAAGCATAAGAAGGGAATGACATACATTAAAAATGAAAGAAATTACAATAAACTAAGAGAAAACACCATCAAGAACTGAAAGCCACAAGAATCCCAACAGGTGCTGCAAAACCTCTGATCTTTCCTTAGCCAAAATATGAAAAATATGTACAATAGTGTGCCAAAATTTTCCCCAAGAGTCCAACCTCTCCAACCCTTGAAAATGACTGAGAAAATACATCTTATAGACCATCCTAACCCCTTCCCATACCTCTAGGGGTCGAATTCCTCCTTTAGGAGCAGTTCCAACTAATTCTAAACAAGGAGCTAGAATATAGGCATCCAAACAACTTGCCTCTAAAAGGAAGGAAACTGAGTCTTACATTTGATTTTTACTTTTTTAGGAGTGAATCATCTAGAATAGGTAAAAGTGAGTCCAATTTACATGCCAACCATAAAATTACATCAAGATAGCTCAAAAATTACATCCACAAGCAAAACTGGTCCAACTGGCTGAAATTATGAGCTGGAAAGTGAAAAATTGACCAAAAATCTATATGCGTAGCGCACCTGAGCCATATGCGTAGCGCGCCTTTCAGCCTACTTTTGGGGCACTTCCCGGGGTCCAAATTGAGCTCATGATAGCTCGTTGGAAAGCCCTGGATGTTTTCTATCCAACCCAAGTGGAAGTTTTAAATTTGGAGCTCATTTGCCCCTCCAAAACTTCATTCTCCCAGAAGTAATTCCTGCTGGTGCAAAAGGTGGCAGAAGGGTGGTTTTCATGGTGTTTTTGGGCCTTTTGATCATCCAGAACTTGATGAAATGCTTCGGCCATACTGGAGCATGCATAAATTACCATGAAAAATCCAAAAATATAAAATTTTCCTCCAGCAAGTGTCCCAATCATAAGCGAGCGCATCGACGCGCTACTCGTATGGCTGAAAAATCTGTTTTGAGACCAAAATTTTCAAAATGACAAAAAAATCTCCAAATTCCTTGAAATTTGGACTGAGTGTCCTCTTTCATATGCAATTTTGGGCCAAGGAAGAATTAGCCAAGATTCGGAGTGGATCATGTGTTTCACGACATTTTAGTATCCTCCTGGTACATGCAGTTTCAGTAGTGAAAACACTGTCTCTGTTGTGATGTGTCGGTCTCTGTCATGGTGTCACAATGTGTATGAAAAGTATGCTGATATGGTTATGATGAGAACAAGAGTCTGGTATATGCTCCAATGCCAGATTTGTCACATATATGTCAAGGTGCTATAGGAAATATCACAATGGGAAAAGGACTGTCACAAGGAGTTTGAATGGAAAATAGCCACTCCTTGACTACATGGGGATTTGACACGTGAATAGGAATGAATGTAGTGTAGTGTAGGTCAATAGAAATAGCCCTTGCAGTGTTTGACAATGTCAATGGAGGATGTGGACAAGTGAAAATGAGACTATGTCATAACATGAATGATGAGCAGTGTTAAAATGACAATGGCAATAATACTGACAGGAGTGATGTAATGGAAAAGAGAGGGCGTGGAAGCAGAGACACCACTGAAAATAGATGACACAGGTATATATATCAACAGCATAAGCTTAGAAACCCCCACACAGTCACTATCATTTGCCTCAAAACCCCAAGAAGTGAATTTGGAAATAAACATAGGGTTTACATTTCTCCACATTAAACATTTGTTTCTCCACTTTCAAAACACCATAATCATGTCCAAAATTCACTGAGAAAACATAAAGAACCTACTTGCAAGCAGTTGGAGGCAATTTGGCATGAATCTGGATGAAGGAGCGAAATTTTTTGGCTCTGAGATTATACGCGTAGCGCGTCACCCAACGCGTAGCGCCAGTGTAATTTTACACTGAAAATTTTCGCTATACGTGTAGCGCGTCACCCAACGCGTAGCGCGCCAGCCCAACACACAATTTGGCTTCAAAACTCATTTTTTTCACTTCCTTGATGTGTCTTGGCCTCTGCTGATGTTCAAACATGGAAAAACCAAGCAAATTTGATGTTGGAGAGAAATGGCAAAAATTTTTTGTGTTCTGGCCCAATGAGTAGCGCCCACTTTTATATGCGTAGCGCGCTACATAGTGCATTTTGCAGGAGGCTTTTGGAGGCCTTCCCGGTGTCAAAATTTAGAGTGTGATAGCTCGTTGGAAAAATGTTGGAGTCTACTTTCCAACCCATGTGGAATTTTGCAATTTGGAGTTCATTTACCATGTCAAAAATCAAATCTCCCAACACTACTTCCTGTAGGTGCATCAACTCTCCTGAGGCAATGGTATTCTTGACATTTCTCCAAAACCATTATACCTGTGTAAAAAGCGAAGGAGGATTTTCTTCCTTGGCGTGTTGTGGACAAAAATGTCTCTCAGTGTTCCAAAATTCATCTTTGATTGCTCTGAAACATCTTTTGAGTGAGACTTATCCCGATGTGTGAAACAATGGATTTTGTCGAAATGAAGCGAAATGAAGGGGATAAGGGGCTTATAAATTCTTGGGGAAATTTTGGGAAGTAGGGAGGGATGTTAGGAAGTAGGGGAAAGTGGAATCTCAGAGATTGAGTGAGGGGAAGGGGTCCAAAAGGGCAAAACACAGGCCTAGCCTAGAAAATTGCCAAGTTGTGGCAAGAAACTAGGGTTTGTGCAAAAATGAGGAATTTTGGGGATCTCAATGATGGGAAGTGTTTAATAACGTATATTAAGGATAGGGGAAGGTGTGTGAACATCAGGATACAAGTATTTTCGATGATTTGACCATCCAAGAGAAATTACCTCCAAAACCCTAGGAGAGGGAAATGGACCTTACCTAGGCACAACTGAAGCATGAACAAGCTGTAAAATGACCCAATGGAAATTGACATGATGATGAAAATCCTCTGAATGATGGTACACTCATCTGAATGGTGACATGAATGGACATTTGGACAACTTTGAAAAGAGTGAACACAAACCCTAGACCTAATGCCAAGTGACCAAATTTTCCTTGAAGACTCTTTAAAATGACAAAATTTGACCTTGACACCTTAAAATCATTTTGTAAGAGCATGTTTGATCACTGGAGGAACGCTACAAAGACTGACACTAACATTGGCTCCAATGGGGATGGTAGCTCCTTGGAGGTGCCAAGAACGGCAGATCTTTGGGAGAGCAGACCAGTGCCTTATCCATTGGGCAATGGAATCAAAAACTCAAACTGAAATTCATGACTGAAAACTGATGACTTGACGGCACAAATTTACTCTCACTCAACTACGAACTAACTTGATACTTAAACACAACTGACAAACTCGAAATATGCTCAATATGAAGCTCATTCAATACAACCTACTCTAATTGTACTTTTCACCACCCGATCAAGTGAAATGGAACAGCCAATGCAACCATGTAAGCATGCTGGCTGCTATCTTAATTCTCCGCAAGTGCTTGCTTATGAACAACGAGAAATAACTACTGAAAGGCAACTCCCATGGAAACTTTGAACCAAGTGGACTGCTGATAAACTTGCAAAGCACAAATTGACTGGATGACTGCAAGAATACTGTGAAAGGATCTTCATAAACATAGCTCTGGTCCAGATAATCTCCATACCTTGATCTTAAACTTTTCCTCACATCTGCGGTGCTTTTCTTTGGTGATTGTAGCAAGCTGTCAAAAGGATCCTGAAATTCATGAATAACCAAACTCTGTTGCTGATTCCAAACTGAACAAAAGCCTCCTTTATCAATCTCCTCATATGACTGCAAACCTTGATGAGAGCTTTGTAATGAAAAATCTGTTAGACAAGACAATGAAGGCAACTTTTGAATAAGATTATCATCAACATTCTTTTCCAGCACATGGTTAGCTAATGAAGAAGAATTTTTACAGCAAACATCATCCAACACACGAGCAATAGGATCATCAAAAACTTGAGAAGACTGCTGCACTGTATCCCTTGAAACTGTATGACATCCTACTGGCTGTTCATCTTTTCCTTGAGCTATTTTACGAAGATTCTGCCTTATAAACTGAAATGCTTCGAAACAAAAGGGTATAGAATCTTCCTGCATCATCAAATCATGTATTTCATCTTCCACACCTTCATCTGTAATCTGACCTTCAATTTCATTTGGTGACTGCAAATTTGATGCTACAGGCTGCTCAAGAATTTCGTTATCTGTCTCATCCTCAACATTAACACTGAGAGATTGTTGATTTCTTACAAACTGCTCATTTGAAGATTTACTATGCAATTTGTTCTTCAAAAACTGAAATGATTCAAAACAAAATGGTACGGAATCACCTTGTATCATTTGATCACATGTACCAGCTTCCATGTCCTCATCTGCAACTTGAAAATAAATGGCTTTCGAGGGCTGAAAATCTGAATATGAGAAGTCTTGAACAAGGTTTTCATTGCGCTCAAGATGGTCCAGATCAAGATTTGTTGACATTTGATTTCTGATTGCATGAAAATTGTCTCTGATGAACTGAAACGAATCAAAACAAAAAGGCAAAGATCCTTCACTTACTTCAAAATTTTTTGCACTTTCTTCATCATTGTCATAGCTGATATTCATCGGCTGATCACTATACTCGAGCTGCTGAAAGTGAAATTCCTCCTTGCACAAACTAGCTACTGATTTGACTGCAAGATTAGCTTCTGTTTGGAGAACATAATCATCATCATACTGATCAAAATGAGGCAATCCATCAGTATACAACACATCATCAAGCATACAAATCATATCAACAGCTCTCTCTTCTTCACAATGATCTATAAAACAATCACTATGACAACTGGGATCAGAAACAAAATGGTTTGGGTCAGTCGCTTGTTCTTGAATGTCATTTTCATTTTTTGCAGTCATTTTCCGCACCATCTCTTCTACTGCATTTACAAAAAGATCAAGCTTCTCCTCTGAAGGTGTCAGCTGCTCTGAAACATTCTTCTTTTCTTCTTCCTTCAACCTTGCCCTCAAGATCAACAAATGAGCCTCTACATTCACTGCCTTGTTCTGCATCTCGTGAAGTGTTGCAATATTATTTTCTCTCAGTTGAAACTCCATTTCCAGATCAAAGGCACCCGGGTAGTGCAAGAGAGCAGATCTAAGAGAAGGTCTTATATCAATTGGCATTGAATAATAAACTTGGTTAAATCTGGCAGAAAATTGTTGTACTATCTCCCCTGGCTGTCTTTTCAGCTGGTTATACTCTTCTATAATAAGGAAAGGATTATGTCCAATCATCCACCTATCAAGGAAAACTTTGACAAACTTTTGGAAATCTGAAATGCTTGCATCAGGCAGGGCTTTAAACCAACTCTTCACTTGGCCTTGCAAAGAAAGAGCAAAAATTCTGATACTAACATCTTCTTCCTCAACTTCAAAAAGATCTAGAAAAGTCTCAACATTCTGCACATGTTGCTCGACGTTGACATTGTTACATTCACCATCAAATCTTGGTAGATATAGGTCATAATTTTTAGGGTGAGCATGAAGAACAGAAGGTGAAACAAGAGGTTTGTACCGATCTGGAATTTTACAAGGTATAGTGGTATGTACAAGAGCTGCGGGATCAGTTTTGTTTTCTTTAGGCTCATCACTCTGAAGAGAGTCATCATAAGATGTGGGAAAAGTAAGGAGGCAAGGATCAAAGGGAAACTCAGTATTTACACTCTTTGAATAGGTCGAGTGAAGATTTTGATCACCTTTATCATACAACAAATTCTGAAAAACTTTTAGGACAGCTTCAAGACCAGTGAAGAAGTAATTTACAAGAAGGCATATTAGATCTTGAATACCATTCCACTTTAGATACCTGAACTTTGTGTAAGATCCTTCCATTTTCTTAGAGAAAGAGTCAGTCCTCCAGTGGAGTCTCTACTTTGAATTGGAGTCACCAGGTGAATGATTTCAGCCTTCTTATATGCGATCGTTGTCCACCATCAACCATCGAGATACGGAACTCGATACATGTAATGGGGCAATTTTATAAGTTAGTGTTACGATTACAAAGGCTAGACCGGAGATACGTGACATTTATCTACTATGCACTCACGAGCAGAAGAGGAGTTGAAGGCTACAGCGTAGGCTTGGAATAGTTTGTAGCTATAAATCAAACAACCTAACCAACAAACCGAAGATCCCCGGTATGGGTCGCCACTATGTTAGCGCTCAAATCTACCTTAGGGTGAAATAAGGTAAAACTCAAGGCTACATCAAACCACGCTTAGCCTTGTAGCTAGCCCTCTACGAGGCGGGAGAGGGCTTTCTCTCGGGTCTATCTCGGAAAAAGGTATTCAAAGGGGCTCAAGATGACTTATAACAAATATTGATTTTAGGCTAGTAAAGAGATAGGAAAGTTTGATTTTGATTTTTGGGTTTTTTGTTGAAAAAATGGGAAAAACAATTTTGGGTCCGGGGATAAGGCCAGATTTTTGCAGAATTCGAGTTGGGGTGAGGTAGGCAATAGTATTGATGCTTTTGATTAGGTGTATGGATGGATCAGAATGAAAAGGAGCTGAAGAGGGCAAGGGAGAACATGGATCCTCTCCAAACAGGAAAAAACATGTAAAAGTAAACAAATTTAAAGGCAGAGCACTGGAAACAATGAATTCAACCTCATTTACTCATTCATTTAGTTTTAGAAGCATAAGAAGGGAATGGAATACATTAAACATGAAAGAACTTACAATAAATTGAGAGAAAACACCATCAAGAACTGAAAGCCACAAGAATCCCAACAAGTGCCGCAAAACCTCTGATCTTTCCTTAGCCAAAATATGAAAAATATGTACAATAGTGTGCCAAAGTTTTCCCAAGAGTCCAACCTATCCAACCTCTGAAATGGCGAAAATATCTTATAGACCATCCTTACCCCCATGGATCTGGGGTCGAATTCCTCCTTACGGAAGCGGTTCAACTAATTCCCTACAAACAAGGCTAGAATATAGGCATCCAAACAACTTGCCTCTAAAAGGAAGGAAACTAATTCTTACATTTGATTTTAATTTTTTAGGGAGTGAATCATCTAGAATAGGTAAAAGTGAGTCCAAGTTACATGCCAACCATAAAATTACATCAAGATAACTCAAAAATTACATCCACAAGCAAAACGGGTTCAACTGGCCGAAATTCTGAGCTGGAAGATGAAAGATTGACCAAAAATCTATATGAGTAGCGCGCCTGAGCTATATGCATAGCGCGCCTTTCAGCCTGCTTTTGGGGCACCTCCCAGAATCAAAATCAAGCTCATGATAGATTTTTGGAAAGCCCTAGATGTCTGCTATCCAGCCCAAGTGGAATTTTCCAATTTGGAGCTCATTTTCCCCTCCACAACTTCATCCTCCCCCAAGTACTTCCTGCTGCTGAAAAAGGTGGCAGAACGATGATTTTCATGGTGTTTTGGCCCCTTTGATCATCCAGAATTTGGTGAAATGCTTTGGTCCTACTGGAGCATGCATAACTTTCCATGAAAAATCCAAAAATATAAATTTTTCCTCCAGCAAGTGTCCCAATCATAAGCGAGCGCGTCGACGCGCTACTCGTTGGGCTGAAAAACCTATTTTAAGACCAAAATTTTCAAAATGACAAAAAATTCTCCAAATTCCTTGAAATTTGGACTGAGTGTCCTCTGTCATATGCAATGTTGGGCCAAGGAAGCATTCGCCAAGATTCGGAGTGGATCATGTGTTTCACGACGTTTTAGTATCCTCCTGGTACATGCAGTTTCAGTAGTGAAAACACTGTCTCTGTTGTGATGTGTCGGTCTTTGTCATGGTGTCACAATGTGTATGAAAAGTATGCTGATATAGTTATGATGAGAACAAGAGTCTGGTATATGCTCCAATTTCAGATGTGTCACATATATGTCAAGGTGCTATAGGAAATATCACAATGGGAAAAGGACTGTCACAAGGAGTTTGAATGGAAAATAGCCACTCCTTGACTACATGGGGATTTGACACGTGAATAGGAATGAATGTAGTGTAGTTTAGGTCAATAGAAATAGCCCTTGTAGTGTTTGACAATGTCAATGGAGGATGTGGACAAGTGAAAATGAGACTATGTCATAACATGAATGATGAGCAGTGTTAAAATGACAATGGCAATAATAATGACAGCAGTGATGTAATGGCAATGAGAGAGCGTGAGGCTGAGGTAAATGATGAGAAGAGACACCACTGACAGTAGATGCATGAGAATATATATCAACCACAATAGTTTGCAAACCCCCACAAAATCACTCATATTTGTTTCAAAACCCCAAGAAGTGAATTTGGAAATAAACATAGGGTTTACATTTCTCCACATTAAACATTTGTTTCTCCACTTTCAAAACACCATAATCATGTCCAAAATTCACTGAGCAAACGTAAAGAACCTACTTGCAAGCAGTTGGAGGCAATTTGGCATGAAACTGGACGCAGGAGTGAAAATATCTGGCTCTGAGATTATATGAGTAGCGTGTCACCCAACGAGTAGCGCCAGTGTAATTTTACACTGAAAAATTTCGCTATACGCATAGCGCGTCACCCAACGCGTAGCGCGCCAGCCCAACACACAATTTGGCTTCAAAACTCATTTTTTTCACTTCCTTGATGTGTCTTTGCCTCTGCTGATGTTCAAACATGGAAAAACCAAGAAAATTTGATGTTGGAGAGAAATGGCAAAATTTTTTGTGTTCTAGCCCAATGAGTAGCGCACACTTTTATATGCGTAGCGCACTACATAGTGCATGTTTCATGAGGCTTTTGGAGGCCTTCCTGGTCTCCAAATTGAGCGTGTGATAGCTCGTTGGAAAGCTATTGGAGTATTATTTTCAAAAAAAGTGGAATTTTTAAATTTGGAGTTCATTTAACCTATCAAAAATCAAATCTCCCAACACTACTTCTTGCAGGTGCATCAATTCTCCTGAAGCAACGATATTCTTGACATTTCTCCAAAACCATTATACCTGTGTAAAAAGTGAAGGAGGTTTCTCTTCCTTGGCATGTTGTGTACAAAAAATTCTCTCAGTTTTCCAAAATTCATCTTTTATTGCTCTGAAACATCATTTGAGTGAAACTTATCCTGATGTGTGAAACAAGGGATTTTATCGAAATGAAGCGAAATGAAGGGGATAAGGGGCTTCTAAATTCTTGGGGAAATTTTGGGAAGTAGGGAGGGATGTTAGGAAGCAGGGGAAAGTGGAATCTCAGAGATTGAGTGAGGGGAAGGGGTCCAAAAGGGAAAAACACAGGCCTAGCCTAGAAAATTGCCAAGTTGTGGCAAGAAACTAGGGTTTGTGCAAAAATGAGAAATTTGGGGGATCTCAGTGATGGGAAGTGTTTAATAAGGTACATTAATGATAGGGGAAGGTGTATGAACATCAGGATACAAGTTTTTCTAATGATTTGACCATCCAAGAGAAATTACCTCCAAAACCTTAGGAGAGGGAAATGGACCTTACCTAGGCACAACTGAAGCATGAACAAGGTGTAAAATGACCCAATGGAACTTGACATGATGATGAAAACCATTTGAATGATGGTACACTCAGCTGAATGGTGACATGGACCGACATTTGGACAACTTTGAAAAGAGTGAAAACAAACCCTAGACCTAATGCCTAGTGACCAAATTTTTCTTGAAGACTCATTGAAATGACAAAATTTGACCTTGACACCTTAAAATCACTTTGTAAGAGCATGTTTGATCACTGAAGGAAAGCTGCAAAGGCTGACTCTAACATTGGCTCCAATGGGGATGGTAGCTCCTTGGAGGTGCCAAGAACGGCAGATCTTTGGGAGAGCAGACCAGTGCCTTATCCATTGGGCAATGGAATAAAAACTCAAACTGAAATGCATGACTGAAAACTGATGACTTGACGACACAAATTGAATCTCACTCAACTAAAAACTAACTCGATACTTAAACACAACCGACAAACTGGAAAAGATGCTCAAAGTAGAGCTTATTCATCAAACCTACTCTAATTGTACTTTTCACCACCCGATCAAGTGTAATGGAACAACCAATGCAACCATGTAAGCATGCTGGCTGCTGTTTGATTTCTTCCCACATGCTTGCTTATGAACAATGAGAAATAACTACTGAAAGGCAACTCCCATGGAAACTTTGAACCAAGTGGATTGCTGATAAACTTGCGAAGCACAAATTGACTGGATGACTGCAAGAATACTGCGAATGGATCTTCATAAACATAGCTCTGGTCCAGATAATCTCCATACCTTGATCTTAAACTTTTCCTCACATCTGCGGTGCTTTTCTTTGGTGATTGCAGCAAGCTGTCAAAAGGATCCTGAAATTCATGAATAACCAAACTTTGTTGCTGATTCCAAATTGAACAAAATTCTCCTTCATCAATCTCCTCATATGAATGGAAATCTTGACATGTGCTATGCAATGAACAATCTGTTAAACAAGACAATGAAGGTGACCTTTGAATAAGATTATCATCAACATTCTTTTCCGGCACATGGTTAACTAATGAAGGACAACCTTTACTGCAAACATCATCCAACACACGAGCAATAGGATCATCAAAAACTTGAGAAGACGGCTGCACTGTATCCCTTGAAAGTATGACATCCTACTGGCTGTTCATCTTTTCCTTGAGATATATTACGAAAATTCTGCCTTATAAACTGAAATGCTTCGAAACCAAAGGGTATAGAATTTTCCTGCATCATCAAATCATGTATTTCATCTTCCACACCTTCATCTGTAATCTGATCTTCAATTTCATTTGGTGGCTGCAAATCTGATGCTACAAGTTGCTCAAGAATTTCATTATCTGTCTCATCCTCAACATTAACACTGAGAGATTGCTGATTTCTTATAGGCTGCTCATTTGAAGATTTACTATGCAATTTTTCTCTCAAAAACTGAAATGATTCAAAACAGAATGGTATGGAGTCACCTTGTATCATTTGATCACATGTACCAGCTTCCAAGTCTTCAGCTACAACTTGAAAATCAATGACTTTTGGGGGCTGCAAGTCTGAATATGAGAAGTTTTCATTGCCCTCAAGACGATCCAGATCAAGACTTGTTGACGTTTGATTTCTGATTGCATGGAAGTTATCTCTAATGAACTGAAACGAATCAAAACAAAAAGGCAAAGATCCTTCACTTACTTCAAAATTTGTTGCACTTTCCTCATCATTGTCATAGCTGATATGCATCGGTTGATCACTGTACTCGAGCTGCTGAAAGTGAACTTCCTCCTCGCACAAACTAGCTGCTGATTCGTCTGCAAGATTAGATTCTTTTTGGAGAACATAATCATCATCATACTGATCAAACTGAGGCAATTCATCATCAAACATACACATCATATCAACAACTCTCTCTTCTTCACAATGACCTATAAAACAATCACTATGACTACTGGGATCAGAAACAAAATGTTTTGGGTCAGCAACTTGTTCTTAAATGTCATTTTCATTTTTTGCAGTCATTTTCCGCACCATCTCTTCTACTGCATTTACAAAAAGATCAAGATTTTCCTCTGAAAGTGTCAGCTGCTCTGAAACATTCTTCTTTTCTTCTTCCTTCAACCTTGCCCTCAAGATCAGCAAATGAGCCTCTACATTCACTGCCTTGTTCTACATCTCGTGAAGTGTTGCAATATTCTTTTCTCTCAGCTGAAACTCCATTTCCGGATCAAAGGCACCCGGGTAGTGCAAGAGAGCAGATCTAGGAGAAGGTCTTATATCAACTAGCATTGAATAATAAACTTGGTTAAATCTAGCAGAAAATTGTTGTACTGTCTCCCCTGGCAGTCTTTTCAACTGGTTATACTCTTCTATAATAAGGAAAGGATTCTGTCCAATCATCCACCTGTCAAGGAAAACTGTGAAGAACTGCTGGTAATCTGAGATGCTCGCATCAGGCAGGGCTTTGAACCAACTCTTCACTTGGCCTTGCAAAGAAATAGCAAAAAGCCTAATACTAACATCTTCATCATCAACTTCAAAAAGATCTAGAAAAGTCTCAACATTCTGCACATGTTGCTCAGCGTTGACATTTTTACATTCACCGTCAAATCTTGGTAGATATAGGTCATAATTTGCAGGAAAAGCATGAAGAACAGAAGGTAAAACAAGAGGTTTGTACCGATCTGGAATTTTACAAGGTGTAGGGGCATGTACAAGAGCTGTGGGATCAGTTTTGTTTTCTTTAGGCTCATCACTCTGAAGAGAGTCATCATAATATGTGGGAAAAGTAAGGAGACCAGGATCAAAGGGAAACTCAACATTTACACTTTTTGAAAGGGTCGAGTGAAGATTTTGATCACCTTTATCATACAACAAATTTTGAAAAACTTTCAGGACAGCTTCAAGACCAGCAAAGAAGTAATTTACAAGAAAGCAGATTAGATCCTGAATACCATTTCACTTTAGATACCTGAACTTTGTGTAAGATCCTTCCATTTTCTCAGAGAAAGAGTCAGTCCTCCAGACTTTGAATTGGAGTCACCAGGTGAATGATTTCAGCCTTCTTATGTCTGATCGTTTTCCACCATCAACCATCAGATCTGAACTCGATACATGTACTGGGGCAATTTTATAAGTTAAGTGTTACGATTACAAGCTAGACCGAAGTTCGACTGAAGCAGCGTTTATCTACTATGCACTCGTAGAGCAAGAGCAGTTCGAAGGCTACCTGGCGTGACTTTAGACTCCGTCTGTAGCTATAAATCAAACAAAACTAACCAACAAACCAGTTCTCCCCAGTATGGTCGCCACTATGTTAGTGCTCAAATCTACCTTAGGCTGAAATAAGGTAAAACTCAAGGCTACATCAAACCACGCTTAGCCTCGTAGCTATCCCTACAAGGACAGGAGAGGGCTCTCTCCGAGTCTATCTCGGCAAAAGGTCTTCAAAGGGGCTGAGATGACCTATAACGAATACTGATTTTAGGCTAGTAAAGAGATAGGAAAGTTTGATTTTGATTTTTTGGGTTTTTGTTGAAAAGATGGGAAAACAATTTTGGGTCCGGGGATAAGGCCAGATCTTTGCAGATTTCGAGTTGGGGCGAGGTAGGCAGTAGTCTTGATGCTTTTGATCAGGTGTATGGATGGATCAGAACGAAAAGGAGCTGAAGAGGGCAAGGGAGAACATGGATCCTCTCCAAACAGGCGAAAACATGTAAAACTAAACAAATTTAAAGGCAGAGCACTGAAACAATGGATTCAACCTCATTTACTCATTCATTTAGTTTCAGAAGCATAAGAAGGGAATGAAATACATTAAACATGAAATAAATTACAATAAACTGAGAGAAAACACCATCAAGAAACTGAAAGCCACAAGAATCCCAACAGGTGCTGCAAAACCTCTGATCTTTCCTTAGCCAAAATATGAAAAATATGTACAATAGTGTGCCCCAAATCTTCCCCAAGAGTCCAACCTCTCCAACCTTTGAAAATGACTGAGAAAATACATCTTATAGACCATCCTGACCCCTTCCCATGCCTCTAGGGGTCGAATTCCTCCTTCTAGGAGCAGTTCCAGCTAATTCTAAACAAGGAGCTAGAATATAGGCATCCAAACAACTTGCCTCTAAAAGGAAGGAAACTGATTCTTACATTTGATTTTTACTTTTTTAGGAGTGAATCATCTAGAATAGGTAAAAGTGAGTCCAAGTTACATGCCAACCATAAAATTACATCAAGATAGCTCAAAAATTACATCCACAAGCAAAACTGGTCCAACTGGCCGAAATTCTGAGCTGGAAGGTGAAAAATTGACCAAAAATTTATATGCGTAGCGCGCCTGAGCCATATGCATAGCGCGCCTTTCATCCTGCTTTTGGGGCACTTTCTGGGGTCCAAATTGAGCTCATGATAGCTCGTTGGAAAGCCCTGGATGTCGGCTATCCAACCCAAGTGGAATTTTTAAATTTGGAGCTCATTTTCCCCTCCAAAACTTCATTCTCCCAGAAGTACTTCCTGCTGGTGCAAAAGGTGGCAGAAAGGTGGTTTTCATGGTGTTTTTGGGCCTTTTGATCATCCAGAACTTGATGAAATGCTTCGGCCATACTGGAGCATGCATAAATTACCATGAAAAATCAAAAAATATAAATTTTTACTTCATAAAGTGTCCCAATCATAAGCGAGCGCGTCGACGCGCTACGCGTTGGGCTGAAAAATCTGTTTTAAGACCAAAATTTTTCAAATTGACAAAAACTTCTCCAAATTCCTTGAAATTTGGACTGAGTGTCCTCTGTCATATGCAATGTTGGGCCAAGGAAGCGTTCGCCAAGATTCGGAGTGGATCATGTGTTTCACGACGTTTCAGTATCCTCCTGGTGCATGCAGTTTCAGTAGTGAAAACACTGTCTCTGTTGTGATGTGTCGGTCTCTGTCATGGTGTCACAATGTGTATGAAAGTATGCTGATATGGTTATGATGAAAAAAAGAGTCTGGTATATGCTCCAATGTCAGATGTGTCACATATATGTCAAGGTGCTATAGGAAATATCACAATGGGAAAAGGACTGTCACAAGGAGTTTGAATGGAAAATAGCCACTCCTTGACTACATTGGGATTTGACACGTGAATAGGAATGAATGTAGTGTAGTGTAGGTCAATAGAAATAGCCCTTGCAGTGTTTGACAATGTCAATGGAGGATGTGGACAAGTGAAAATGAGACTATGTCATAACATGAATGATGAGCAGTGTTAAAATGACAATGGCAATAATAATGACAGCAGTGATGTAATGGCAAAGAGAGGGCGTGGAAGCAGAGACACCACTGAAAATAGATGACACAGGCATATATATCAATAGCATAAGCTTGGAAACCCCCACACATTCACTATCATTTGCCTCAAAACCCCGAGAAGTGAATTTGGAAATAAACATAGGGTTTACATTTCTCCACATTAAACATTTGTTTCTCCACTTTCAAAACACCATAATCATGTCCAAAATTCACTGAGAAAATGTAAAGAACCTACTTGCAAGCAGTTAGGCAATTTGGCATGAATACGGGCCGAAGGAGGGCGAAATTTTTTGGCTGTTGCGAGATTATACGCGTAGTCGTCACCAAAGCATAGCGCGGTCTTAATTTTACCTTGAAAATTTATTATACGGCGTGGCACGTCACCTGGCAATGACGCATGACCCAACACACAATTTGGCTTCAAAACTCATTTTTTCACTTTCTTGATGTGTCTTGGCCTTTGCTGATGTTAAAACATGGAAAAAAAAAACAAGCAAATTTGATGTTGGAGAGAAATGGCAATTTTTTTTTTTTTGTGTTCTGGCCCAATAAGTAGCGCGCTACATAGTGCATTTTGCAGGAGGCTTTTGGAGGCCTTCCCAGTGTCCAAATTGAGCATGTGATAGCTTGTTGAAAATCTCTTGGAGTCGAATTTCCAACCCAAGTGGAATTTTGCAATTTGGAGTTCATTTACCATGTCAAAAGTCAAATCTCCCAACACTACTTCCTGCAGGTGCATCAATTCTCCTAAGGCAACGGTATTCTTGAAATTTCTCCAAAAAAATTATACCTGTGTAAAAATTGAAGGAGTTTTTTCTTCCTTGGCATGTTGTGTACAAAAACCTCTCTCAGTTTTCCAAAATTCATCTTTTATTGCTCTGAAACATCTTTTGAGTGAGACTTATCCCCGATGTGTGAAACGAAGGGATTTTGTCGAAATGAAGCGAAATGAACGGGATAGGGGGCTTCTAAATTCTTGGGAAATTTTGGGAAGTAGGGAGGGATGTTAGGAAGCGGGGGGAAGGTGGAATCTCGAGAGATTGAGTGAGGGAAGGGGTCAAAGAGGGCAAAACACGGAGGCCTAGCCTAGAAAATTGCCAAGTTGTGGCAAAAGAGCGGAGTTTGTGCAAAAATGAGGAATTTTGGGGATCTCAGTGATGGGAAGTGTTTAATAAGGTATATTAAGGATAGGGGAAGGTGTGTGAACATCAGGATACAAGTATTTTCGATGATTTGACCATCCAAGAGAAATTACCTCCAAAACCCTAGGAGAGTGAAATGGACCTTACCTAGGCACAACTGAAGCATGAAAAAGCTATAAAATGACCCAATGGAACTTGAAATGATGATGAAAACCCTCTGAATGATGGTACACTCATCTGAATGGTGACATGAACGGACATTTGGACAACTTTTAAAAGAGTGAAAACAAACCCTAGACCTAATGCCTAGTGACCAAATTTTGCTTGAAGACTCTTTGAAATGACAAAATTTGACCTTGACACCTTAAAATCATTTTGTAAGAGCATGTTTGATCACTGGAGGAAGGCTGAAAAGACTGACACTAACAATATCAATTAGTAAGCATGTCCACAATGCATGATTAATTGGTTTGACGTTGAAATAATTACATTAATATACCAAAAAATTATTATTACCATCATTTTCCTAGGATTGTGGCTAGAAGATGTAATTTTAAAATTGGCATGGTGAAGTGGTTGTCCATTTTCATCTACCAAAAGCACCTTGCGGTATGGCGCTCCTGATAAGAGCTTCCGATGTTTTGGAGTTGTTTGAATATTTTGTCCATCTGAACTCGATTTTGAATCTGCATGAACCTGCAAATTTGTATACATTAATTTTATTTAGTTGATTGACATGGATAAAATAAATAAATTCAATTAGATAATGAAAATATAAATGAAATGTGAAGTAAAGTCTCGAGATGGATAGGGAGAACTTCGCGATGGACTTTGAGAAATATTATGGAATGAGTAGGATTTTGAAGAATTTTCTATTCGATATAATTATGATATTTTCTCCCTCCATTCGAGAAAAATCAACAATAATTTTTTGTGTACATGCCTAAAAGTAATTTCGGTGCCTGAAAAATAGACTTATTGTTATCAGTGCTAATGTACAATTAACCACACCAGTGTGTTTTACTTACTACGCATCGATGATGTGTTATTAATTGATACACCGGTGCGGTTAGATAACAAATGCACTGAATAGCTGCAAATAAAAAAAAATGCAACTTTATTTTTTTAAAAGTGAAAAAAATGGTAAATTGAAAAATGGGCGGCAAATTATTTTTGGAAATCTAATTTCATATAAAAATTCTTTATATAGTAAAAAAATTTCATTATTTCATTCTTTTTGCAAAAAGTTTCACGGAGATATTTTCACGAGAGACATACCTAGAGCAAGAGAGCACGAGAGCACAGTGGAGCAGCGAAATATTTTCGAACAGAACTATTTAGATAATCATAATTTCAAACATTTGGTGATTCAAACCATGTAGTATAGAATTTCAAACCATCTGGTGATTAAATTTTACTGGAATAATTGTTTTTTTACAATTTATGTTTGATTTAATACATGGTAAGTAAAAAATTTAAATTTTACTGTTCATTTTCAGAAAAAATAAATAAATAAATAAATAAAATATCCATTCTTAAGCTAAACCCTTCATTCTTTTTGTTTCTTCCCTGGCTTCATCCTATTTTTGTGACTTCAGAATTAGGGCTTTCATTTTATATTTATAGGGTTTATATTGCTATATATATAGGCCTATGACATCTAACCCATGGGACGACTTGCAGAGTAGGATCCCAATCCATGTTGGCCCTTGCGTAAATTTTTAAAAAATAGATTTCTTTTAATTGGTGCACCCTATGTAAATAATTTAAAAACACGTACTGTTTGATGAAAATAATTTAAAAACAACTCTTTTTATCCATGTTGGCCCTTGCGTAAATTTTTAAAAAATAGATTTCTTTTAATTGGTGCACCCTATGTAAATAATTTAAAAACACGTACTGTTTGATGAAAATAATTTAAAAACAACTCTTTTTTTTAATATGTGTGCCCTGTGTAAAATAGCGCATCGGTGCGTTATTTTATTATAGTGCATCGCACACGTAATGTTTGATAAAAAAAAATTTAAAAACATATTTTTTTAATCTATGTGCCCTGTGTAAAATAGCGCACTGGTGTGCTATTTCATTATATTGCACTGCACACGTACTATTTGATAAAAACAATTTTTCATTTTATGTTTGTGTTAACCGATGCACTGGTTAACATATAATGCATCGGTGTACTTGTTGAAAAAGAGCACCGTATGGTGGTCCCCTGTTTTCTTGGTGCATTTATAATAACATGCTACACCACCTCCTCCACGACATCTTATGATACAAAAACTAACACTAGAGAATTTTTATTAATTTGTCTATGTTAATCGGTGCGCTGGTTAACATATAACACACCAGGTCTTTTGGTTGCCAGAGAGCACCATATGGTGTTTCTACTATTTTGGCGGTGCGTTTATAAGAACATGTCGCATCAACGTTGGTGCGTACTTCTTGAAAGGCGCACCGTTTTATTGATTTTTTTTTTTACCTGAAATTTTTTTGATTTTTTTTTAAATATATTAATGAATGGTATGGTAAAGTTTCATATTGATAAATAAAACGCTGACAAGAGATCAAGTAACAAAAATACTGATAGCACATTGAGAAAAGAAAAAAAGGCAAGTTTTTTGTAAATTCTTTACAAAAATTATTATTTTTGAACTATATGTAAATTTATCTAATATTTATTGTTTACTGTGTATCATGCAGAGCCACAAAATGATGAAGCTCAATAAGATTATTTCTAATCTAAGACCTGAAGAGCATAAAATCTTAATGGAAAAATTGCAGAAGGATAAATCAAGTGAATGAAAAAATACTACCGATCCAATATGAGTTTATTTTTTCAATTTTCATTAATAATATTCTTACAAATATTATATAACATGTTTCAAACAATCTAATAACTCACATATGTTTAATGTTCTATAGGGACCAACAACGAAGAAAAGTAATGTTGTTCTAAGAAAAGAAAAAAAATATAACATGCAAATGAAAATGAATTGCTCGTTAGCTCATCTGGAGTGATGTTGGAGCTTAACAAAAGGGGGGAAACTTTTACAAAACTTTGAGGGATCTAGTGGAATGAATGTATAGACATTATTTCCATTTACAATACAAAAATCAATCCAATGATTCCAAGAACCAAATTTTAGCTAAACTACATGATGAGTTTCGAGAGAAATGACCAATGAGAAATGTCAGACTTTTAATAACAAAAATGTACAACAACAAAAAAGAAGGAATGAAAAAGTAGTATTCCTTTAAATGTTTTTCTAGAATTATATGTATATTACTAGAAAGCAATCATTTATAAATATTGTTTTTGTTATATTTACTTTTCATATATCAATATAAAAAATAAATATTTTATCATCATGTTAAATTTTTAGGAAGATTATGAAAATCTCAAGGGATGAATAAGCTGATATCACAAATATGCCAGTAGGAATGTCCAAAGAAGTGTACAAGGAGATGGTCAAAGAAATGGACATAATTGCATCACACGAGGAGCCATATCAACAAAAGCGTGCTTCAAATGTAATATGTAATCATTTAATTTTTTGATTAGGTACAATAAATAAACAATTTAGCATTAAATATTAATTTTCAAGTATTTTCTTGCAGAAAAGAAAAGAAAATGGAACCCATTCAACACATAAAATAAGACGACAAGGAATAAAAGTGTTGATGTCTAAGTTTGTGAGTAATTGTTACTTCCTTATAACAACTTAAATATATTTCATTTTTATATATTTTAAGTTGTTTTACAAAAATCATCATTGAATGTCTTGAAACCGGTGCTAACATACAAAGAAGAACCATTAGACGAATTGATTGAAATTGGGTTAACTATGGGTTGTAAATATATGTTGTCATATCAGAAATTAATTGTGGAATATGTAAGCATCTATCGATCTTGTTTTACTTAGCTCCATCTATCATTAATAGCAAAAAGTAATCGTTTATATTAAATATATGATTTCTTATGAGGTATAAAACTTGCAGGAAACAAAGTATGGAACTGCGCCAACAAATGAATTGTTGAAAGATGGCATGAAGTTTGGTTTTGAAAGAATGTGTATAGTTCATGAGTCAATTCTTGCTATGTTGCATTTCTTTTCAATTTACATTGATGTATATTATTAAAGATTCCAATTTTAATTATTCTCACCAATGTGTATACACTCATTATAGTTTATTTTTATGTTTGTAGATGGAAGTTGAAGAAGAAGAAAACAATCAACACCATGAACAAAACATTCCTCAAAATAACCCAAGTCATGGAAGTAGCTCGAGCAGTGACAACAGTTCAAGCGAATAATGATGATCAATATGTTTGGATATCAAAGCAAGGCGTTGTATTTTTTAAAATATTTGTCTGTGAAATCAAACGTTTTATTTAATGTAATGGACATAGTGTCCCAATTGAAAGACAAAGGGATACCAATAATTGTCCCATTTTGTATGACAAAGAGTGTCTTATTCATATATATATCATAAAATATGTTTTAATTTATTCTATTGTGTTCTTCATTGTCACTATGAAATGTTACACCATTGATTAAATATATGGATGATTAAATATTATAATGAAGAGATGTGAAATATGATGATATGATATAACAAATTAATCCAAACATCACATTCAAATGCACTAATAAAAATTTAATTGATATGAATATTGTTATAAGATATGTGTCGAATTTTGATGAATAATGTATTTAAAAAATTTACAATAATTTCATTGGCATGGGTTGATGTTTCTAAAAAAATACAAAATCAACATTGGTGTGTGTTATTTATTGTGCACTGATGCGTTTGTATGCTAATGCGAACCGGTGTGTTTCTACGACCTATGGGCACTACACAAATACCAATACAAATTATAACACTCGGTGCATTTGTGTGATACTGCACATCAGTGCATTTGTGTGATACTGCACGTCAATGCATTTGTGCGATACTACACACCGGTGCATTTCTACAACCTATGGGCACCACACAAATACCAATACCAATTAGAACATCCAGTGCGCTTTATCAACGACTACCACCCGGGTAGTCTGATAAGCGTTTCATGCAACGGTGCAGTTTTCCTTTAATGCGTTAGTGTGTTTTTATAACTTGATGACCCAGTGCGTTGTATCACCTATAGGGCACCCGATGTGGTTTTACACCTTAATGGCCTAGTGCATGCACCTTTGACCGCCCCGGTGTGACTGTCTGGATGACATACACTAGGACATTGTTAAATTCCCTGGGACATTCGAAATTTGTTTTCTGTCCCAATGCTTGGTACCGGTGCGTTCACGGTACAATGCACTGGTACGTTGACACCTAATTAGCACACCAATGAGAAAAACATTCATAACAACCTCCAGCCGCCCAATTTTTTTTAGTTGTGCTAAAATTCCGTTAGAAGCTCTGTAAAAACCTTCGTTACCGAAAACGGATGTTGTAGAATTTTTTTTTTTGAAAATATTGGCCAATTTTATAACACTAAAAACCTCTTTTATAACCTCTGCTAGAGGGTCTTTTCCTTGTAGTGTAAATTCATGTGAAACTTTCACTGTCATCATAGAAGATTAATAGTTTAATGCTACTTTTTCCTGTGATATTACCTAATGGTGTTTCCTTTGTAACATATGTGTTAGAACTGTATGTATAATAGCTTATACATATAATAAATTATACAAAGGATATAAAAATATGTTATAAGTAATGCAACTGCTACACAAAAAGTTCCCATTTCTGTGGGGTCTTAACATGCATTCCATGAAAATCTAGATATGATTATTGAATTATGATCTTACAAATGCACTTTCATTGTCATCATGGAAGAGTAATAGTTTAATGCTACTCTTTCCTATAGAGTAATAGTTTAACATTACTCTTAGCTTATACAAAGGATATAAAAATTAGTTATAAGCAATGCAACTACTATAAGAAAAGTTCTCATTTGTGTGGGGTCTTAAAATGCATTCCATGAAAATCCAGATATGATTAGTGAATTGTTATCTTACAAATTCACTTTCACTGTCATCATGGAAGAGTAATATTTTAATGCTACTCTTTCCTACGCGACTGCATGGCGGTGTTTTCTTTGCAACATGTGGTGCAATTGCTACTTATGATTATTTTTAATCTTGGAAATATGACACCTATATAAACTAAATGGATAATAAATATTAATATACATCAATCCATGATAAGAATCATAGTAATTCATCATATATCTCACATTATCAACATTAAAAATAATAATATATATTTTTTAATTAATTGGTTTAATTAAAAGAGTAAAAAGAGCATAACTAATTTTGAGATAAATTTCAACCTTTAATCTATGACTACTACTAAGAATATTTTAAAATATTCCATGGAAATTAAATATATACAATCAACTTACTAATTATGGATAATTAAATTAAAATTTTAGAAATCCTATTACAAAATAGATACATCTATGAACATAACCTTTTAACAATATTTTAATAATATTTTAATAATAGATATTTTCATTTCCATTAATAAACCTTTCAATCCTTTCATCTTAGTAAAAATTAATTTAAATATATTATAATAATTAAAACCTAACGTATCCCCTCTTACTTAGTACTTGGGAGTGATATTTACTGTCTCCATTGATGTAATCCAACTCTTATTAAAACACAAATCAAATACTTTTATATAATTAAATTCGTAATGATTATCTGAAAAGCTTCTCACCCTTGAGATAGTTTTCAAATAAAATTATAGTAATGTTGACGATAGGCCATTTTGTCATATCTTAATTAATGTGAATAATGTTGATGTAATTATGGGCAATGAGCCCTTGCGGATGAATTTGTGCTCAATATTTACATTCATTTTTTCAATTATCAAATAATTTTGTGTCTCATAATAAGATTTAGTTGTACCTAATACCAATCTCAAATTATCGTTTTCAATATTTGCAACCAATATTTAGTTGGTGTAGATAGTGGTGAATGGTATCTAGAATCACTTCTTATTATCGAGGCTGGGGCTCAATATTCACATCAAGTTATGACCTGTGATAAACCTCACAAATGGTGCACTATGTGCTATAAATTATATCGTTTAAGTATTTAAACTTTGTGCCAAAATCAACTAGCATATCCTTTCACTAGACTTCATAGTTATATATTTCTATTCTTGAGACTCATTTCAATGATAAATCAAATAATGCTTGATACTCTATGGACTTCAAACTTTTAGCTGCTCTCTGTCAACATAAATCCCAAATCATCACAATTTAAAGGCAAAGATATATTTAAACACTTCCTATTTCTTTTTCGCCAGTTCAAGTATAAATTTGAATTGTGAGATGCAAATAAAACTCGGGGCTATACTAATCCATAATTTTATATGAGGAGTGTGGTAATTGTAGTTACTACTCTGAAAAAATAAAAACTAGTGGAGTGTTAGACAAAAGTGAGAGCTAGCATAATAATTGAAACTGTCATTTAAAAAATATGTTAGCAAAGGAGGTGAGCGAAATTCGGTCTTTGCCACCATTCATGTTTTTCCATTCTTATCGATTAATTTACAAAAAGTGCATTGTCGATGGGATTATGAATATATTGTCATACCACTGGAAGTGAACAGTGAAGACGAACTAAAAAAATCACATAACTAAATATAAATAAATTGAATTGTAGGAACCATGCTGGCTTGATAGGTTGAATTGGGGAAAAAACCTTGCCCATCCAAGCAACAACTACCATCTACTAAGTCTTTCTCGTGGGAGTTATGTACACACAATGGAGTATGCAACTTTGTGATTTCTTTTAAGAGCTATTTCGTCTTTCACTTCTGCATAAGTCATTCCTGTGGGTGAACTCATCTGGTGCCTACATAGAATGGACCTTAAATTCCATCTATTCCTTCATATTTGATCTATAATTGAAAACTTACAGGTCCTAGTAATGCCTTTAGCTCAATATTTTCACATAATTTCACAGATTTGAAAGGCGTATATACTCACATCGAAGATCGTCTTGAGATTATTTGGATATAGGTCATTCTTCATGATGCCATGAAAGCCTTAAGGAAATTGGACATAGGAAAACCTGTCACCTGTCTTGGGGTCCAAGACAAAGCACATGGCTTGCTGAAGTGCTTCACAATTGTTGGTGTACATGTCTAAATCAAGAGTGAGAAAAGGGATCATTTCTCATTATGCAATAAAATCTTAACTACCAACATTACAAATTAGGTCTTCTAATATTCAGCAACCTTAACTAGATTGTACTATTAATTTTATTATTTGACCACTTAATTTGTGAATAAAATAATATACATGAAAATATATTACCAGAACATTAAGAGCACCATCCTTGTAATGGTGGGGAATTCCAGGTCGCTTCTCACGTGAGACATACATAAGATCAGGCAGATCATTTCCTTGAATTTCCATGTACTCTCTCTTCTCCATTAAAATATGCACTTACCAACCAAAGATTCATTCGAAATAAAACACAATTGACAAATACATGTTTAGAATTTGAATATCATGCAATACAGGTGATCTAAACTAAATATGTTTAGCACAACGTAAAATACATATGATTCGAAGTCTTGTAAGGAAAAAGACTTGAACTATATTTGGATGATCTCGCTTACTACTTCTAGAAACCATTCCTTGAATCCATTGTGTTCTTTCTGTTTGTCTGCTAGAACATGACCCATGTCCATAGCCTTGGAGATTCAACACTTCAATTCCAAATATATTTTCTGATAGAATAAGGAAAGGGGGAAAAAATAAGTAACCTGGTACAAGAAGCGGAACAAGTAAAAAATAGAAGTAATAAGTTTATTCCCTGGAATTCTCCAATACACAATGCTCTCGCCTTACATTTTCATTCTTCCAGTCTCTTGTGAAGTGAAAAATCACATTTTCTAGGGCATTGGAATTTGAGAAGTATGCCTCTCGACTTTTTTCTTGGATGGAGTAGTTATCACAAAATGGAATCCAAATCTTTGCAAAACGTGAAGCTTCCAATAGAGCATAAAATGTCAGCAGAAATCCTTGATCATGACAAACATAATAAGACAATTTTCTCACATGATAATCTAGAGCCAAAGCAGACAATATTCTATTTATAATAGTGAGTATAGGTTCTTTGATATGATCAGTGGTGCATGTTACACCATTTTTTGGTCATCTAACCTGTTACTATTAGATGGACCAAAGTACACCATGTAAAAAATTGCTTTCACTATGAAAAATAACTTAGTAAACCTCATTTATTAAGTTTTTTATGGTCTAAACAGGAAACCCCTTGAGGAAATATTAAATAAATCTACATTTGTTTGATTTTCCTCAAGGACTAATTAGTTAAACAATAGTTTAATTAATATTCCTGGTCATATTTAACCCAAAACTGGAAAATTAATTAGATAAATCATTATTTATCTTATTGCTTCCTAGGAATAATTATTTAAACCTTATTTAAATAATATTTCTTGTTAAATTTGACTAAATAATTCATAAATAATTAAATAAATCATTATTTATTTGATTATTACTCAACCAAATCCTTAAAATAATAAATAAATCATTTATTTATTTATTATTTACAAATAAAGGGATTTGACCAAAGTCAAATTCTTTTTCCCTCCAACAAATATAATAAAATATTCCATAAAATTTGGATCTTGATTTGGTTAATAATATTTTAATTATGCACCAATATCTAGACTAACTCAATATTTTGTTATAAATAGAAGGGTTTTCCATTCACTCACTACCTTTTTTTGCCTAAAGATCACCCTAGATCTACACTTTTGGTCCGACTTTGATCCACTATCATTGTCATATTTTGCTATCATTTTTCTTGTGAGCTCCCTTTGAGTTCCATTTTTGTCTGGGTTTTCTACACCATCAAGAGAGAGGGATTTTAGATTTGAAGTGCTGATGACTTACAAGAACCCATCCCATTAAGGGGGACTGGTAACATCTTTCTATGTTCCCTTCCCACGTGTAAAAAAAATACAAAAATTCTCTAAAACAATTTTGTCTTGTCTATTGGATGCATTGAGCAACTCTTGCTTTTATTTATTGCTTAATGTCTTTTAATGCGTAGATCTAGATTTTGTAGCATTTATCTTGGTCAACTAATTGCAGATCTAAAGATATTGGCAGCCTCCTTTGTTGTTAGGGTTTTTTGGTATGCACGGCTAAAGTGAGCCATTTTCGTATGCTTGCGATTAAGATTCATACTAACAACTGGCGACTCCACTGGGCCACCCACTGCATCCTCATTTTGTGGCGCTCTCGATCCACTAGGTCCTACAGCTCTTGATAATGCAGGTCGTCCCATATACCCGATCGATTTTACCGGTGCTGTATCTGCATACCAAAAGTGAAAGAATCAATGCCACATACAATATTCTGGAACTTTACAATGCACATAAAAGATTAAGAAACTTTTCATTTACCATCAGGCCCCCATACTTGACCAGGCGGCAGTGGCAATTCCAGGTCCCCACGATAACTCATCCCACTATAGGGATAGTCGTCTATGTACAGTGGCATCCGATCCCAATGAGAAAAAAACTCGAGTCAGAACACCCGTCCGACTGCCCCATCTCCTCCTCTGCACAGTAATCACCCCCACTGTTGCATCCTGGGATCCCTTGGGCCCCCATCCGAGAGTTCTATGCGAGGTCGAAGTGTCGGGATCTTCTCAAAGAAGAGCGAGCACAACACTGTACCATATGCACAGTCAAGGGTCACTTGCCACTTGCATAGCAACAACTGTCATTTCAGCGATGAAAACATCATCTGGGCCCATAATAGGTCCCACTTAACACACTCTCCACAAGAATCATCTACCCTCCAGGTATGTGGTGGAGTTCCTGGTTGCCTAAGATCCGCAGCACTACAGCAGCCATAACACGGGTCTCTAACCTCTTTATATCCCTGATGGGTATCCATGTCCCCTTGACATGGATACCTAGTCGATAATGGTGCTCTACAAAATCCATGATGTTCTTCCCTCGTAGTAACATTGGCTGAGTATTCCCCACCATCCTCAGTGGTGGTAGACCTATCAAAAAATATATATCCTGGACCGTCAAATCGATCTGGTGCCCCTGCACTATAAATACCTCATGGTCTGGATCCCAATAACTGATAATTCGAGCCAACAAGGGTCCTCTAGCTCTCATCAAAGGGTTCTCCACAAAATTCAGAACCCCAAATCTGGCCAATGCACTGCGGACACCTTGATCCTCTCAGATCTCTGACCATAACGTATCTAGGTCTCTCTCTTACCAATTGATCCGCAATTCTACCATATCTGTACAAAACCATCATATTTTCCAGTGTATGGAAATGAAAGACTACATTTAACCACAAAAACCCAGCTCTTAGCAAAAAAGAACACAGAAAAACTCCTCTCTGCCAAGTTGCACTTTTCACGAAAAATCTTGGGATAAGTCGCACTTTTCTGCCCAAAACCTACTACCCAGGTCATAGATATTGCCCCAAAAAGTGCAAACCAGCCATGAAGAGGAGTAGGGGTTTTTTTCTGAGCTCTGGGCACCTAAACTGAACTTTCAATCCACTGAAATGAAAGAGTAGGGTTAGGCCTCTTACCTGCAACTGACAGATCTTGATTCCAACGGTCGGCTTGTTTGCTACGATCGCCGCAAGATTTAGGGCCTTCTCTTCTCTCTACATTCACCATAGCTACACATTCAAATAAGTGAATTTGGAGGGAAAATGCCTTATTAAAAGAGAAACCCCTGATTTTTCTTTCGCCTGCTGCGGCCAAACCGTAGCTCATTTTGAAAAACCATATGTACCATTGGAAAGCTCTCACCGAGACCTAAAATGGGTATCTATTAGTTTTTCATGATTTGATACTTCACCAGGACACATTTTGTCCAAGAAGCGTCACTTCACCACTCCTCAAAATCGAATTTCTTCACTTGCAACACTTGTACTTGGGGCACCACTTTTCCTCCATACTTGTCCATGCTCGTGTTGATTTTTTTCGTGCGTAATCATCTTGTATTCATGTCTTTATGGTCCCCACCAGACATTTTTTGTGTGGAGGCATCATCGAGTCGCCCTTATTTAGAGCATCCGAGTTGAGTCATAATTACATTCATGGAGTCTATCCTGAGTCCCCATTGTATCCCACTATAGTCCTCCATCCCTTATTGCTTGGTCCCTCTCTTGTGTCGCACATTATGGCCTTCAGTCATACTGTCCCTTATCCCCTTCGATATTTTGTCAGTCTCTGCCAGGTCATCCACGCCATTTATGCTCTAACAAGGGAAGTCGTCCATCCACTACTCAGTACCCCCCATTTTATCATCATCCTTGGTGTCAGTTTTCCCGTCACTCTACTATTCTCTCTTCTACCTTAGTTGAGGACCCCTTATTGCCTCATCTATGGCAGACATCCTTCTGTCGACATCGGATCATTCATTATAGAAGATAGGTCTAGAGGCAGTGTACCTTGGTTCCAGCTTTCACTCTTTCTTGGTGCCTCGGATCAGGCAAAGGGACTCCTTATTTCCCTTTGACTTGATTGTTTCTCAGCTCTGGCTCCTTACAACATGATCGAGATCCTTATACTTGATGGTTCAGTGATGCAGCAAATGATACTGGTGATTCCCGAGTGTGTGTGAGATGTTTTCAGACCTCATGAGGGTGTGGCCCTTGAGGTAGCCCCCCACATGCCCAGATGACCTCTTAATCACAACCTTTGATGCAACTCCATAGATTTGTTGATGTCGGCCTCAGCCGCTTGCAGTGCCTTTTTGTTTGCATGTATCAGTCATATTTTCAGAGCTATTTCCTGTTTACAGGGGCACTTTGGTTGTATTTATATCTCATGTACTCAGATATTATTGTATAAGTCTCAGCTGTTATCCCAGGCACAGTATGTATGTGGGATTCATTATCATATTTTTATCTAGCTCATGTTTATGCCAACATGTACTATATAGTTCAATCCCTTGTTTACTTAATGCATTATTCTTTGTACTTTGCCTTGGCAGGCATAGGTATGCCTCCCCCGCCACCTATAACACAGGTACTGCACCTGTAATTCTCGCCTCGTCAGGGTCTAGTCCTCTAGCGCTTTCATATACCTTATATTTCTCTCTCTCTGACTTCCCCTTTGGTCTCTAGTGATTGAGTTCTTACAATGTACTTCGGTCATGCGATTAGCTCCTAACGCTCGCACGCTGGGGGGAAAACTGTTACACCATTTTTTGGTCATATAACCTATTACTATTAGATGGACCAAAGTACACCATGTAATACCAATTTTACCTTGATTAAAATTGCTTTCACTATGAAAAATAACTTAGTAAACCTCATTTATTAAGTTTTTTATTCTCTAAACTGGAAACCCCATGAGGAAATATTAAATAATCTACATTTTCTTTATTTTCCTCAAGGAATAATTAGTTAAACAACAATTTAATTAATATTCCTGGTCATATTTAACCCAAAACTAGAAAATTAATTAGATAAATCATTATTTATCTTATTGTTTTCTAGGAATAATTATTTAAACCTTATCTAAATAATATTCCTTGTTAAATTTGACTAAATCATTTATAAATAATTAAATAAATCATTATTTACTTGATTATTACTCAACAACATCCTTAAAATAATAAATAAATCATTAATTTATTTATTATTTACAAATAAAGAGATTTGACCAAAGTCAAATTCTTTTTCCCTCCAACAAATATAATAAAATATTCCATAAAATTTGGATCTTTATTTGGTTAATAATATGTTAACTATGCACCAATATCTAGACTAACTCAATATTTTGTTATAAATAGAAGGGTTTTTCCATTCACTCACTACCTTTTGTTGCCTAAAAATCACCCTAGATCTACACTTTTGGTCTGACTTTGATCCACTATCATTGTCATATTTTGCTACATTTTTTCTTGAGAGCTCCCTTTGAATTCCATTTTTGTCTGGGTTTTCTACACCATCAAGAGAGAGATATTTTAGATTTGAAGTGTTGAGGACTTACAAGAACCCATCCCATTCAGGGGGACTGGTAACATCTTTCTATGTTCCCTTCCCAGGTGTCAAAAAAAATACAAAAATTCTTTAAAACAATCTTGTCTTAGCTATGGGATACATGGAGCAACTCTTTCTTTTATTTACTACTTAATGTATTTTAATGCATAGATCTAAATTTTGCAGCATTTATCTTGGTCAACTAATTGTAGATCTAAAGATATTGGCAGCCATCTTTGCTGTTAGGATTGTTTGTTATGCACGGCTAAAGTGAGCCTTTTTCATACACTTGTGATTAAGATTCATACTAACAGTGCAAATAAATATATCCACATGTGGTAAATCATGCTAAAACCTAACAATATATTCATTTAACATAGCCATGAAAGCATTGTATAAAATCATATTTAAATCTGGTTGTCCTGAAAAAATATATGATAAATTTATTACCTCTGAGAAAGTCTTGGGAATAGTGTTAGTTGAACTAGTCTGAACCTCAACTACTCAAACAACCCAGTGATCCAATGGGCGAAGCCAGGTTGAGACAGTGTCAGGAAATGGCCTGGTAAGTTGTGTAGAGTTCATTTTTGGAAAATCTGGTCAATTATTAGAGGCAATCTGATTCTTAGGGATTCACACCCGGGATGGGTACAAAGATAGATTGGAAGATGTCACTCATTTTTCATCTCCTCATGGAATGTAAATGGTTACGTCAATTCCCACAACGGAGTCCATTGTCAAAGGTGAATTCGAAGGTTATCTACAAAACAACTTCCACGTAATTTTCCACGTTATGGAAAATTCATTTTCAAAGGCGCAAACATATGTCAGGTTATAGTTCTGCATATAAATGCAATCCACGTAAATTTCCAATGAATAAGGCAGAGCCCATGAAAGACAGAGTGGAAACCACCGATTCACAGTTGTGCAAATCCGTAGCATAACTGGTCAGCGCAGTGAACACAACATGGATATGTGGCACCAGAAACATAGAAAATCCATCATAGTATGTGGCAAGACAGTTCGAAGAACATGCCAAGGGAGGTGGCCACAACAGCTTAAACATTGCAGGGTTAATGCAACATGTCTGTATGCATTAATCGATGTCCCTTCAAGGCGCAGGTTCATTAATATTGGTGGAAGTCCTCTGCCATGCAAGGTTTGTTGTGCTCAGGAGAATTGGTCGCATTCTTCCCTTTCGCCAGAATGATTTCCACTTTCCCAGTTACTGGAATTATGGTTCCAAAAACTCCGAAGATATATGATTGGCCATGAAATTTTCCTTATCTATCTTGGCATTCAATGTCGTTGTATTACAACATATGGAGATGTTTTGAGTGTTGTGGAATGGTCAACGAGACTTGGTAGCTCGATTTTGTCCATAGCAAAAATGTCTTGTTGGCCTTCTTGTTGTTGTTGGACAGGAGAGGAGAAATCAATTTTATGCAAGCGCTGATCTAAATTTCATCTTGGTATCACCACCGAAGTCTAGATCTAATCTGATGGAACACCATAATGGTCAGAACTCGGTTTTTTTCTTGCTCACTGGATATCGTGATCCACCAGTGGGAATTTCGATTCAAGAGGGATTGTACTATAATCCTTATTTTGCTGGTGGTGCGATTTCCATACCCAAGATGGTTAATGATGGTGCAGTTGATTATGACGATCTAACTAGAATGGAGCTGAGACCAAGATGCTAGCAGTTGAAGTGTTGCAAGGATGCTGCATGAGAGCACCTACCTTGAAGATTGCATTTAGTGCGATGTTATTAGCTGCTATGGAAGAATCAGACAAGAGCATTAAGGTATTTGCTGCTGTGGTGGATGCCATGGCTATGGCTGCTGGAGGAATTTTGTGGTTATGGCTGCCCTCATATGTTTTTATCAGAATCGATCTGTCTTCAGCGAGGGGATGCACCTTCTTGTGCACTGGACAGCACGACACAATCCCAACCAAATGGCCAATGAAGTCCTACTTTCAGAAGGCAGTGCAGTGGAAATTGAAATCAATAAAGATAGTTCAAACTCTTCATAGCCTCATGTTTTTATCCAAGTATTTGAAGTGCATAACCGTTGACTTGGTGCGGTGCAATCATAGAGGACTCATTTGTGATTCCTGTGACAGTGAGGTCGAGGGTTTGTCCTGCAATAACAATTATCTTCTTGGTTTTCATCACTGGATTTATGAACCCTTTGCTGTTGTTATGAGTTCCATTTTCAAAGCGGCATCCCAATGCCAGAAACTACCTCAAGCGGTGAAGGCAGTCCCTTGTCTTATAGTAGAAACACGGCATGCATTTGTGAGAGTTGTTACACAGGGGGCCTTTAGGGAACAGTCAATTTTCAAGGTGATATCCTACGAATGGATGCATCCTATGCGGCCTCTCTCCTTACTGTGGACAATCATAAATGGGTAATTAAAAGGGGCATTTTTATTTTTTTATTTTTTTTGTACCCATTATTTGCCCTATGCCTAGAAAATGAAGAGGGCACTTTTATAATGCACATATTTTATAATAGGGGATTTGATTTCTTTTTACCATTAGTGAATTTGAATGTTTTGGTGCATACACATATTAACAGGGGTTGAAAATTTTTCATTTTTCCCTTTGTGCAGATTATTGGCGCATTGAATTGCCATGTAATTGCTATTTGGCATTAGAAAGTTGGCATGTAACTTGATAAAATTTCATGTAAAGGCCATAGTTTCCATGAAGTCATGATTATGAAGCATTGTAAAAGGCTTGTTTTAGCCACTCTTATGTGAGGGAGAGTGAGAGGCGTATTTTTTTGCATGAAAGCCTTGTTGACTTCCTTGTAATCAAGTTGAATGAGGAGATTTTCCTAAGTCATTTTGGCATGTAAACTTGACCAATGAACTCTTGGAAAAAGTTTCAAAAGTTGTAAACAGGTATGATCAGCAACAGGTTGCAGCTTTAGGCAGATGTGGGCTTTTTTATCTTGATTCTGAAGGATAGAAGTGAAGGACTCTTGAAGGGATGTGCCTTTTTGAGACATTTGTGTTGCAGCAGTTGTAAGTGTTGCCATTTTCATTCTGATTCCAAAGGATAGAAGTGAAGGAGTCTTGAAGGGATCTGCCTTTTTCAGACACTTTCATTGCAGCAATTGCAGCTATTGGCATTTGCATCCTGATTTCGAGGTACGTTAGTTGAAGGAGTCTTGAAGGGATGTGCCTTTTCAGGCATTTTCATTGTAGTAGTTGCAGGTTTTGGCATTGCATTCCGATTACGAAGTATGTCAGGTGAAGGAGTCATGTGTGAATGTGCCTTTCAGAGACATTTGCATATAGTTGATGATGGATTGAAGCTAATACTTTTGGAGACCAAAAGTTTCTTTTTGGGGAGGTGTGATCCAAAAGGACCTTCACACATGAAAAGAGCTTTGCGCCATGTTGATATGAAGTTGGTGACAAAGTGCTTAAGGGGGTGAAATTATGCTCATGCATTTAATTATGCATTTTATGAGCCCTTATTAAACCCATCCATTATTGATATAAATTATTAATATTTGTGAGAGAATTTGTCTCACATATTATTCATTTAATGTAATTAGGGAAATTGGTTTTTATGTGGGAAACCACCTCACACCAATTCTCTAATTTTATCAATTTTAGGTTGAGAGAATCAAGGGCATGGTTCAAGAGTCTTTAGGTGGTTTTGAGACTTTTCCTAATTATGAGCCTAAGATTGTTTGAGATCCTACTTTCAAGGATTTTGTTTTTCCTTCCTTGTAATTAGGCCCTACAATTGTGGGTCTTGTAATTAATGTTCTTTGTTGGAGAGTGGGTGAGGGAAAACTATATATATTCCTTATGTAAGCCATAAGAAAGGAGAGAATGCTTAGCCATTGAGAGCCATATTTCTTGGCTAATGCTTGGCATAGAGCTTCAATGTAAGAAATCTTACTTTGAATAAGGAATATAGAAGATCTGCATTCCAATTGAAGCAGATACGGAGATGTAGCCCCAGTGAGATGGAGGGGTGAACTCCGTTACCAATTGGTTGTCTCTCTCTTACTTACGTGATTGTGCTTCTTGATATGCTAAGTTCATTTATTTATGTTTATGTTTTTATGCACTATAATAAATGGACTAACATGCTCATTTAAACCTATATAAGCCATAATCAATTAAAATATCTTCATACCATACACAATGGTTAGAGTAGTACTCGACCCATGATTGGATCAACTAGTGAAAAAGAAATCAAGGGAAATCAAGCTCTATGTCAATTTCAGGAACCTTAACTGAGCCTAAAAAAAATAAAACAACCCTATGCCACCTATGGAATAGATTCTCTAGCACGTTTTGAGATTTGTAATTCTTTCCCTATTGGATGGATTTTCTAGTTATAACCAGGTTCTAGTTGCAAAAAAAGATACGCTCAAGACTACATTATGCACCAAGCGGGGAATTTTTTCATATATTTGGATGCATTTCAGGTTGATAAATGTTGGTTCCACATTTCAACGTGCAAATGATCCAAACACAGGTCAGACACCCCTCCCCCTCACCACCCTCGCACAACCTTAAACAAATATTTGAAAGGTGTAGAAATTATGCCATTTCATTCAGCCCTAAAGAGATCGTATTTTATCTGAATATGGAAAAAATAGTTTTTTTGTGCTAGGTTCCTCATCAATATAAAATAATTGTGTTTAAGGATTGTCTCAAATTAACAAGTTATGAGAGGGTTTATGTGTCAATTTTTGTGTGTCTTTTATGAGAAATTCATTAAGTAAATTATTTGTTAAAAACACATGTACATTAAGTAACTTGCAGAGAAATAATACACAGCAAACACATTACATAACTTTTGATAACAGATTTCACCCCTCCTGGGCTACATCTCCATGGACCTGCTTCAATGGCTTGGACCTCTTTGGATTAATGGTCAATTATCTAATTACATTCACCTAAAGTGCTCCAATGGCTCTACAACTTGTTCCATTGGATTCAAAAGACTCAAAAACCCTTAGGTAGCCTCTTTTGGCTGTGCAAATCATCTTCACGCGATCTAGACATGGCCTCCTCTCTTGGTGGCCCTAGGCTTCTTTAATCTTCAAAGTGGAAAATTCACTTACAGAATTGCTCCTCTGCCTCTGTAACATGCACCATAATTCTCAAAGCATCCAAATAATCTATGATTGAATCTTTTTGAGCCTAATTTGGTCGAAATATGCCAAATTTATGGCTTCTTCCATTTTTCCTAGAAAAGCTCCACTAAAATTGGAGAAACTTCAGTTAACCCTGACAAAACTGGAGCTAGCACCAAATTTGGTGGCCTCCATCAACTTAATCTGCAATTAAAGGTCGGATTAAAAACAAATTAACACATTTTAAAGCAGGGTTAAGGGTTAATAAAACCCATGTTTAATGCTAATTCTACGCCATTAGCAATAGCTACCACCGTGGTTCTGAGCGTTGGTCCTGTGGACTGAGGGTTGGCCCTTTTTCACCCCTGCGAAATCCATGGTTTACAACAAATACAATTCACGATGATAGGTTGTTAAGAATCATGGTTGTGGTCCAGTGGTAAGACCTTCGCGTAGTGTGCGGGAGCTCACAGGGTCGATCTCGACCTCCACCCTTCCAACTGTATACAATACTTTTCCTCCCATAAAAATATTAAATTTTGACCTTGGACTTCACCAAACTTCGGCCTTTGGGAGGGGCATGTGGCGACCTCCAGGCTAGCCAAGTGTCAGCATCCCATTGGTTCATTCACAACAAACCATAAACTACCACATAGCCCAAAAATTTGGGCCAACCATAAATTGATACTTGTCAGCACACTATTGTCTAGAGGAAACCATAAATTTGACCCCTTTGACCCTGTTTGACCTTTTTTTTTTTTTTTCCTATTTGGAAAACTGGACAACAGGCTCTAACTTTCTCATATGGAGTCAATTTTCGATGAAACGAAGTGTGGCAGATTCTTGGTGATGAGACATATCCAGTCATTCAGGTTTGGAGTGATTATGAGAACTTTATATTTTAAGAAAAAAAAATCCCCCGATTCAGTTTATGATCAATCCTTCCCACTGACAGGCTTTTGGACCCACAAAAGTTGGTTATCTAATGAGAGATGAATACTCTTCTCTTTCCTAAGATCTATCAACTTGATTCTACTTGGAAAAATCTCCATGACAACCACTTGGGTTCACTGACATGCCTTGCCTTTCAAATGGATTGGCACTTCAACCAATGTCCTCCTTTCGTTGTTGATCCAATCCAACACTTTTTGGTTGCTTATTAACTGATAAAACACCTTGTTGTACCAAATAAATCCCTCAATGCATGGAAAACTGACCAATGGCATTCCCACTGAGAATCATGTTCCTCCTTTGCACAAAAATGCATACGATGCAAGATTCTCCTTGGAAACCACTTTTCCAATTTAAGCCCATCTGAGTGAACTAAAACAATGAGTTCCAATATTAGTAATGAAAGGAAATAAATGACCATTATTTTTACCTCCATGGTTCCAAATTCCAAATCTAGAAGAATGAATTCGCCATCTCTTTCTATTCTTGGTGTCAACACATCAAATGGTCTACAATGGTTATTGTTTTCGCTGCAAACTTTTTGGCATCTTGTCCACTATTCGCTTCTTGATTCCATAATCCTCAAGTATTGACATACTACTCAGGCCATGATTTGAGAATGAAGGCTAATCATGAGCCTCTCACTCAACAGTGAACCTTCCAAAATCCTGAGACATCTTGTTACAAGAAAAACCATTAATTTGAAGCACATCATGAAATGAATACAACTTGACGACCTCTTCCTTTTTCTCCTTCAAAGCAATAATGTCACATCCTATGAACATCACCATGAATTATTACATCTTGGTGTACAAACTCATCTACCAAACACAAGTCAACAAAAAATTCCTCTTCAAACAACTGACTCTCAAGTCAAACAAAAGCATGTACAAATTCCCATATTTGCTGCATCTAAGTGAGTCTGAACATAACTCTACTTTTCCAGCATCTTGCTTCATGAAATATGCAACATACTTTCAAGATAAAATAAATGCATTCAATTGGCAAAGAAATTCCTCAATAAGACAAGATTTGAATGAATCATCAAAAGGAATGCAAGTCCTTAATTGGTTAATAACTCTAACCATCTCTTTCCAAACCATTTCAATGGCGCTTCTTTCAACTGCACTTCATCATGTGAATCATCCTAACCCACATCAATTATGGAATCCTCTTTTCCATTCTTGTCAACATCTCTCTCCACCTTCTTCAAATGTCGTGGGTGATTTGTTGGATACAAAGTCCAACACTTGTCTACCAGATGACCTCGCTTATGGCAATGAGTGCAAAATAATTACATCTTCTTTTCAACATGGTTTTCATTATCCAATGGACCTTTGGCTTTCTGCCTCCTTTGTTTTGAAAGTTTTTTGTGCATGGATATCTTCTTCTAACACCTTGAAATAGTATGGTTATTCAAACCACAAAAGGAACATGTAAATTTTCTCCAAATCTTATGTGAGGATTTTCCATGTTTATCATAGTTAAAAGAGACTTGATTAAAGGCTGATTTATACCTCGCACATTCACCTTTGTCACCTTCTTTAGGAGCTGAATTTGATGAGGTAGTGGCTTTCTTCAGAATACCAAAAATGGATTCAGAGACTTTAGATCTTTCAACATCCTCTTGTTTGTCATTCTCATTAGTTGCATGCTTATGAACATCTTCTTGCAAAGTAGGTGTAAAACTTTTACATTCCTCATGAACACAAACTTCACAAGCTTGAGGTAATGAACATGTAATGAAATTCCTTCTTGGCACACCTTCATGTGCCTCCTTGGCTTTGGAGCATTCTCCATCATGTTGTCCATAACCAAGACCCAAATACCTTGGTCTTTCCTCAACAACAATTGGTTCAACTATGCCTTGTGCATGTTTTTCTAATCCTTTACCTTCAAAGCCCATCTTCATCAATAATTTGGACCCTATTCCTCTAGTGTATCTTTCAAAAGACCCAAAACATTCATCTTCAGAGGAAATAGAAGATAAACTTGAATTACATACCTCTTTTTCATGCACATACTTGGATAGAGTTTCCTTTGCATCATGGAGTTAGGTATCCATCTCATGCAACATTTCAATATGATCTTGCTTCTCCTCCTTCATGGAAATCTACTGCTCTTGAAGTATAGTGTTCTCCTTCCTATCTTCAACCAACTCACGCACCATATCTCTTATGATGTAGAGCTTTTGCAACATCTATTTATCAAAGATTCTTGCCAAGGAAGATGGATTACAAACAATGCTTGATGAAGATGCCATCACACTTGTAAAGCATAACAATATTCTTTGCTGTGATTTGAGAGATGGGTTCTCAACCTTGACCTTCTATTGTCTTCAGCTTACACACATAAACTTGCACATAATTAAATTCTCCTTGCACAAATGAAAAACCAATCGCTAATTCTCTAGCTAAACTTGGAAAACCATCTCAGGGATTAAATGAGATAAAATTTTCTTTGATACCAACTTGATCTGAATATGGACAAACTAGTTTTGCTGTGCTAGCTTCCCCATCAGTATAAAATAATTGTGTTTAAGGATCGTCTCAAATTAGAAATTTATGAGAGGGTTTATGTGTCAAGTTTTGTGTGTCTTTTATGAGAAATTCATTAAGTAAATTATTTGTTAAAAACACATGCACAACAATTAAATTGCAGAGAAATAATACACAACAAACACATTACATAGTAGTTGATAACAGAGTTCACCCCTCCTGGGCTACATCTCCATGGACCTACTTCAATGGCTTGGCCCTCTTTAGATTAAAGGTCAATTATTTGATTACATGCACCTAAATTGCTCGAATGGCTCTGAAACCTACTCCATTGCATTCAGAAGACTCAAAAACCCCTAGGTAGCCTCTTATGGCTCTGCAAATGGTCTTCAGGTGATATAGACATGGCCTCCTCTCCTGGTGACCCTAGGCTTATTTAATCTTAAAAGTGGAAAATTCACTTATAGAAGTGCTCCTCTGCCTTTGAAACCTACACCATCATTCTCAAAGAATCCAAATCATCTAGGATTGACTCTTTCTAAGCCTAATTTGGTTAAAATATGTGAAATTTATGGCTTCTTCAGTTTTTCCTAGAAAAATTCCACTAAAACTAGAGAAACTCCATTCAACCCCAAAAAAATTGGAGCTAGCGCCGAATTTGGCAGCCCCTACCAGCTTAATTCACAATTAAATGTCAAATTAATTGAATATAAGTTTGCATTAATTGTAGTTTAGCGTGTTAAGCGCGTTTAAACAAATCCTCATTAAAAAAGGATTACCGCATTTTAAAGCACGGTTAAGGGTTAATTGAACTCGTGTTTAATGCTAATTCCATGCCATTAGAAATATCTCCCACCGTGGTCTTGAGCATTGGTCCTCTAGACCAAGGGCTGGCCCTTTTTAACCTCGCTAAAATCCATGGTTTAAAACAAATACAATTTGCGTCGACAGGTTGTTAAGAACCATGGTTGTGGTCTAGTGGTAAGACTTGCGCATAGTGTGGGGGAGGTCACGTGGTCAAGATCGACCTCCACCCTTTCACATGTATACAATATTTTTCCTCTCATAAAAATATGAAATTTCGACCTTGGACTTAACCAAATTTCTGCCTTTCGGAGGGGCACGTGACGGCCTTCGGGCTATCCACGTGTCAGCATCCCATTGGTTCGTTCGCAACAAACCATAAACTGCCACATAGCCCAAAAATTTGGGCCAACCATAAATTGACACTTTTCAGCAAACTATTTGGTAGAGGAAAACCTTAAATTTGACCCCTTTGACCCTGTTTGACCTTTTTTTTTTAAATTCGCCTGTTTGGCAAAGCAGAGAGCAGGCTGTAACTTTCTCATATGGTGTCGGTTTTCGATGACACGAAGTGCACCAGATTCCTGGTGATGAGACCTATCTGACCATTCAAGTTTGGAGTTATTCTGAGCACTTTGAAATTTTAGCAAATGTTTGCCCCCAATTCAGCTTCTAATCATTTTTTATGGTAAATAAAGGAAACTTGTTGAGTCATGTAATGTCCAAGAAATGTATCTTTATAAATCCAAAAGGGATAAAATCAATAACACTGATAACTCCTTCCAATCGTAAGAATTTTATGGATTCCTTCATGTGCAAGATAATCTTTGTGAGGAGATTCATATATGATTTTTCCTAGATTGTAAAGCCCCTATAGTAGATGATCAAGAAAGATGCTCAGTTCAAATGCAATACCACAAACAGGAATATTTCAGTGAAATCTAGGATGTTATAACACAAATCCTTGCATTGTACAATTGAGACTCGAGTGAATAATTCCCCCTATACACTTTTATGTATGACATCTCTCTTATTGCAGTGCTCACCTAGAAAAATGTCTAGAGAGATGAAATGCTGATATTTTTCATGCGTACGGGTTTACAAGGAATTGAATTAAATTATTTTGACATACATAAGAAAACCCTTGTATTTTATAACTTATTTAAGTAGTTCCCTCCATACATCCTAAAGATCCATGTAAAGGCAATAGTTCCCCACCTTGTAGTAAGTTCAATTTGAGTACAAAAAGAGTTAGGTGAAGGGAGAGGCAACTAGATGACTTCTCTACAGGAATATGGCTTAGAATTTAAACCTACCCACACTATTGAAAGTCATGGTTTTTATATGCCCTCTGTTGAAGCCATATACACTAATAACAATGAAGAAGAAGGATGGGAGAAATATTTGTCAATGTTTTCACTTCACACTGCCTTTGATCTCCACATTAAATAATCATGGTAGGGTGCCATGCCCAATAATCTTACCACCAAGCAAAAAAGGGCCATAAGACCCAAATCTTCACAGTACTAACTAATTAACAGGGTACTCTTCAGGAAGAACCACAATGGCATTTATCTTTGATGTTTGGAAAATATTAATGCTGAGAAGATTCTATCATAAATGCACGATGGGATATTTGACATACACTTCATATTTGAAACCACTACACACAAGATGCTTAGGGTAGGATACTATTGGCCAACATTATTCCAGGACTCACACTTCTATGCTAAAAGAAGCCCAATTTGTCAGAAGTGTGTTCGCCATAAGAAAAGGTCCATTATACTATTACAACTAATGGTGGTAGAAGAATCATTCCAATAATGGGTAATGGATGTAATCGATGAAATTTATCCATCTTCTTCTATGCAATATTGGTAGATAGTGACAACCACGAACTACTTCAACTATTGGACATGGGTTAATCCAGTATCCAAAATTAGTGATCAAGTGGTCATTTAGTTCCTCGAGCATCAAATCATTGATAGGTTTGGAATTCCAACAAGTTTAATCATTGATAATGATTCATGTTTCCCATATTTAAAGTTTATCGAATATGCATTAGACAAATTCATTGTATTAAGACACTCAATTAACTATTACCCCCAATGCAATGCATTGAGTAAGTCTAGCAATAAGAATCAAATTTGTATCCTAAAAGAAACCATAACAAGTCAACAAAAAAACTGGCACAATACCCTAGCCAATGCACTCTCAAAAGATCATCCAACTCCCAAGGCTACTTTAAAAACCTCCCCATATTTTTTTATCTACAACCAAGAATCCATACTACCCCAATGTCTTCCTTAGAGTGATCCAAAGCTTAAAATAATTAGCACAACACCCTATCCAATGCACTCTAAAAAATATCATCTAACTCCCAAGACTACTTTAAAAACCTCCCCATGTTGTTTTTGGACTACAACCAAAAAGCCATGCTACCCAATGTCTTCCCTAGAGTGATGCCAAGCTTCCCAAGGCTAGTCATGTCCGACAATGCAAAGCATAAAATATGAATGACGAACAAAATAAAAAACTCCAAAAGGACAAATCTTTTGGCTCACCTAACAAAAGAGTGTAAAATTTCATTAGGGTGCCTTCAATGTTAGCATGGAAAGAATGTGTTTTTTTTTTCACATGGAAAAGTAAATATATCTCCATGTCCACTTCATTGTAAGAAGATTGCAAGATAAACAATATTTCAGAACAACCTTTTCTAGGTGAAAATTTGGTATGGACTTTGATATGAAGATTTTTTGTAATTGTGAATAAACTAGAAAGCTAAATTTCTTTAGATCTCAATAGGTGGTATTGCTAAATCCTGGTAATCCACGGAAGCGTCTTAAAAACAAATGTGCTTGACTTAATTAAAATAGAAGAAACATTTTATCACAACACTCATGGTACAAGGAAGACAAAATTATCATTTATAATTCATATGTTTTGAGTGCTTGAATACGAGAAGGATAACCATATGGAATTATTATTTTTAGGGTGTATGCGATAAATTGGATGTGGATGTGATTAGTAATTTTTGTTTGAATAAGGGACAAATGATAATATGGAATTATTATTTTTAGGGTGTATATGATAAATTGGATATAGATTTGATTAATAAGTTTTGCACAACATAAAATATTTTAGAATTATGTACTTTAGAATTTTTTTGACTCTTTTCAAACTTAAAAGTTTCGAACAAAGTTCTCAAACGAACATATGAAACTTTGTTGGGGTTATTTGATTCTTATTTGGTAGAACTTTGTTGAAATTTTTGTATTGGGACATAAGCACTATAAGTAGGTTTTATATTTAGAAATGTGTGTTTTAGGCATAAATATAGTAAATGAGGAAATACTTATTGTTGGTTTTAATTGAAACTTCTTTAGCTAAAACACAATGAAAAATATCTAAACATCTTTCCACAATCTATCTCTAGGGAGTCTTTAGCATATTAGTTGAATATGGATGTCATTATGATGTCTTAGGAATCATGGATGGGTCTTGGATCTTTGACCAAAGTCCAGAGAGGGGAACAAGAAACTTTGAACCTAAATATTGCTTCTCAAGCTCAAGTTCCATGGATGAGTCCTTGAAGCGCCACATATCTTCTCAATCTCAGGGGTCATGGATGAGTCCTTGAAGCGCCACATTTGACCCTTATAGGATATAAATAATATTTGAGTAGGATATGTGTGTTGTGACTGGGCTATTTGTAAATAAATAATTTGTGTATAACCAAGGTTAGGAGATGACAAGAAGGGCATTATGTCCCAAATGAAGCTTCTTGGGATCAATCTCCATGAAAGAGAACACAATTTGAAAAATCATTCCTTCAGATGGGGATCTTTCAACTATGATACCAATGGACTTCATGATATGCTTTTAGTAAGACCAATGGGTCTTTAGGTTTTGACAATGGTCAAGTAAAGATAACAAGAGCCTTAAGAATAACAAAGTTTCTTGGGCTCAAACATCATGAAAGATGTATATGAAAGGTCTATAACCATTAGGGGAACTTTTAGGGGCTAATATTGGTAGGTGTGCTAATTTTCCAAGCATTTTCCAAAAAACGATTCCCTAGTTTCCATTTCTTCTAAAAATAGATTGGTCCAAATTTTACAATATAAAGTGATTTTACCTTAAAAAATGCTAAAATTTTATAGAGACTATATGTAAAATTATTTTAAATTTGAGTATTTTTATGAAGATATCACGAAACATTTTATAGTTTCCATATTAAGGATTGGTAAAATTTTTCGAATGTTCTAAACCTAGATAAATTTCAATCTCTAAAATATTCCCTGATAATTACAACAAATGTCCTCTCTATAGGGCCTTTCAATTTTGAGTTTTATTCTAGGTACCATTAGGAATTCTTTCCCAAAAGCGATGATTCTAGTGTGCTTGATAATGCGTCAAGAAGGAAAATAGGTTCTATGAAATTGTACGATGGTAATTTCATTTGAAACATGTAAGAGTGACATATTTCTAGGTAACTAGTGGGTGAAATCCCGAAGTTGGGAAACACTTTTTGGCGGATGGCTAGAATTTGGGTGAGATTTGTAATTTCTCGTCCGAGAAAATAGTCAACTCCATTTCTCGACCGAGAGTTTTTAAAGCTCTTGTCCGAGAAAATAGTCAACTACATTTCTCGACCAAGAGTTTTTAAAGCTCTTTTCCGAGAGATTCTTAATGTTTTTCCTGAGAGTTTGATTGGGCTTGACCGGAGTTAAAATTCTCTCAGCCGAGAGTTAAGTATTTTCTCGTCTAAGAGTTGTATTGACATAAACTCTTGGGAAGAATCTCGGACGAGTGTTTTTTTAACTCTCGTCCAAGATTTTTTTTAACTCTCGTCTGAGAGTTTTATTCTTATAATAAAACCCCAAAATTCTTAACTCGCTCGGCATTCTGCACTATCACTTTCATTTTGGCGTTGTCGTTTTCGCGTTTTCGCAAACTAGAGTTGTCGTTTTGGATTGGAGTTGTCGTCGTTGAGCATTTGAGCCATCATTATTCATCTAGCCAGGTAAGCTTCTTCATCTATCCATTTAATAAGGGCTTGACAACCAGCCCCTTTCGTGCAATACTTTGTCCAATACTTTATCCACTTAATTGTATCGAGTTTTCCCTAGTTCATAGTACTAGGGAAAACCAAGAAACCTCTAACAAGCCTCCAAATTCACTATAATTAGGTCACTTAACATTATTTTTCAAACATATACAAGGGCAGACCATATCTTCTAGCAAATAATCGAAATAGAATACAATTACTTATTCTTGAGGACGTTAACTTTTGCTCATGAAAGCTTGGTTGTGTGCACACTTTTAATCTATAAAGATTCAGCCTCAGTTAGGGCTTCTTGTAGCTAATGCTGCAACTCCAATTCTATCTTACAAACCACTTGCAAACAAACCTTATCTTCAACGTTGTTTTACTAGAAAATTTGGCCCTTAGACATAGGTTTATTCCAGCATTGAATGACCTCAAATCTAATCCAATTTAGGGCTCAACCCTCTGGCAACCAACTCAGAATATGCAGCCCTATTCCCAAGAAAAATCAGCCCTCGTGCATGCACAGAATCATCCACGAACTCAGCTTGTTTCCTTCCTTGATTTGGTGCTCCAAGACATGCCTTACAGCCCTCCAAATAGGTTACCATAGGGGCTCAGCCTTACCTCCAAGACACATAAATTATGCACCCTATTCACAGAGATTTTGTCACCAAATATGCCCAGAAATACTCCAAACAATATTGGCTAGCGTCCCTCCTTACTCGGCCAATTAGATCATACACCATAGACACCAAAACTCTCCTTTTTCCACTTCAGCTAGGGCTCTCAATCCTGCAACTACCTCAGAAGCCATTTTTACCTTTTGTCTGATGCAGTTAATGTGATTTAAATGAGCTCCAATGCCTTCTATTTATATAAATAGATGGAGGAATCAAGGGGTGTCTTTTGGTGTTAGTGTGACCCTTCATTTGTGAGGTTGACTTTGATGAAAAGCCTCTTTTAATTTTCCCTCGAGAATATTTAAATATATTCACGTTGATGATTTCTCACCCAAATAAATATTATGCCACATTAAATTATAGGAGGAATACCAGGTCGATTTGAACACATTAATAATAATAATTTTCCTTTATCCAAATAAATTCTCTTTGGGTCAAGATGGTTTCTCCTTGGGGTAGTTTGGCTTCTCTTGGGGGAGTTCATCCCAAAGATACTCCAAATTTCAACACTCCATCTCTAAATTGATTGGTCTTAAAGAAAATTTCCCACAACTCGTTACCCAACACCCCTTAAACAATAAAAATATTTACCAAATCCTTCAAAACCTATAGTATGTGAAAGTATAATGGCTCAAGGTTTGGGATAAAAATAAAGCAACATTGGGTGGTGGATCACCATGGCCCTTGGGGGTTAGGCCCCAATCATCCACAACAATTTTAGGGATAGCAATAATTGGTTCCCATCCATGATTGGTAGGTCCAAGAGGCTTATTGGCTTTTGGTATGGTGAGACCAATTTTTTGAAAACCAGAACCAAAATCAACTAGTTAAGGGTTCTACCAAACCAAAACAAGAAAGTGATCCATATAGACTAGTTTTTTAACAAATTTACTAGAAACAACATAAAATATTAAAAAAATAATGAAAAAATACATATTCATGGACTTCAATGTAAATCCAAATAATTAGACACCAAATATGGAAAGTTTAGGTAGTTGCAATGTATGGAGTTTGTAGTGTGGTTTGGTTTTTTCCCACCCAACTTCTTACCTACAACAACATAGCTAGAGGCATTATCAGTGATAACCTAAATAACATTCTCCACACCTAACTTGAGGACAATCACATTTCATAGCTGAAATAACAAGTTTGCATATTAATCCCATTTAGATGCATTTATTGATCTCAAAAACAAGGATCCTTGTGTGAAAATAAAAAAGGAAATTAATCATGGTAAGAGACTTTCCATCATTCCATCCATTTGAGAAAAAATCGCCCTTTTTTTCCCTATGATTTTTCAATCTCTATAAACTAGTCATTTATGGATTAAACATTTATTTTTAATCTATAAAACTAGCCTTTGAAGCTCTTACTAACAACAACTATGAAATCTAGAGTAGATTGATAATAAGCAGAGTAGGAACTATTGAAGGGGATATATTCATCATACCACAATTTGGCCATGTACTCATAAGCATATTCCTTGTACTTATTCCAATGGTTTCAATGGTGGGTTGAGTGCAACGTGGAGGAAGGTGGAAGAAAACCAACAATACTCTCTTGTTTGTGGAATTGAAAGTGAAACTGTGGGATGCTTTTCATGAATGGGAGAAACATGTCTAAAGTGTTCCCTAACAATTATAGAGTTAGAGGAGGAACCTTGAAAATTATGGCTACATTTCTATAGAATCTCTCTCCTTTTGTCTATCTTAGCTTGCATCTCTTTCTGGCTGACCTTTTTCTGATTTATATTTCTCAATAAGGGTTTTCATTTCCTTTATAATTTCTATATCCTCCATAGTAAACCTCATCATGGTTTAATTTTCCCTCGAATACTAACTAAGTGTTATTCCAGACTAAAAATCATAGCATTGGGTGGTGGGTCATCCTAGTCCTTTGGGGTTAGGCCCCAACCATCCATGCCAAGTTTAAGATTAATAAATATAGGATTTCATCCATTATTAGTAGATTCAAGCATATTTTCGACATTTGGTATGTTGATACCCTATTTTGAAAACTAGAACTGGAATCAACCAGGTGAGGGTCTAATGAAACTAGAATAAAAAATTGGGAGTTCCTGTCATGCTTAGATCAGGATGCTACATTGTTTCCAACATAAATTAATTCCTTATTCATAAGTTTGCATGATTTTTTTCTTTAATCTTATTTTCTTACTCCTATTGAGATTGTCGCTTTAGGACCATCTTTCTTGTAATTTCCTCAACTTCCCTTTTTCCTTTTGAAAATGTTTGAGTCTTTTATCCTTCAACATTTTTTCCCTTGATTTGTCTTTTTCCACGTAGTATAGAGACCACTAGTTGAATGAGGTAATTTTTCTTGTCTATTTGTTACATTTTCCATCTTATCGTCTTTTCCATATCTCACAGTTAAGATCTTTTGAAGATATCCCTTCATTATTTGATACCTCAATTTTGTATAAATCTGGTCTAAGTGACATAACCTTACTTTCTTCGAGGACTGTGACTATTCTCCTCATGCAAGGAATCTTGGTAACCCTACCATCTTATAGATATCCCTACAAAAACAAATTCATTTAAACAAAATTTGATTATAGAATGAAAAATACTTACTTGATAATTGAAGATAAAGTCTTCATCTTGATTTCTTTGATGGTGGAGAAAAGATGTGTTAGTGCTTTCTCTTTGAATGATCTTCTTCAAGGGTAAGTACTAGATATTTTTTGTAATGATGATAAAGCCTTCTTTTCTGCACTCTTCTGTACCAGTCCTAGGAAATCTCGGTTCTTAGTCTTTAGATAATATCCTTCCTTGGCCAAGTATGAGATCTTGTATAGTGATACTGCTCTTTTATCCACCTTATCATGATCTTCTCTTTTCTACACTACTTTGGACCAGGACATGATGTGGCAGATTGAACCCAAAAATTCCTTGATTGCAGCATGTTGCATTTTGACACCAGAACATGTTCATGTAAGGTTATCATTGTAGCAATATCAAGAACACATTGATACATCACTGTACTGTGACCTCTATATAACACCAAAACGTAGTCCCTTGACCTTCCTGTGATCTTCCATTTGATACTGATGATTACGGAGAATGGAACTATACATTTAAATCTAGACATCATCTCCTAAAACAGAAAAACACTGAACTGTGGCATCATCCGAATTTCATCTACTATAATTGGTACTTGAACTGAGCCATTGTATCACTGTAAACTTATTATTGAGTAGCACTGTAAACTAGCACCGAACCACTACGTCCCTGAGATTTTCTCTGAACCTGTAATATGATCCTTTCTCGACCTCCTGAAATTTTAACCTGAACCCAGAAGATAATCCGAAAATCTCAGAGGAAGATCTGAACTTGATTCACTGTAATTCAGTTTGAAAATCTCAGACCAAGCTAAACTCTGTCCGTGTCTTTTCTACGCAGTCCAGTGGGCTATTTCTGTTGAGAATTTTATCACTAAATTTGTATCGAACTTTTTCTTTGTAAAAGAACAAAACTTCTTCTCTCTGAATTTGATCCCAGATAGTAACTTTTCTCTAATTTCAAAATCTTCTTGCCTATAAGGTGATCATCTTTTTCCATAGTTGTGAAACCATGTTGAGAATCTAGAGGGGTTATAAATTCTCTTCTTGATAATTACTTGTGAGCTTGTTTGCTTATGCATTCTTCTTAATTAATCCTTCATCAAGGAAATTACCAAAGTGTACAGGACACAAATGATTTAAGCAGAAGTAATACTTTTATTATAGGAAGGTAAATCACAGATTTACCTTCCTTTCATTACACTTCAAAATTCATCACAACCCTTGCGATATCTGCATTGTAACCTTGTAAGTATTTGCATATTCTTCTCAAACTAGCTTCATCAATCCACATTCTATACCTTCAGTTTACACCTTCAATCTACACCTTTAGTTACTTCTATTTCAGGTGAATCTGAATCCCTTTTAGCTTCTTTACCATCTCAAATAAATCCGCAAAATCTGTCTTGGTTGATCGAAAAAATTCCTCCTCAAATGAGCTGTAGAGAGGTTATTTATATAGACAATATAATTTTCTTTTAGGACGACCAGTCAGCACAATAGAGAGCCAACTTTATGGTTAATTATAGGCCGACATGAAGAATAGATATTTCAACGTTTATAAGATTATCTTTGTGCATCTTTTGGGAGTCACCTCTTCACGGTATTTTTCCAAGATCTTGGAGTATATTTGTTGACTAGATCCTTCATGATCATGACTCTTAAATACATCTTATTATTTTGACTTCTTCTTTACATAGTAATATAATTACATAGTCAATATGAAGACCGACCTAGTTATACTTCTCAACTTTCCATTTCATTCACACATACATATTATAACAGAGAAAACATAAAATGATAAGATCAATATCAATAAAAACATATGATCAATCATTTTTATCAATGAACATACATGAAAATCTAGTTTAATCATCCATGGTTAGAGAGAAGCCATGTTGAGCAGAGGAACGTTGGTTACATCCTTATATGGCATGTAACTCGGTCCCATAACTTGGGGAGTCACTCTAGCCTTGACCCGTGTCCATGTATGTTTTTGTAAACTTGGCTGGCATTCGTATCCCAATTTCCATATATTTCTCCACCTCAACGCCACATAATTCTAAACTTTGACCCTTGTCATCGTAACCTAAGCACGTGTTCCTATATGTCCTTACGTCCCTGTAACCTCAACCTTGTAACCTTACGCTTTGACACAAACCATGTCCTCATAGAGACAATTTAATTTATTGCAAAGGAGAATATGAGAGGTTTTAATTGGGATTGTAAATCAAATTTGGAAATTTTGAGGTTAATAACTAAAATTTTAGGATACAGGAAATATATATAAAAAAAGTATTAACATTAAATTTTATATGATATTGCTAACAAAATTCCAAACATTGAAAAATGCTTACCATACTTTTTATACCATATAACTAATATTGTTGTTGGCTTCAAAGTGTTGGAGCTATAATACCTGTTATCCAATGGTTGATGGCATGACTGTCAATTGATAATTTGTTTTCTAATTTGTTTATGAGGGGCAGAAATTTGATTTGATACTATAGCAACAATGGCATCAGGCGAGCCCTACAGAGACCCCTCCATGAGAGGAGGATTCTCAGATACATTTTTTGTTTAGTTATGTCATGTTTTCAAGTAGGTTATATTTATTTTTCATTGTGAAAAATTGATTAGTGTGAAATTTTTTTGTCCTGCACAGGTGGACGCACTCATATGAATTATGCGTCCAGACAGGAAATCGAACAAGAGGAGCCACATAGACCTATTCCCATTCGCCCCCAATTTCATAGAGCCCATTCTAAGGATTATATTATACATGGTATAGGTACACATTATATCAATTCCTAGTTAAAATGTTCAATTTTACGTTATATTCAATGTTCAACAGGTGAATTTTTTTTTTTTTCAAATCACATGTGTTTAATGTGAAAAAATTATGCTCCATAGGTGCAAATGTAGGAGTTGGGGTTGGCCCTATTACTGGTGAGGGGCAAAGGAGAACAATGTCTCAACCTATGGCATCCATCCCACACTTGGATACTTCTCCTCTAGGTAAAATCTAAAGGAAAATTTACTAGTTGATGTATGTTTAATGTGAAACTTATTGTGTGTCTCATGTACTTGTGTTATAAAACAATTTAATGTTTTTTACAGTGGGTGTTAGAGACATTCATTCCTTGGAAGGGAACCATCCTAGTATGAGCAAAGAGGAAGAGATAGTTTTTCCACCAGGTATTTTCAAATGACCAGATAAGTTTTTTAAATACAATTTTTCCTTATAAATTATTTAATTTTTAATATGTACAATAATTTAACATGTTACAGGTGGTCCTAGTCGCCCTCCTAGGGGGAGAGGTCATAGGGTTCATGAGTTTGCTCGAAATCTGAGTATGATCCCCTTTACACCCATCCCAGTGATATTCGTGAGCAGATGCCTTGGGAAGATACCATCTCCTTACTTACTATTGATGGGATGAGGGAGCATTCCATGAGATTGCGCAATGAATTGCAAAGTTGCAATCTCTCTGCCCCTAGTCGAAATTGTCTCCAAATGGTTTTGCACAATTTGGAGAGTTTGATAGAGACTTATCGTGGGGTTGGACCATCAACCCAAGTTTTTTTTGACATGATGCGTAGGAGGAGAGCATCAGTGATTGGTATCCATTCCTACAATGAAGTTAAAAGTAGGTTCACTAAAGAAATGGCCTTGTCACTATTTGACTTGCAGCCTGAAGACAAAAAACATCTAAAGATTGCAAGGTTCAATGATCCCAATATCGCACCTTATATTTATGAGAAGTTCTTATATGTATACAGGAAGTTCCAAAATAATGATGAGGTGCTGCAATATTTTGTTAGGATCTTGTTTGCTCAATTCCGAGAGCACATGGACCCTAACTATATAGATACTAGGTCCAAATTCTATGGAGCTAGAAAAGGTCGTATATATGAACGACTTGATGCTATGTGAGATGTTGGGTTTAGGCCTCTAGCACCTCGTTTAGCACCTCGACCACCTAGGGTAGTTACACTTCCAGAGCAGTTAGCCCTTATCTCGAGAGCTGCATCACAAATGAGGGAGAAGATACAAGAACATATTGCAGCTGCTTTAGGAGGGGTGGAAGTCAGCTTGGGGACAATCCAACCTTCATCTAGTGCAGGAGTTCGTTCATTTGTGAGTATTCCAGATGACATGTTGAGGGAGATGGTGCGAGATGATCTTATGGAGTATTCATCCTCATGTAGAGACCTCTATGAGCGATCCATTACACGACAAATGCACACCATGGGCGAGGCATGTACAAGCATTTTTTTATCTATTTTAAAATACACATTTATAGGATGAGCTAGAGTGCATGTAACATGTTTTTTTGGTGCATATACATTTAGTTTCCAAAAACTTACGCCAATATATTTATTTAACTTATGCAATTTACAACATTCTTAGAACAACATTGCCTTGCCCCTGATCCTCATTACACTAGTAGAAAATGGCTAATTAATTACTAAAAAAACGACTAAAATTTGCATATAAACGACTATTTTTCGATCGGTGACCAATAGTAGCTAATTTACAGTATCTTATAACGCGACCAACTTTTAGTCATTTTTACCTTAGTCATTAATTGGTTATCTCAATTTTGTTGTCTAGTAGTATATTTGGTCATTAATTTAGTCAGTGATTTGGTCGTTAATTTAGTCATTGATTTGATCATTAATTTAGTCATTGATTTGGTCATTAATTTGGTCATTGATTTAGTTATTGATTTAATCTTTGATTTGGTCATTAATTGTCACAATTAATGACCAAATATACAACAAAATATATTACTATATGATCACCTGAAAAAACCAATTAATGACCAAAATGTTGGTCGTGTTATAAGATACTGTAAATTAGCTACTAATAGTCATATATATGCAAGTTTTAGTCATAGTTTAAAACCAATTAATGACCGAAGAAATATGACTAAATTTTTTCGTGTTATAAGATACTATAAATTAGCTATTAATAGTTGTATATATGCAAAATTTAGTCGTAATTTGTAATCACAAATTTATCATTTGGAGTAGTCATTTATCTTTTTTTGGTAGTTTCATATTCATTATATAAACGACTAATTTAATAGTTTATATTCATTTCATTCACTTTCATTAATAATCATTATAAATTACTAATTTAGTCATATATTCATTTTATTTGTGTTCATCATTAATCAATATAAACTACTAATTTAGTAGTTTCAAATTGACTTTGTGTTTATTATTTATCAACATAAATTAATTTGTATGATTTCAAAAATGACATACAATGTGCATGTTCACCTAATATGAAAACACAAAGCTGCATATTTTAATTAGAATACTAAGCAATATCAAATGCAACTATAAATAATTGCAACCACATAAATTATATTATATGAAATGTTAAAGTATTACAATATGGGTTTCCAACTTAATATTGGTTGGACTACAATTTACACACAAAATGATGTTTCATCACTTCAAAACATTATCATTGTGTTGTCAAGGAATTGTAGGTGAATTCACAAACTCGAAAGACTTGACCATCAGTCTTTATGTGTGTCTTATGTGGGATATTGGCTCTAAGAGTATCATCAAACCAATTCTCCTCTCTCTTTTTGCATTTGTTGCTCCAATGTTATTGCTCCCCTCTTTTCAATTCCTTCTTTTTACCATCAATACTGAGTTCATTTTCTGAAAACAAAAGAAGATACAATGTAGAGTGTAAGATATGAAAGACAATGAACACTAGAATATAAACTGAATTAGACTATAAATAGTTTATACGACATATACCTCAACATCAGCAATGTCAAAGCCATTTTTCCCCATACAAGTAAGAAACTCGAACAAATTTTCTTCATTGGGGCGATAATGGCCACTATAATGTGGCCAGATAACATGTATAAACAAAGAAAATAAAATGTCACCATATATAGAAAAGAGCACCTTAGTAACTTAGTATTCAAATTTCAAGGAAAGCTTAGGAAAAATCATGTCAGCTAAGTTATATGCTAAAAAGCTCAAGTTGCAGATAACTTGTGAAAGCAAATAATATGAAGTATGATGTTTAATCCTTGTCGTTTTATTCACAACAACATTTCATTTTCTAACGCATGAACTTAGTAAATTACATAAACAACATGTACTCTAATAACAACATGAAAGTAACCTTTTCTGATAGTCATGAAAATATTTTAACACAAAATAGCTATAAGGATTCCAATCAATATAGTGTAATACTAATTTCATCTTCAAGATTTGGTTTTTGTTTAAATGAACATGATACTAAGTGTTAAAAGACAAAAAAATATCAAAATAAACATCCAAAATACAATCAAACAATAAAGAGAGGATATCATGAAATGGAAATTGCAATTACAAAATATTTGTTTACCTGTCCATTGATGTCGTGTCTGGCATTCTTAAAAAAAATTCTTGCCCAAAATAACCATGAGGTGAAATAATCACAACATTAAAAACTATAGGAATTCCTACTAGAAACATTTCCGAAGTCGATGGCTCAAGTGGCTAAGCAATCTCTAACAACAAATGAACCATATCCAAGACGTGATATGCATTGTTTCGCCATACTTTTTCCAATCACATTTCATGTAACATGCCCACAGCAGAGTCAAGTAACAATCAAACAAAGACATTGACATTTTTTTTTATCTTTTATATCTATAAAATTTGAATCTGATTTGTTTCTATTACAACTCTATTGAGACCACCTACTTTACAGTCAAAAATAGAAAAGGAGTAATTAGTCATACCTACCCATGGTCTCTTGTAGGAATGATAGAAGTGTTGGTTGATCCATTAATTAGAATTGCAAAAATATTGAGGAAAGACAATTCATTATCTAGTTAACCAATTGCACATTGAACCCTATATGGATAAGTAGCCCTAAATAAAGCCAGTTTTCTTTATCATATGCCTTGGAAAGACAAAATCACTAACATTGCTTGTAATTTTTTGGTTTGATGTTATAAATTCCTTTTTGGGCTACTCCTATTCCATAAGGGATTTGTTTCCCATGAAGGATGAAAATTTGTTCTAATGACAAAGAATCAGCTTAGTGGATTTTGACCCTACATGCACTAATTTTTGCAATGATTTTGTAGATGCAATTACATAGTGATATGGGTCTGAAATCATCTCATTCTTGTCTAATTTTTGGGATTAAAGCCTAAAATGTTGAATTGAAAGCTCCCAAATCCTACATGTGTATTTTAATTTGTCAACAATTCTTAGTTGCTTTGTTTGAAGGAAGTCATAGAACCCCTAGAAGAATTATATTGTCTTGCGAAGTGGCCGAGGGTTCTTATACTTTTGGAAACAGTGAAAAATTGTTTGTAATTATTCCCTTGATATTTGATCCATAAATACCTCATTACCCACCTCACCTGCAAAATTGAGGAAATATGAAGTCATCTTTAACTATCGCTCTTAAATTTATTCTATCATCCTCTTTATAAATTCCCTCAAAATGGTCTGTTGATGAGCAAATTGCTCCTCTAGATGAGACACCTTCTCATGAAGAAAAGTTTATTTCTAAACACCATCTTGAGGAAATTTTTCATTATAATTATAAATGTTGAAGAGAAAAAAGATTAGCTATTTAGTAAGGGATATGCACAAATGTTAGTGATTTGGTACAAGGAAAGACATGGGCAGTAAGAGAACTGTGGATATTCCCTACAACTCTTTTCCCAAATGTGACACATGAGGATGTATGCTTATTAAAAAACTATATTTGAGAATGTTCACCATTTTGAAGGCAAGACTATTTTGGATGTAGGCGCAAGAAGTTTGACACAGGCTCCTGCACCCGACCTGGCAGTCCACCAAATTACCTATGACTACGATCTATGCACTTCCCATCCTGTCAACTGCAGTTTCTCCAATTCTCGGTCATATTGTGCTTGCTGACACATCACTGTGACTTCAACTAGGCTACTCGATCTCATGTGTGGTGGCTACTAAACCTGCACTGACACAGGTCTAGCTGGCTCTGATAGCACTCCTCCATCCACAAACTAATTATGTTGACAACTTCCCTTCTATCGGTCATTTGCGTGTCTTTTTCCTCACGATTTCTCAATGGCTGAGTGGTGTCGACTAGTCTAGCACGTGCTGTTTCCTTCTTAGTGAGTTGCCACCTTATGCTTCTTGTGGATTTTTTTTTAGAGTGCGGGTTTGCGTGCAAGACACAATTCTTCCACCAACAACTTTCGACCATACCTTCCCACCTCTCCTAGCAAACTACTCTCGAAACTACGTGCTTCTTCAAGGTGATGCTGGTAGATCCTTTTCTGCCAACCAAAATGTTGACCACCACTTCTTCGCACAGTTTTATTTTCCTATTGGCAACATGGTTTTACCCTTATTTCAACCACTTTGTTTTTGCCATGATTGACACAACCTTGTAACTTGTTGAAATTCAACATTTGCATTCTTCCCACCTCTGTCACCTGATGAGTATGAATTCTTAAACTCTCTTCTGTCATTATCCAAAACATTTATTTCCTGGACACGTGATTTTGCAAATAAATTTTTTTTTGCAGCATAAGTCCTTGTCAAAATTTCATCTCTCATACCAACTGGCATCTGGTCGGAACTACAACCTAAAATCATACATACACCTCTTCGTCTATCACTCAAAGATGTGAATGGTGGAATATCTACTAGAGCACTCTTGGCATATGGAAGAGGTTGAGCCCTCCCTTATATTCCCTTTCCAAGACCTCCCTTAGGACCAAGATTCAAGTGGCCATCATCAGAAGAACTGTGTGTTGAAGGGCTTGGCATAGACCAATTTTCAAATTGAGCCCAATCCACAATCTGAGCATCTTGACTGGTGAATCCAAAATCACGTGGTCCCATATGGGGTTGTGGCCCTTTAATCCCACCCATATGTGGAAGTGAACCCATTTGTGCACATGCCATGTAAGGTGGCATCGCAGGTCCTCTCACACCATGATCAAGTGGTGTCACAAGTCTGCGACCTGCATATCCCATATTGGTGCCTCGAGAGCGGCCTCCCTATCTATGTAGTTCTTGCATAGCATCCTGATGCACTTCCTCTATTTTCTTGTGGCCCTCAACCTTCCACCTTTGTTTCCATCCATTCCTCCTCAGATCAATCAGAACCTTCAACATCAACCTCAGCCTAGAGGGAAGCCCTTGGGTATTTGACATTTTTGTCATCCTATCAAAGTAAACATCAATATGTTCCTTGGCCTTTGAATGGTCAATCATATGACCAATAGTTCTCATTAGTTTGCACAAATCTTCAAGATTTTCATCCTCTGCATGTTGAAATTCACCAATTAATTTCATGATGAATGCATGCATAATTCTTTCAGTCAACATAATTTCTTTATAAAGCTCACCAATAAACCTTATATTTCCTAGCATTCATCGTTGTGTTGCAGCCTTCTTCTCCCGTATTTCTTCTACTGAAAGGATTTTTTCACCATCCTCTTCTTCTTTCTTAGCCTCTGCCTCTTCTCTTTCATCTTTTTCAAATTCTTCCTAGAATTTGTTCAAAAGAACTCACTTGAAAACAACCTTCTCATTATCTTCATAAAATTCTGGTAATCCTACAGCAAGCTGAAAATGTAATTTTTCATACATTTCACAAAAAGTCGACTCCATCAAGGCTTTGTCAAATATTTGAGATATTATACCATGAAGACATGATGCGGAGTCAATGTTCACTTCTTTGACCTATTCAAAAAGTTTTTCAAATTTTTGGGGCGTTAATTTATTAAGGATGGATTTAATTTGTCATTTTTCAACTGATCCTCATCAGAAACCTTGCCCACATCAAAATTATTTCTCACTTGTCCAACTTGTGTAAATGGTGCTTGCACATAAGGCCCTCTAGGAAGGATGCCATTCATACTCATTTGTGTTGCACAAGTATTTCTTGCAAAGCCAATATTATAACTTTAGCCAAGTTGAAACATAGAAGAGGAACCACTTAGACCCACATCCATCCGCATATCACAACCAGCAGCAAAAGCATCCACCGGCTTGGCCCATCTATCATCATCCAAACTGGCCATATTTCTCCCACAATGTTCAAGTAGATAATTCCCACTCAGCTACCTTTCAAGACCTCTTGCAGTGCTTGCTAATGCATCAGTCTCTCCTACATGACTTGCAAGTGCTTGGGAATTTCCAATTAATTCAATAGTGTTTGGACAAATTTTAAAATGATTTGGTAGATCTCTACACTGATCCTTGATTGTCAAAAAAACTCACTCGAGTACTTTCTGTCTCCTGAACATTTAGTAACTAAAATAGTTACTTGACTCATAGGAGTTGAAAGCTCAACTGCATCTTCCCAGTCATCCACTTCTTTCAGGACTTGCTTCTCAGGCTCTTTTGAGGAAGTCTTACCCTTGACAACATCGGTTACTACTTTGGATGGTTCTGGACGGTTCAAATCTTCCTCCTTCTCTTGAACCTTATAAGCATTATATAAATCTTCTTTTTCTTCTTCTTGTTGACAACTACCTTGGCAACATCACCAATATTTGCAACAGTATTCTTCACAGAAACATTGGAAAAACTTTTATTCTCCTTTTTTGAAACTGCTACCCAAAATGCTGAAACTTTTGGTGCCTCTAAGTTGGTTCTTGTGTCATAGAAACCTCCAGAAAGTGCACTAGCTGGAAAAAATGTCCAAAAACGTTATTACAAGAAAAACATGGCCAATAACCTACAAAATACGTACAATCAAATGAGACAAATGATAAATGAAAACTAAACAATATGCAACCAATACCATCTACTACTGTCAAAACTATTGAAGTAATGGGCATATAAAAATTTGTTAGATTTATAGGTTAATGATTAATCATAAGAAACCGAAGAGATTGTATTCACACAAATGATAGCTCTAATAATTTGAACATTCAAGAGGATGACTAAGGTTTAAAAAATAGTGCTTGAGGTACTTTCTGTTTAAATTTACATACTTAATTCTATTTTAACTCAGAAAAATTAAAAGAAAGTCATTGTATTTCATTTCTGGAATTTCTGGGCAGAAATAAAGGGATTTCTTGTACATTTTCTAAGTTCATAAATACTTAGAAATTTACTTCTTTTAGCAGAAAAATCAGATCAGTGATTTGAATATAAATCTGGGTTTAGTGTAGAATTTTTTATATACCAATAAATTTTCAGATTTTTATGTACCCGAGTTTTGGAAATATTGTTATTTATCTATTATCCCTATTTGGGGATATTACATGCTACAATTGGTAAAAGAAAACTCTAGCTATTTGGAATGCTAAATATGAACAATAGTTCTAAATTTGGGACAAGGATGAGTCTGGTATATACAAATTGGAAGCATGCATGTGCCCTCACTTTCTCTCTCTGCATCGTTGCTACTTTCCTTCCACGACAAATTAGTGTCCAACCATCACTTTGCTCTCTCTTTGTTGCACATAGGAAACTAGGAAGATGGATCTGTTGGAGCATATCATTACATGGTATAAATCAGTATTATTGATATGCCATCAGTGTTATAGAGCTAATTGAGCAATAGATAAAACTATAAATGCTTTCTTTGCAAGGAAAGTGTTCTCCACCAAACCTAGTCTCTCCCTCGGAATCTTAAACTTTGCATTTGCTAGGGGCTTTGTAAAAATATTTGCAACTTGTGAATCCAAAGGAATGTACTCATGCCCAAGACAATAGCGTTGAGGAGGAGGGTACTTACAAAGGGCAGCCACTTTCATCTAGAGAAATTCTGGGCAGAATTGAAGGCTAGAAGAATGGACTGTGTGATTCCCTAACCAGGCCTAGATTGTAGCAATGAAGGAGACCTCAAAACAGTGAACTTAAGGTATGTATTTCAGTGCATTCTTGTAGATGTTGGATCCTAACTTGTGGATCAATTTTAAAACGTGATAGGGAAACAGGTGGAAGTCAATGAGGAGGGGACAAATCTCATGGTTATATGCCCTAAACCAGTGATAGTTGCCACAGTGATTGGGCAGCAAACTTGGAGCGAGAGTTTGTCAAGTATTGGGTCAAAGTGATGACTATTGTGTGGATCAGTTTGACGGCCAGATTGAGGAGGCCTTAGGAGTTTTTTGGAGGAAAAATTTGGAAAAGGAATGTCAAAGTGATCTTCATTGCTACAGTACCGAAACAAAGGAGGTGGTGATATCTTGCCCAAATCATATTATGATCTTCTAATCCTGGGCCTATCCATAAACTCAAACATGAGATCCACATGAGTTACCAAACCAAGATACTGTTCCAGGAGCTACAACAGTCCCCAAATTGTAAACATCATTATAGAGGGTCAAGGAAGCTCATCCTTACCTAAAAGGAGGCTAACCATATCAGATGGTTTGTAGGATATCTAACTTACAATCAAGGAGAGTACAAAAGTGTTCAACCAGATGATGACTTTCATGTCCCTGCAACAACACTTTGTAAATATCCCAAGTAGTAACTGAATTTCGTAGTGCCAAAATTCCTTCTATGTCAGCTGGAGGAACCAACCCTATTACTTAAGCATCAATGCTAGCAAACTTCTCTTTCATCCAACCATATCTACTTAAAGTAGAGATGATGTTGGCAATCAGCCTTTTGATGCAATAACTCAAATTGCATAAGCATTTTTTAGGCATGCTGCTCAGATGAGTAGTTATAACTTATAAAGAGTCTAGACATGCATTTTGGTGCATTTTCATGTGTTATTTTGAAATAAACTTACAGTCATAATTAAAGCTCTCCCACCTGCTTATTAGACAGTTTTAGATATTTCTAAAGCATATCAGGACAGGAATTTCTTGTTATATTTGAGAGTAACTATTGGTGTTTAGTCAACACATGACACAGAGGTAGTTAGACATGATCAAGATAAATATGTTGCAGTGTTATGGATGAATGCGCCAAAAGATAAATTGATACCCATGCCAGTTGAAATTTCTGCAAATCTTTTTGTAGGACAAAAAGTGTATGCAATTGGGAATCCATTTGGTTTGGATCACACCTTGATGAATGCTATCATTAGTGGGCTTTCCAGGTATATAATTTCAGCTGCAACTGGCCATCCAATACACAATGTGATCCAAACAGATGGTAAAGGACCATTGGAGGTCCTCTTCTTGATAGTTCAGGAAATTTGATTAGCATAAACATTGATATGTACTCTCCATCAGGAGCATTACCTGGTGTGGGATTTTGAATTCCAGTAGATCTGTAAGTGTCATTGTTGATCAGTTAGTAAATTTTCAGAAAAATTACTTGACCCATTTTGGGCGCTAAATTTGCACTGGATGAGTCCGTTGAGCAACTGAGTGTCACTAGAGTTTTGGTGCTTGATGGTCCTGTAGATGGACCAGTTGGAAAAGCTGGACTGAAAACAACAAAATGAGATTCTTATGTTTGGCCTGTCTTGGGGACATCATTACAGCTGTAAATGGGAAGAAAGTGTTAGTTCCAGTCTTTGCAGCCTGTCACCAGCGATCAAATTGGACTCTTACTATGTCTAGTTTTCACAAATGTTTTTCACATAAGCTTCAGTGGAAATCATGTCCTAAACTTGTTCATCAAAAGCAGCTCGGAAAGAGCTTTCCAACGAAATATCGCACTCCCAAAATCGGCTTCTAGATCAAAAGATATGACCAAATGAATGATTGACTCTTGGTTACGCCTGATGCATGTGTTGTTGGAAATAGTAAGAGGGGGGTGAATCGGTATTTCTTTTCAATTGTTATTTTTACCAGTTAGATCACTTATATTTATAACACAAATGAACAGTAAGAATAAATTCTTTTATTAATTTCTTCTTTACAATAAATCAAGTACAATATATGTAGGGCTCCAACCCTAGATGAAGACACCAACCTTCAATCTCCCAAGCTCCAACCTGTATTTTCCAAGCACCGACTTGGACTTCCAAGGTTTCAACCTTGTCAATTCTAAGGCACCAACGTCAAGGGCTCCAACCCTATATCTGGTACAGGCTCCAACCTGGTCTCTAGAGGACTCCTATCCTCTAGGGCTCCAACCCTATCTTCCAAGGCACCAACCTTGTCAATTCTAAGGCACCAACCTCAAGGGCTCCAACCCTATCTACCAAGGCACCAACCTTGTCTCTATGAGGCTCCAACCTCCTACTTCATTCTGTCAAGATATATTTTGTTATACTTATGGCTCCCAATGTCTTCTTCAATGAGCCCTGTCAATATTCACTTAGTCTTCATTGTAGTCTCCACATTACGTCATCAATGACAACCTTATTCTTCACATGAAGGTGTCTCCACAGCTCTTCATGGTACCCAAACAATATTTCCAAGGTCACTCCATGAGGGCTTCAATCAAGGTCTCCAAGAATGTCACTGCTTCAACAAGAAGTCTACAAGGGTCTGTCCAAAAACTGCTGCAAGTATTGTGTTCTTCAAGTATTCCCTGCTGCAAGTATTGTGTTCTTCAAGTATTCCTTGCTATTATAATGTTGCTCTAGGACAACAATGCTCCAAATATTCTCATTCAAACAAGATCTTTTATGTTGTATTTTCAATGCTTAAGATCTGTTCTAATGATAAAACTGATGCATTTGTTCTTCCTTCAATTCTGAGAACTGAATGTGTTCTTCCCTTGATGATGTGATTACACTGTTCTTGATTATGTGGTTGTGCTTTGGTACCACTTTTACTTCTTGAACTGTTGTAGGTCACATTCTCTAACAGTGATGATGATGTCCTTATTAAATGCTTCTTAAATGATAGGAAAAGAATATCTTCAGTACTCCTCCTACTTCACTGCTTTAGACAATGAACCTGTTGTAGCCAATAACTTAACAATTGAGACAAGATAACTCACAGATTTGATATAGTCCAAGATTGCAATCCAAAATAACCTGCAATCCAAGACAACCCTCTGTAATGCTAGCTTCTACAGGAGGCAAGTTCAAGCTCTCGACATAGAAGCTGCCACAGGTAACTGAACCAATAGCACCGAGCTGCCCTGAAGTCTGAGTTAAAGAGAAACCTATCCAAAGGACTGAGCTAATTCGAGCCTAAACTAGGCTGCAATACAAGTCTGAGGTTCGGTTTAATATAATCACAGGTCTGTGGCTTTATTTCACTGATATGAGGTATAAATGCTAACTAATCCAAGCCTCTACAAGACTTGGATCATTGGTCCGAAGTTCTTCAATGGGAGTGCAAGCTACAGAACTGAGTTGTAGTTCCAAGCCACCAATGCTAGAGCCTAGCCTCCATGGGACTGCAATCTGTAACAAAGATCAAAGTTTTGTCCTCTAGCAAATGAGCACAATAAAATGCTGCAAACACAGGTGTATACTTCAGGTTTCAAGATGATTGTCCTAGTTCGAGCTGTCCACTAGCCTGAGGTAACCCAATCACAAATATTTAGCCCAAAACGTGATGCCAAAGTCCTTCTCGGCCTCCTTCTTAATTCTGTGCTCAATTTCTGAATTTTTTACTGAATTCATGGTTGAAATGAGGTGGTAGACGTTATATTTATATAGGACTTCGACCTTTAATAAAGGGAGACGTCTCTTGGAGGGCTGCCGACATGGACAGGTAGGCTTAGGTTGGCTAGCCTTTAAAAATATTATATTCAAACTTGAAAATCAATTTTCTCTCAAACTAGGAGTTAGAGGACAAGTGATAGCTCGTTAGAAAGGGAAAATTACCCTCTTCAAGCCTATGGTAGTCCCATCCTTAATTAAGGTCATTTTACTATCAAGAAACTTAAATTTGTGAGGCTGTCATTCTAATTTTATTCATGGCAGCTCTTAAAATTTTATGTCTAGGGCTCCTTCTTCATATGCTTAGGGTTCCATACACTTAGGTTTTCATTCATGTATATCAAGGGCATCATTAGTATTATCAATGTGTTAGGGCTAAGGAATCTTCTAGAGTATTATGGACATTTAGATCATGCAAGAATATTTTCCATCCCAGTCACTGTCATCATCAATGACAACCTAGATTAACATGTGTCCTTATAATTTTACATTGTGAAAACTTCTCACCTTTTTCATGGTTTATAGCTGAAAATCCAGTGGGCTATGGTCGAGGTGACTACTTCCTTGTTGGCAAAGACTTTCCAGAGTATATTGAATGCAAAGAGAGTGGGTATTGACAATTTGACACTGCCCTTCTCTCTTCCCAAGAGCTTATGATATTGGGCTATATAGTCACAAAGATGCTTCTTGATGTCACTTTGAAAATATTGCTCATGATTTATTGTTTAAAGGTGTTGCTTATTGCAATTGTTATAACCATAACAATAATAACATGGTCTTTTGCATCAAAACATGCTCAACATTCAGTTGCTATTGTTTCCAATAATCTTTGTGGTGAATGGCTCACATATGCCAAAGCAAGCACAAGATCACTTCTTGAGGGAAACAATGCATCTGCAACCCATTTAGCTAATCTATTGGTGTCATCTATACTAAAGGGAAGCTTGTATTCATATTCGGCATAAGAAGAGCGGGTAAAGCCTGCACTTTCCTAGTATACTCAAATAATCCATACACAACACAAGTTTTCTTCATGGGAAAAAATGGATTACTCATCTCTTACTATTCAAATTTTACTGAGACATTCATCCTGTTTGCAAATACAACCAATAATTCAAAGATAAATGTATTAGCTGAAAGGAGTCAAGGATATCTCTGGTATCATCAGTCAACTACTTTTAGCATAGGACAACCATTCGGAGAGGCGATTCCAACAAGTGCATATGCTTTCTGGGAAACAAAATGGTTTCAAGATGCACTATACAGTGAGCATGGAATCACTACTTGGGGCTTGACATTTGGTCAGTCTAAAGAACTCTTATTCCTGTCATTGTCTTCTGTTAAAGATTCATCTAATGTAGCTCCTTCTAGTTTTGTGGCTTTAGGAGTGCCAATGAGTATTTTAACAAACATCATAATGCAATTTGACCTTCAAGGTATTGATATGTATCTAGCCACAGAAGATGGTTATTTGCTTGCACAAACGGGTTCTACTTTCCATGTGGAAGGTGATGTAGACAAACCTATACTATTGGAAGCTACAAAATCTAGTAATGCTGTGGCGGTAGGAGCAGCTCTGTATCTCAAAAGTAAATTGGATAATATATCCAGATTGGGCAACGAAACTTTCAGGACCTCTGATGCAAGAATTCAAGGTGCACAATATACATTAGAAAATGCCTCACTTCATCTGGCTGGAAAAGCCCTGGTATTTGTTTTGATTATTCCACATAAAAGCATTTGGGGTCCCATGATAATTCAAAGTCAGACAACATTGATTCTTCTAATCACATTGGCGGTTTTCATGTTCCTTGTAAGCTGGCTTTTCATTTTTTCACTTACAAGAGATACAAGCAAAGAAATACACCTTTGTGCAGGATTAATTCGACAACTTGAGGCAACAAAGCAATCAAAGAGAAAGAGTAACCATAAAAGCATTGTTTTTGCAAATATGAATCATGATCTACGGATATCCCTTGCAGCTATCATTGGCCTCATTGACCTATGTTTCTATGATGTTGCTAAAGGGTCAGAAGTGGAGACAAAACATTCCTACAAATGGTTATACATGTATATGCATTGTTGGCATCAAGGATCCTGTGCATCTTGGCGTCAAAGAAGTTGTTGAACTCTGTAGGGCTGTAGGTATTACAGTGAGGATGGTCACTGGTGACAATATTAAGTTACTAACACAACAAAAGCAATTGCAGCAGAGTGTGGCATTTTAACAGATGATGGTGTAGCAATTGAAGGACCTGATTTTTGTGAAAAGAGCTTAGAAGAGATGAAGACACACAAGCACACCTTAGAGAGATAGTTGCACACAACTCTGGGAGAAGTTGTTGCTGTGACAGGTAATGGCACAAATGATGCACCAGCTTTGCATGAAGCCAACATTGGGCTTGCTATGGGCATTGTTGGGACTGAGGTTGTGAAGGAAAGCGCAGATGTGGCAATTTTAGATGACAATTTTGCAACAATTGTAAATGTAGCAAAATGGGGGCGTTCAGTATATGTAAACATTCAAAAATTTGTGCAATTCCAGCTGACAGTTAATGTGGTTGCTCTAGTTTTGAGTTTTGTTTCTGCATGTATAACAGGAACTGCCCCCCTCACTTTAGTTTAGTTTCTTTGGGTCAATCTAATTATGGATACACTTGGTGCTTTGGCACTGGCAATAGAACCTCCAAATGATGATTTGATGAAAATATTACCTATAGGAAGAACTGGAAGTTTTATCAGTGATTCTATGTGGAGGAATATAGTTGGCCAAAGTGTCTATCAACTCATTGTATTAGCAGTTTTGGAGATGGTAGTGAAAAGATGGTTGAGTTTCTATGTAGTTCCATTGGGATCATCCACAAGAAACACACAGAGAGTATAACTTCTTACATCAAGGAGAGTGTGGATGAAGAGCTGGAAGAAGAAACCGTGCAGGATGGAGAGAGAAAAATGCAGAAAAAGAGGCTCACTGTTTTGTGTGGAAGGTAAAATTATTGTTGGAAAAAACACATTTCTACAGAGGATTTTGAATCAGACACTTGAATTACGTGACCTTGTAGAGGTGGTTCCTGAGCCTATTTCTAAGTGGCAAGACATTGGGCCTGATCATTTCAATATATTGGATGCTTTCTATGTTGAACCTCAACGGTATGCTTACACATTTCAGAATTACGTTTTTGTAATGAGGGTGATGCAAGAGAGAGAGTCTGCAGGTGGATTAAAGCCTCTATGACTCATGGAAAGAAGTGTTTTCAGCGATCGGATGGTGTTTGTGCGAGCTATTCATGAGACAAAGTGGATGAATGGGATGGAGCTTAGCATCTATGATTCATGGTTTGATCCAGTTGTTTCTGTTTTACCTGGGCTTGTTCCTGATGGATTTATTTACTTGAGGGCCAGTCCAGACACATGCCATAGACGTTTGTAGTTACGAAAGAGAGCAGAAGAAAATAGCCTGTCATTAGATTATTTGAGAGGTTTGCATGAAAAGCATGAGAACTGGCTCTTCCCTGCTCAATGTGGTAAGTCATAGGTTGTTGTCTGTGAGATAATTACCTATTGGTATTGATAGGTCTCTGCATCCTGAGATCAAAGATCGCACGTTTCTTTTGCAAGGAGAGCATGTACATTCCAGTATTCAGAAGGTTCCAGCATTAGTGCTGTATTGTGAGCTCAATATTGACTTCAGCAGAGACATTGAAAGCAAAACAAGGGTTTTTTTGTCTCGCAAATGGGTTTCTTTATCCCGAAGATAAATGGGATAATGTTACTAAAATTCGATAGGGCCAGTGGGCATGTTCCTTTAAAATTTTATCTATCGAGGATGGCATCTGGAAGGTTATCGACACTGCTGAGGCATTTGATGCTTTGTTATCATTTTTAGATATTCGGGGTGTTAGCGAGGCCCATTTACATGCTGTCTTGAAAAAAGCTGGAGAACCCATTTAAACAAGCAGTGAAAACACATTCAGCTTTGAGAAAGCACAATGATGTTATTAATGCACTAGAGGTTAAAACAAAAATTGATTACAAGCCATCCTGTCCTGGCTATGTGATGGAGGATGGGGATCTCAGTGCCATTGATCATGATTCTTCAGATTCCTCAGAGCTTTCTAGATCCTTTACAATTGAAACTTGGAACAAACAAGGCTTGAAAAATGGCATAGGTGGCAGTCATTGCAATAATTAGGCGTTCGATTCATCTTCAGATTCAAAGAACATATGTGGCAAATTTGACTCATATTTTTAGCATTAAAATATTGGAGACCTTTTCCCAATTTCGGCAAAGTGGCAAATGCATCTCTAGAATTTGAGGGCAGTTGTGCAGGAAGGTGCAACGTGGCATTCAAGAGGTAGAGTTTTTAGGCTCAGATTCAGCAAAGGAATCCTAGATTTCATGAAAAAACTCCAGCAAACTTCTAACAGTTTGACATATTGCAGCAAACTCATTTATTTTAGATGATTTAATTAAATTCTTTAGTTGTAATTTAATTTAATTTAGCACAAATATATTTTATTTTTTATTTTTATTTTGATTCCTATGTAGAGGAATCAAAATAAATTTGTGATAGGGTATATATAGGAATATTTTTGAGGATGTAAGGGTTTGATTTTCAACAGAGAGACTGCTGCTTTGGATTGTGTAAATTTTCCTGAATATTATGTTAATGAAGTAGTTTCTGCCCTTTAAAGTTTGGGATCCATCACGGTGTTTCATGTTCAGCATGTTTTCCTTATAAGATCATTTTCGTATTGTGTTTTTCTACTAATTTTGTTACAACATTATCTAAAGGAAGTGTTAGGAATCCATCCACGCATGATGCTCCTTTCACAATGACTATGTTGTTAAATGCAGTGGTTGTTTTTACAGAATCCATCCTTTGTTAGTTGCGCTGTTTAATAACCCTGTGTTTTCCTTTCTGCTAAAGCTGCCACTGGAGATTCATCCATTGATTGATGTCTGTAGGGAAGCGAGCTTTCTCCTCTTTTCTTCTGCCATCTACATCATTTATCTGGTTGAGCATAATGCTTATTTTTCCCCAATTTTGCAGGTAGAAACTAGCCTCAACTCCATAGCCCAATGATTGTTTATCACTTGTTGTTTCGACCCAAAACTTTCAAATCAAATCCCCGTACTTCATAGCTAGCCTAAGATTCACTTATTGCAGCCACCCTTCATTGGCAAAGAGAGAGCCCCCTCTGGTCTGGCAGGGCTGGGTGTCAAATCAAAATCTTGGTTTGTGGTTACCTCGGATTGCCCCTTCTTAGCCTTGGGGTTCAATCTGAGTGCTAACAGAAAGTATGCAATGGAAGTGATCTCTATAGAGTACTTGCCCTAGTAGTTTTTAAGGTAGTAATTTTAGTTCCTCAAGGGTGGGGTCCTTCAGCATAATTTCATCTACCTTGATCCTATAATCCAAAATAAAAACTTAATCAACAAAGAGTAAATATGTCAAGTTTAGGGTGATTCCTATTTGTATAGTTGTCAAGCTTATAGTTCTTTTTGACTCTGTTATAACTCTGTTGAGACCACCTACTCTATAGTCAAAAATAGCAGAGAAGCCATTAGTCATACCTACCCATGGTCTCTTGTAGGCATGATAGAAGAATAGGTTGAGCCATTAATTAGAATTGCAAAGATATTGAGGAAAGATAGTTCATTATCTGGTTAACCAATTGCACATTGAACCGTATATGAATGAGTAGCCCTAAATAAAGCCAATTTTCTCTATCATATGCCTTGGAAAGACAAACTCACTAAAATTGCTTGTAATTTTTTGGTTTGATGTTATAAATTACTTCTTGGGCTACTCCTATTTCGTAATGGATTTGTTTCCCAGAAAGGATGAAAAATTGTTCTAATGACATGGAATCAACTTAGTGGATTTTGACCCTACATGCAATAATTTTTGCAATGATTTTCTAGATGCAATTACATAGAGATATGGGTTTGAGATCATCTCATTCTTGTCTAATTTTTGGGATTAAAGCCTGAAATGTTGAATTGAAAGCTCCCAAATCCTGCTTTTGTATTTTAATTTGTCACCAATTCTTGGTTTGTTTGAAGGAAGTCATAGAACCACTAGAAGAATTCTATTGTCCCACGAAGTGACTGAGGGCTCTTATACTTTTTGAAAGAATGCAAATTTTTTTGTAATTCTTCCTTTTATATTTGATCCATCAATGCCTCATTACCCACCTCCCCTACCAAACTAGGGAAATATGAAGTCATCTTTAACTATCTCTCTTAAATTTATTCTATCATCCTCTTTATAAATTACCTCAAAATGGTCGGTTGATGAGCAAATTGCTCCTCAAGATAAGACACCTTCTCATGAGGAAAAGTTCGTTGATAATCAACATCTTGAAGCAATTTTTCATTACAATTATGAGATGTTGAAGAGAGAAAGTATCTTCTATTTAGTAAAGCTACGCACGAATGTTAATGATTTGGCACAAGGAAAGACATGCATAACGAGGGAATTGTGGAGATTCCCTACAACCCTTTTCCCAAATGTGACATGTGAGGATGTATGCTTATTAAACAACTATATTTGAGAACATTCACCACTTTGAAGGCAAGACTATTTTGGATGTAGGCGCAGGAAGTTTGATGCAGGCTCCTACACCCGACCCGACATCCCACCTGCTTACCTATGACTACGATCTATGTGCTTCCCTGCTTGTCAACTGCAGTTGCTCCAATTCTCGGTCAGATTGTGCCTGAAGGCCCGTCACTGCGGCTTCAAATAGGCTACTCGACCATGTGTGGTGGCTACTAAACCTGCATTGAAACAGGTCAAGCTAGCTTTGATAGCACTCCTCCATCCAAAAACTATGTAGACAATTTCCCTTCTATCGGTCATTTGTGTATCTTTTCCCTCGCGATTTCTCAACAATTGAGTGGTGTTGACTAGTCTAGCCCGTGTTGCTTCCTTCTTAGTGAGTTTCCACCTTATGCTTCTTATGGTTTTTTTTTTGTCGAGTGCAGACTTGCATGCAGGCCACAGTTCTTCAACCAACAACTGTTGACCATACCTTCCCACCTCTCCTGGAAAAATACACTCAAAACTACGTGCTTCTTTGAGGTGATACTAGTATATCCTTTTCTACCAACCGAAATTTCGACCACCCCTTCTTCGCACAGTTTTCTTTTCCTATTGGTAGAAGGGTTTGACCCTTATTTCAACCACTTTGGTTTTGCCATGAATGATACAAACTTGTCACTTATGAATCATTTATTCAACCCCTATACAACATACAAACTTATCTATATGACGCTTTTTCAATCCTTAAAAAAATTAACAATTGCTTCAAGGCACTATATGATCAATTTACTTTGGTCCTAAAAAAATTTCTTTTGCGCAATCACAGTCAAACAAGTTTAGAACGAACGAGTTGGGAATGTCATATATTTATATATATATATAAATAAATTTATAAATAAGTTAATAACACATTATCTTGCAAGAAAAAAGGGAATAAGACCCATAGATGACAAATTGGGGGTTCCTATTAGTCAGTGCAAAGCTTAACAATGCCCGACACAGGGCAAGGTTGTTCGAGCATATAAAATATGATATGTTACAAAGCTAATAGGTTGTGTACTAGTAATATTTTAGAGCCTTCTGTTTACTTCAAGTATATCAGACCTTCTAGTTTGGTATTGTCGGAAATATATTTGAGCAAAAACTTAAAACTGTGAAGGTTTCCAGCTAGTTAAATTTTTCTACATATGCCTCACATCATCAACCATGGCATCCACTATAAACAACAATTTCCTAAAAAATAAGGAAAGCCTCCAATGATGAATGAGCCAAATCATCATCTCCTGAAATGGGTAGATGCCAACATGCAGAGTGCAATAAAATATGTGCATATAAATGTGTGTTAGTAGCATCCTAAATAAAATCTACCCAAGAATAACCAGCCACTTTGATTAGGGAAAAGTATAAATTTAAAGATAAAAGGGGTTAAGAGATCCCTTGCATACACCTAATAAGGTGTGCATGAAAGAAGGGTTTGAAACTCTAAAATGAAGATGATCTAAAAACCCTAGTCCTGCAACCCTTGGGGAAATGCCATTGACCATTAGTCTAACTGATCGACTAATTAACCCAAAAAACTCTATCGCTAAGCAATTCCCTTGATCAAAATAGTAAAAATTGAGCCTTACTTGGAAGCTCTAAAAGGAAGAAACCTTAGAAAAGATGATTTTGAACCACTTCTAGATCAGCATTGTAGTGTGCCATTGAAGATGGGTGAAACCAAAGGAAAAAATTTAGAAAACCCTTGAAGAAATGGGATAACCCAAAGAGGCGAGTTCACACCTACTCTGATACCATGTTGATATTACAAGAGATAAACAAGGATTGAATTTAAACAACCAAAAAACCATAAAAAAAAAGCATAAACACAAATAGGAGAGAAGATGAATCCATGAACATAAGAAACATGAGATGTAGGTGCCCATAAGCTAAAGAATCACATAAGACAACACTTAGCTCATTACAAAAGAATTTGTGATGAAAATAATGATGCCAAAGCTAGTACTAAGGACATCACCAAAGCCCAAGAATATTTTGGAATGTTAACAGTCAGGACATCTTGACAAATTGAGGATAGATGTAGAGATGGCTAGTGGGGTGCTAGCTCCAAGGAAGTTAAACGTTAGCCTTAGCCTAAAATAGTATATATTGAAAAAATACAATAAAATGTTGTGGTTGCACATGTGTAGACTTATAGCCTTGATTACATGTAAGGTTGGCATGAGGCCACAAGTGAATATTACACCATCATTTCAATATTTTATAGGTATTACAAGTTTCATGGCATTCACAGAGAAAGAAATGTTGCGAAGGAAGGATAGATGTAGAGATGGCGAGGAGAATGATAAAAGGTAAAATCTATCAAATAATTTTTAAGTTGAAGTAATTAGTACACCGGTGTATTTTGTTGATAGAAATACAATGAAAATTGCAAGAAATGTTACACCTAAAGAAACATGAAATGATGAGAAACTAGGGGAGAGTCATCCCAAAGTGTTTCTTTGCAATGTATGTGTACTTGTTTATGAAAAAAGTGCATAAGCACGAGGATAAAGGTTAGAAGTATTTTTGATAGGGTACAATGGAGAGTCTATGGGATATCAGATTTTTTATTTGGAAAAAGATACACTTAGTAGAGATGTCATATTTGAGGACAACTATATCCAAGGTAATTCAAATGAAATTGAAGTGCCATGGCCTATTAAAGAAAGAGGTAAAAAGGTAGCAGAAGAAAGCATTCCAAGTCAGGAACAAAGGAGCAATCAAGAATCCAGTGATAATGAAGTCAATGATGTCAAAGCTAGTACTAAGGACATCACCAAAGCCCAAGAAGATTCTGGAATTTTAATAGTGAGGACATCGTCAAAGCCCAAGAAGATTCTGGAATGCTAGCAGTGAGAACATCATCAACACCCAAGAATATTCTAAAACAACATTTGTGAACATTAGATGGCTCAAAGCTACAGGAAATACCTGAAAGCAATAAAGGAAGCAAGAAATCAAGAAGATTGTAGCAGTCTGCTTTACAGCAGTTATATATGGCTTTGATCACAAATTCACCACAATTCTGGTATAATGTGATTCAATGCACATGGAAAGAAGAATGGGACAAAGTAACAAAGGTGGAATGTGATTCCATACAGAGAAATGAAACACTGGAACTTGAGGATATGCCTACAGGAAAAAGTGCAAATGGTTAAATGGGTCTTCAAGGAAAATTTCAAAGTATATGGCTCAATTGAAAAACACAAAGAAATACAGTGATAGTAGCATTACTATTTCCTTCTATTGAGGTGATAGTCAAGTCACTAGTCCTCCGAGATCATAAAAGACCGCCTATTCTTGTTCTTGTCATTTGTCCTACTGGGGAACTTGCAATTCAAGATGTTGTAATGTACTTCTCTTATCCTACTATGTAATGACTCAATGAGACATCACATCATCTAATGAATTAATGAATCCACCAGAAATGTTGCCACAAAAATTGTTTTCGTAAACTAAACATTTGGAAATGAATAGGAAAGTATGTATATGCATCATGAGAGGAAGTAAATAATGATAAAAACTTCAAACATGTTAAGAGGGAATGCCATTGAAGCATTTGTTTATGGAAAAAAGTAATGCTAGATCACAATCATCCTTAAAAAACAAAAAAGTACAGGTATATGCACTGTTTTGAAAGGATTTGAAACTGAATACATCAATTACAACACTTTTGGAACAGTAGATTTCCAACTCTACCTATTTACTAGCTTGCCTATAGATATTAAGAGCCTTAATAGCATCATGGTGTTGCATTTCAAAGAATTGCAGGTAAACAGTTGCAGTCATCAATAGCTAGAGATCAGGGATGCAATTGTCTAAGGAAGAAATTGATGCTTTGCACAATAAGGTCAATTCAACCTTGATGAAGAGTTTATAAAAAACAAGGAGTAAAAGTCAAGGAGTTCATGATGAAAAGTCAAGAACTACATATAAATGGCTAACTGTGGGTAAGGATTTCATGATTATGTATTGATCCTTTCTGAGAAAAAAACTCTCAAACCAATGCTGTCAAACCCCCAATGCTAAACAAGCCAGTAATGTGTGGTGGGGACTGATTCCAAAATTCTAGAACTATATGACTGTAAAAACTAGATATGGTTTTTAATGTTGTTGAAGAGCAAGATATAGCTTAGAGTCGGAGAGGAAAATATATAACAATTACCATATGAATTCTACATTGTTGTTCTTGTCTACTTATAGTCATTGGGCTACCCAGTTTTCCTTTGCACCATATGTAACTTGTGAATATTTAAGAAAGGAGAATTAAATATACTTGGGTCAATTCATTTCCCATTTATAAACATACACATCCTTATCCGCTTTCCCAAAGTATATGTTTGTTCTAAGTGCTATTGTGCATGGTTATTACTTTGGCATAATTCTAAGTTAAGTTCATTATTGACATTTAATAGGCCTGTGTAGTTATTCTGCATTCAATATCAAACATGGGAGGTATATCAAACCTACTTCTGGATATCAAACTGGGCAATTATAAAGCTTGAGTTTTTCATATGTCTGAGTTGTAATATTAATATGTTGAGCATATGGGTTCTTAAGAAATGCACCGGGCATTGGCAATCTCAACGTGAATGTGTCCATATTCAATGTATACAATACACCATCACACATAGTTTGAATGAATTAGCCCATCTCCACCTGGCTTCCATAATGCAACTTGATTCGAGATCTAGTCAAGAGAAAATATGATAAAATAGATAATAAATAAGAACTACAGGAGAAGCAGCCCAATAAAAAAAAAATATTTCTAGGTTTGGTCAAGGGGGAAAATTAACCTAGCACACACTAGGGTCAATCAGTACTGAACCCAACTATTATAAAGCTAGAGAGTGTATAGGTATTAGTTCCAATATCTGATATGATGACCATTTGGGTAAACTCAAGAAATGTGCCAGAGGTTGACAACTTCAATGTCCATATCATGACAAGGGTTAGACGGACCTATGCCAGTATTCCTACTCAATGTGCTCAATGTACAGTCTAGATTTAATGTACTATCAGCCCCACCATCGCCCTGGTTGTAAAATTCCTTGCAATAGATTTATGGGTTTATGTGAAATTTTTGTAAATATCTATGTCAAACAATTTCTCTGGGTGCAACCCCACCATCGCCTTCGTTGTAGAATTCGTTGCAATAGCTTTCTGGTTTTATGTGAAATTTTCATTCATATCTCTGTCAAACAATTTTTCTGGGTACTGATGTAAGCGCTTTACTAAAAATTTTAATTCAGAAGATACTCATATTAAATGACATGCACCGAAAATAAACCACCCAAAGTTCAAACTAACATATTCCAAGCATAATATTCACACAGGACAGCCAAATATAACTCAGAAATAGGAGTAACGAGTATTCATATTAATTCCTAGAATGACATCCACTACAGCCAGAAGACTACCAATATTTTATGTTGTCAATAAACACATGTAAATAAGGGACATTGAGTATAGAAACCTGAGACTGGTGCGTTCCTTTTGCTGGTTGCCAGATGACTGTCTCAAACGGAATGAAGAGTCCAGAAGTTCATTTTATGCCCAGATGTTTGCATTCACCCATACCAGAGATAAGGAACTCATGTTTCCCTTAGTGAGAAGTAGTAAATACACGAGTTAGTGATGCCAGGACCTCTGGATAGTGTAAACTCAGAATCATTTAGCTTATACGCAGCCTTCAGAGAGTAATTTGCTTGGTCGTTGCAAGGGTGCACAACTGTTATACGGTTAGGAAACTCGTGTTAATCAATATGATTACTCAGCCCTTCTTAGCATATTCGTCCAGTATATGGAATGTGGAATATCGGCCCTCAAGCTCAGTTAGATGCGGCCCAATAACTCCAACCAGAACTGAGAACTTGTAAATGTGTGTCTTAGCTAGTAAAAGAATGTAGCTCGACCAGAAAAATAAAAGGGGACTCATGTAGTGAAAGATTGAAGTTTCGTTTCTATCCCTTAGAAACTCATACGATGCCACCCAAAAATTCGAGGTGCTGCAGATTGGTAGTCGTGCCTATTTCTTCTTCACACTGAACCAAAAAGAGCAGATCTGGCTCCCTTTCCCTTAGCGTTTGAAGAGGCGAGGGATGCAAATAGAATCCCTTCTCCGCAATGACCCTCTCCTCCTGTGAAATCGAATATTCATCGCATAACATCGAATTGGAGGTGCAATCAAAGGGTTCGGAGCCGAGAGGTGTCACTGGGCTGAGAACGAGTGATGGGAGATGGAGCATGTTGGGCGATAGGATTTTGAGCGACGGCATTGCCTAGTAGATATCCTTCCGTTCAGATTGAGGCAGAGAGGATTGATCCCCAGACCTATCTGCAGATTTCTCATATTCTGATGCCTTTCGTGCAGCTTGAAGGCCGATTTTCTAGGACCCACTTCGATTTCGGGAAGTGAGATTAAAATTTCGTTTCTATTCTTTAGAAAATCATACGATGCTTCTCGCCACTCAAAATAAAAAATTCCCAAAAATTCGAGGTGCTGAATATTGCCGCCATTCAAAATAAAAAATTTGGAAAAATATTCGAGGTGCTGAATACTGGTAGATGTTAAGAGGTCCGTTCAAAAAAAAATATTTTATTTTTTGGGTGTTATAACCAAAAGAATTAAGTTCTATGTTAAATGGAATATTAAACTATTACAAACTCATCTAATTTCAACTATTCCAATCAATATTAAGCCTAACTATTTTGAATATTGAGTTTGCATATGACTAAGTTCCAATATTTGATATCTTAATGATTTGGTTAAAGTTGAGAAATGCACAATAGATTGGGAATCTCAAGTTGACTACCATAACGACAGTTAGACTATGAGATTATTTAATTTGATGATTTTAGTCTTTTGGAAACTACATGTATTATTTTTGGCTCAATGGTGCCTATGCAAAAAATTCTTGTTGAGCAAGATCCATATTACTAAAAATTAGATTTGGTGCTTGTAGGTCTTTTTATGTTCTATGGGGCTTGGATATAGCCAATATGTATGTCTTTCTAGGGGAAACAAGAGATAGAGACTATGAAGAGTTGATTGGAGGAATGCATAAAACATTGATATTGAAAGGGATCGCCATTAATGGAAGTGAAAGTATTTTGAGTCCTACAAGTTATGAAAGTGAAGATGTTTTTCCTTAAGAGAGTCCAAATATAGTGTCAATTATTCTAAGTGATGATAAATAAGAATTCAACAACCAATAAATAATTGCATCTCTACATTGGTTTAGGGATAGCTTTGCATCCTATCATATGTAGTTACTTCTCATTGTCATAAGTGATGATAAAGAAAAAATCAATAGCCAACAAATAGTTGAATTTGGATGCAGAGTTAGTCTATTGTATGTAGTTACTTCTCACCGTCATCGCTTTTTGAAATTTGCACATATGAGCATGAAGAAAAATCAAACCAATGATATATACTTCAAAGGAATTGTGAAATAAGTCTAATATTGATGAGAAAATTATAACTTATGTGGATAATAAAAAAGCCCAATTTTGATCTAATGTAATAATTCCATCTGTAACATAAATGACTGCACTTAAATTCCCTTGATAAAGTTTCACATTTCATTGTAAATCAAGCAAATCTAAAAGTGAGGGACACAGGGTTCATCAATTACCCTTACTGACAACATAACTAAAAAACTAACATCCATAATTTTACCACATAGTTGCATAAACTCAAGGGTACTAGTGTGCCCAAGTAGTCATAATAGAGGTGGGGAACATGATACAATTTTGAAATGGTAGATCATAGTTGACAAAATAAGTAAAAAAATTCAATCGGACCATGTTTATCTAGTGAATATGGTGGCATGTCATTAGGCCAACCATCAAGATTCACTTCTTCACAGGCATAAGTAAGAGGTTTGGGCGAGGTGCAGTTTATGGGTTAACCAAAAACTAAGTGTGATGCATCCTTCCAAGCCATTTCTCCCACGAGTGATGGCACCCTACATCTTAGGAAGAGTTGAAATGAGACCTTAAAAAATTATTGATACACACCCACAAAAGGAAGAACATAGCATTTATTGCAACATTCGACACTTGTCATTTACCCTAAAAGAAACATGAAGAGAATGATAATAAGTGTCACTGATATATCCCTCTTGCATGCACAACTTCTCTACTCAATCAACTACCAATCAAGGAGGCATTACTAATAGAAACAAGCAGATGTAGAAATAAATGAAATATAGAAGGATAACAAGAAGAATGAGAATGAGCATACATATGGAGTTGGGGTTCACATCTCCATTATCATTGGGATGGACTTGGGTTTTGGACTTCTTGTCACGATCCATTCATGAACACCTACCACCACTTTTCACAAACCTCCTTTTCTATCTCTTTTTCCTGACTTCTTTTATTACCAGGGACAACCACAAATGTAGATAGATATTTATAGCAACAATAGGCACCGAGGACATGAGAAAATTCCTCCCTCGCTCACATTTTCCACTTTTTTTTCATTTGAATGCCTAGTAAATAGAAATCTCGAACATGTCAAACACCTGCCATAATGTTTCACAGAACCTCCTTTTCTATATATTTTCTCATGACTCCTTCTATTTCCAGGGATGACCCCAAATGTAGATAGATATATGTAGCAGCTATAGGTGCCAAGGGCATTAAGAAAATCCTCCCTCGCTCACGTTTTCCACATTATTTTCATTTGAATGCCTAGTAAATAGAAATATTGAACACTATGACGTGTCAACGGGGGAACTTGTTATTTTGGTCTTTTGTGGTTTTTAGTATGTGCGAGTTGTTGGTCTGATAGAGGTGCAGGAAGGTGGTATTGAAGGAGGTATCGCTGGGGGTGGTAGTGCTTCTGTGTGGAATTCTTCATTTCTGGTGCTTGGTCTGGAAATTGGTGTGCATGGTGGTTTGGTGGGTGGTTCTTGGCATCTAGTGGTGACAGGAGAGTCGCCCTTTTGGAAGACATAGAGTCGATATCCTAGTGTGGGTTGTGTGAATCTTCTTGGGAAGCGTGAGCCTGGGGCGTGTTACTCCCACCTTCTCCTTCTCTATTTGTTCGGGTTCTTGCCGAGTTTCCCAACTGGTGGAAAGATGGTAGCTGGGACATAGTGTGTGGTTTCCTGAGGAATTTTAAGGGTGAAGAGAGATCTGGTTTTTGGGTGTGGTGGTAGGGAAAAGTTCCAGTAGACTAGAATCGAATAATGGTTGGAGTTGGCCCTCCTAGTTTTATCACAATATGACCATCCTCGTGGCACGGGGAATCCTCACCCACAGCCAAGCAAGGATCTGTTGGCTTAGATGATATGGAAATAGTGGTGGTAGGAGCACACCGAGGTGGTAAGACCGCCGGTCACTCCCAGCTTGTTGGTGTGGGAACGTGAGGCGGTCGTGGTGGAGGAAAACAGGCCTCCTGTGGTGGTAGAAGTGTAAGGTCGCAACAAATGCAGCATCGGGGTGGTGGAAAGCAAGGAGGAACAACTAAATGAGGAACTTGTAGGCATGTAGCTCCCAGCCCGCGGTAAATTCAACATTGTTTTATATAAAACTGTCGAGACCTAATTCAAACTCTGATAGATAAGGTGGATGCAGCGGAATGGGTTCGTAGGGAGGAGCATGTTGATTTTATGGCGAATTTGGATAGGATGCACTACTTCCAGTTCCAAGTTAGGGAGCGAATATTGCAAGTGCTGGTCTAGCGAGGCCAAAACCACCTTGTAGAAAAAGTGGAAAAGTTGGACACTTGGCTCGAACACTTCGAAGGGCACATCCATTACAACTTCTGTCCACCACCCCCTCTAGGAACAACCCTGGAAAACCCAGCTTCCATTACATCATATGACTAGTATGCTCTCATGTGTTTTTTATGTATTACATGTATTTTGGTGTCTTTGACCCTATCATTTATGGATGTTTTCCTTAGCCTCATTTTTGTATTTTTGTCACTTGTTGCAAACATTGGTCAACAAACCTAGTTGAGGTGAGACCACCTGTTTTTTTCTTTGTTGGTTGTACATGTTTTTCACCACATGAATGAATATCGACTTACAAAAAGAAATTTTATGTTTATCTATTGATTAAATGTAAATATGAAGATTTGACCTTAGATTTAAAACAAGAGTCACACTTTTAACATAAATCAATGAAGTTTAAAGATTAAACTTTATGGCCAAAGAAATATAAATATACATATTAATCTGACTATCTAAATATTACCTTTACTAAAAATATAAAACTATAAATATACATATTAAGTAGATAGATGATGCATGCAATATTTATGTTAATTGTAGATGAATCTGTCTTCAGTGTTAAACTTTAGAGACAAAAGAGTATTCAAAATTTTAACAATGTAGATGGACTCAAAGACCCCTTTGTCTCTAAATCTTAACACTAGAGATGGATTTAGAGACTCGTTTAGTGAAATGTAACACTTTAGTATCAAAATTGCAAATTTTCATTTATGGAGTGATACAATTAAAAATTACTAACATAAATGACTAATTCATATACTTTTTGTACTTGTTATTTGGTCATATTTTTATTCTTGGACTATAATAGTCATTTGCATTAATCATTGTTAATTTTGTCACTTATTATCTAGTCATATATTTTAATCCTAGACTAAATTAGTTATTTAAGTTAGTCACTTTTACTTTAGTCATTTATTATCTAGTCGTATATTTTATCCCTAGACTAAATTAGTCATTTAAGTTAGTCACTTTTAGTTTAGTCACTTATTATCTAGTCGTATATTTTATCCCTATACTAGATTAGTCATTTAAGTTAGTCATTTTTAGTTCGGTCACTTAAAATTTCTCAAATTTAGTAGTATTTCACTTGAAATAATTGCGGTGACTAACTTTTTTAGTCACCTAGTCATTAATTTCATCATTTTCTACTAGTGTTATGTAGATCATGGACATGATCATGTACAGGTGCCACATTCATTACTATCTATCTATATTTTTGTACGTCAAACTGAAATTTAATTTATGTCACATAATTTTATATGGTATGAGTCTTAACATTATGGAATTTTTAGGTTAGCGCCACACATCAAGAGCTGCCTGAAGAGATTATTCCTTCTCAGGTTCCAGTCGTGACACAGGTATCGATAATTTTCGTTAAGAATATTTATAATGTTTATTATATTTCTTTTCATAAAATTTTCTATTAACTTTGGTTTCTACTTTTCAGGCTACAAATAATATTGACATGATGCAAACTAAGCCTCAAGGAGATCGTGTAGGCTCTGGGTCAAAGAGTCTACATTAAACCATGGTAACCTCTTACCATTTCTTTGTGGGTATCATTGACACATTATAAACAGGCTATCTAGTGACTTTATAGAAAATTGAGAGGTTCCTTTATGTATCTGGTGAATGCTAAAACTCATATTTAATTTTCATTAAAAACTTTGAGCCATAGTCAATTCACTAGGTTACTGACAGTATAGGTGCTTCATTTAGCTTAGAGGAATATGAACATTTGTTTCCTTGACCATCTTAGACACTATCACAATGTCAATATGTCGTACTTCCTACTCAATTCCCTACAAAATAAGGAAGCCCATGTACAAAAAGAAAACATACCAAGATATTTCATCTCTCACCATGGTCTTATCAGGTTACTCATGGTACAAGCTCTAAACAAAGCAAGAAAATCCTGTGAAGAAGTCATTACAACTCCAATGGTTGCAACTTCACTAAATGAGCCCAATGTTGTGTGACTCCACCCAACATAATTGTGAAGGAGGAAGAATATATTGTCATGAATCCCTTGGCTATAAAGTACCTACTAATTCATATTAAGGAAGAAGAGACAAATTCTATTACACCATAGAAGTATAGTGATATTGACGTTGAGATAATTAGTATCAAACCAACCACTGAGAGAATGAGAGGGCATAAAAATAGGCCCCCTTGTGTTCTAGGAAAGAAGAGGACATGATACATTCCTACCACCACCCAAACCCTTTCTACTCCAAAAAAAAAGTAAGGGCAGAAGAAATTCTAGAACACTAGGAAGACACTACCCCTACTGAAACATAAGAACTAGTAGAGTCAGTGACCTAGGGTTGGAAGAATTTGGTCTGGTGGCCTTGCTACTCCATAATAACCAGTAAGGAGTGCTCTACACTACATATTATTGCTTCTGAATTGTTTGCCTATAATAATGTGGATGTGATATCTTAGGGGAAACTTTGTAGCTATGACAATGGACTGCATTCCCCAACTATTTATAGGCCTATCAATTAGAGCCTTAGGTGCATAGCTACTAGATGGGTTGCATTACTAGCACTTGTGGTGGCCTAATAATGGTTATGGAAGACTATGGAATCAATATTCCTTAAAAGATAGAATTGCATCTCATGCTTCCCTTGTGACAAGTTTTCATCTATCCAATACAGACCTTTAACAACAATCATTTGGACAATATTATGTGCTCTCATGTGATGGTAAAATGGGAGTTTCCAGAAAAGGGGGCAGTATGTGGTTTGACAGAGTTCACAAAAATCCTCTTCAGGACAGCTACACATATCTCGTGGCAGATCATGTCCATTGTTGCCTCAAAATTGATGACATTTTTCATTTGCAAGTACCCAGGTTCTATTGTAGCCTATCAATGACAATATTCCATCCTGCAAACATTTTGGTTTCAAGGTTTCCTAGTTTTACATGATGACTAAGCACAGAGGAAAGGACCATTGTATCCATGAGGTGGCTACATTAATTCACTAATTTCAACTGGCAGCCTTATTTTGGCACATGCTAGAGCAGGATAGGAAATGAATAAGCTCTACTGAGCATTATTTTATAGTAGAATAAGCTCTTTTGAGCAGCAGTCTTCAATTCTTAGATTCATAGGCTTTAATGTCTTGTGATGTGCTTTGAAGTTTTATTCATAATTACAAAGTTGTGATCTCATTAAGGACTTAATCCTTCATGCCAATACTTAAACACTGTATGCTCAATTTGGGCACAATTTTTCACAACAAGTTCCTAGTTTCATTGTCCATGGCATGCACAGTGGCAACCTATTCTATTACCATGCAACCCCCAGGAAGATTCATATTTAGTTATTGGCTTTTTTCTTTGTCCCATATATTAAATTTGAAGGGCCAACTTGGTAGAGATGTCACAGTTTTGCAAACTGGGATCCTCGTGCTCCATTTGTAGTTCATCAATCTGTAATAATATCTCCCTGTGAGCTTCATTATGCTCTAGTAAGACATTGTTGGGGAGAGATTTTATGTTATAGTATAGCTCGATTATACATAGATATTAGTTTTGGGGCCCTAAAGTATGGCTTGAATCAATCACCCACTCAACCATAGAGGCGGAGACCTCCTCAACAACTTGCTTATCATGTTGAACATGAAATTCAATATCAATATAGTTGATTTCCTATTGTATAGGAGCAGGGGTTTGGGAATGATATCTTCATGCTTCCTTTTGAGCTTGAAGTGTGATTTGAGCACTCCCTTCTACTTGAGAAGAGGACCCTCAATAGGATTTGTCTCTTTGTTTTGGCATTGGAGTTTTCAAGCAGGGGAGTAATCGAGTGTGGGTATGCATAAAGGTGAAGACTTCAAATGGATATAGCCATGTGTTACACAAAATTTTGTCACCGTCCCTGTAATCCCTCATCCTGCACATTGGAGGACTATTCCCATGACCTGTGAACAGTAAAATGTTCTGAAAACACCTTAATGGCATCCTTTTGCATAAGGGTATGAATTCTCCTCAAGGGCATTTCCTCTGAAAAACCCTAAAAAAAGATGTTTTGGCACTGGCACGGGTAGCCAGTTCATCCCTCGCGCCAACGGGGAAAATATACACTAGTGGGCACGCCAGTTGGCGCTCTGTCCCTGTGTTGTACCTGCGCCAAGCCTATTTGGGAATGTTTTTTAAAAATAAATGGCGGAAGTTTGGTTCTAACAAATTCATAATGAATCATCAAAAAGAAGTTGGGTAGTTTTGCTCCGGATCTACTAGTTTAGGAAATAGTTTTCCACCTATCATGGAACCTTCCTAAGAGATAGGACCCTATCCCATGATTATAGGGATCCCAAATTCCCTTCCTCCCTCTATAAAAGCCTTCCCTCTCCATTTACTAGCTAGCTGAACATTTGTGGAAGAAAACTATAGCTGAGTGACTATTGAGAGCAGAGACAAGGAGAACCCCATAAGAGAGAGAGCTTTGTCCAGATTCCCGACAGGCTTTGTTGAGACGCGCTCCACTGCAAGCCTCGCTGAAGGAAGATCATAGTGTCAGAGCATTTGGTTGTAATCTCCCTTTTTGTCATCTATAATATAAGTGACTCTAATTTTGGTTCCATTCGTGTGTCTACTCTTTTATGTAATGCAACGAATTATATCTTCTCTGACTAATATATAGTTACATGCTTTAAGTATTACATTGTATGTCGTTGTTTCTATGCATGTGTACAGGTGTCTGGACGTGGCAAATGGAAGGATTGTGATTTGTCAAGCTAGGGACGAGGAGCACCGCTTCTTCCTCAACAACAGCAGCGTGGGATTTGAGGTAGGCTACTTATCATGATCTTTTTCTTTCTTGTAACTAGGAACCAACGTCATTGCATGTGTTTCGGGAAATAACTCCCTAGAGGTCGTTGGGTCAAAAACCTCCACAGATCAGACTCACACAACCACACTTGTATGCTAAAAACCTAGATATTATCGATTGTAGAACTCACCCGTAGATCCTACGTTTGATGTAGATCCCGCGGGGTCCAAACCCCCAACAACCCTTCTTCCTCTTCAACCTGGAAATCAAGAAGAGACATGCATGGAAATCTAGTTGTATAGCATATATCTTTCCTAAATGTCAGTGTAATCCATGTGAAACATCATATAAACAATAATAAATTCTTAATTAACAATCTTTTCACATATGCAAGAAGATATTAACACATGAATTCGGGAACAAGATGGTTCTTCTTCATTACAAACATCATGTACAATAATAGAAAGGTGGAGAGATCACCTGAATCCTTCCACGATCTTCAAACAGACTGCCGTCTAGATCCGTCCTGCCCTTGCCTCACTAGGATTCTTTCAAGACTTGTGCACATGAGATGACATATAAGTTGATGAACATCTCCAGGAAATAAGGATTTCCTGTAAAAATCTGGGAAGTGCAGGAGGCACGGGAAATCAAACTTGAATTGGGCTCCAACAGAGTATAATGTCTATAATTTTTCTCTCTCCCTTAGGCCATGCATATGAGGGGCTTTTATACTCCCTCAAAGTAGTTTCAATCAGTTGGAAATAGTTGGCCACGGGATGGGGTGGTTGAATTACGGGAATAACCATCAACACAGCCTCGAAAATAGGGATTTTAATATATTTTTTAATGATTTTAATGGCATGCGCAGAAAAGTATCTATGGACTCGCGTATACACGTGGAAAAGTCTAGGCATACCCGCGTATGGGATTTTAAACACTGTTTTTTATGAAATTTTATTCAAGTCTGTGGGAATGGGTGCCCAAGGCCAAAGAGACAATCATGAATCACATGAGGGTGAAAAATGATGTTATAATAGATGCCACCTAATATATGAGGTCAGAAGGGGTACATGATGGCCGAAATGTATTATGTGCATAGAGAGAACTTCGCGAGGACAAGAGAGGACTTCACCAGATTTCAGCCTGTCAAAAACCAATGAAAGAAAACAGAGAGTCAGCTCATGTCTAAGGCGGGCATACCCATGCTCAGTCAAAAATATATCCATGTAGAAAGTACATAATATATCCAAAATGTATACAAGTATAGCTGAACTGAAAATACATAATGAATCATCTGAGCAGGGCTTGGAAGTACAAGTCGGAATCAATGTCCAAGTATCACATATATCAAACTGATCAATAGTGCTGAAAATGGATGTCTGATCACAAAAGTAACTGAATCTCCAGGTACCAAATCATAAGGGGTGGAACACATGGTAAAATCACGCAACTCGGGAGCCAACATATAGGATGTTGTTGTACTGACACTGCAACATATAAAAGTGGACGGTATCACTGGTAGAAACTGAATGTACTGTCAAAAGTGAACCGAAAGATGCTGATGCAACCCGAGGTTTTCATCGATCACTATGGCACAATTCTACACAATGGGAATAAATGAGCTGAGGTCAACCATGTGAGAAATATTTTGATTACCAGTCAATAATGTATACCGTTAACAAACGCGAGACAACCCACCGATAATGAAAATGAGTGTCAAGGTGCCCCAGTACAATCTAACAAGTGTGAATAAATGAGTTGAAGTCAAACACCTAGAAGAATCTACCAGTCAGGAGGCAATGATGAATCCCCACTGTCGATAGCGAAGAGTCTGCCACTGATGACTACAAACCCTAAGGTACAGACAAAAGACTCTAGATCTTATTCCCAGAGCAATGAGTCGGAGTCGATGGGAAAACATCTACTGGAAGGAAGGCATTAAGGCATCCCACATCAATCCAGCATGAGTGTAACCCGCAAGCCAAGATTTGGAAGGAATCGGACGAAGTAGAGTGATGAAACCAAACCGAAGTACGTTTCCGACATGCACAAGATGAAGCTAGCGCATTGAAGAAACCCTCTGAACCAACCAATAATGAAAGTTGACACAGAGGTGAGATATCCACCAATAGGGTCAAATGGAAATCAAGGTACTGCATGAATCCCAAGTGTGATAATGTATGTTGACGTCGAACACAAGGAAAACCACTCAGTCAAAGACCCATAATGATGATCAAATGCTGAGCGCAAGGTCACCTATCAATGATGGACATAGGGCCAGGGTGCAGCTCTAGCTTTACTCTCAGAGCAATATGTCGTAGTCGATGAGAGACAAACCCACCAGCAAGAAGTCAATGGAGACCTTCTCAAACCAGCACGAGCAGAAGACCAAAACATATAATGTGATAGAACAAGATACTGACAAGACCGAGAAGGTCGACTGAATAATGAGTCAAGAGACACCGCAGAATGGCCGACTCTAGTTTAACTTCCCTTGAACAAAAGCACGCCTCGTTATGACCATGGCAGTAAACAATGACACTGCATAAGTCTATTATGCAGGAGGCAAAAAAAACTCTCCATATGATTGGAAGAGATAACCAACCGGGGGAAGACTGACCAGTGAAACAAGGCAAAAGCTGAACCTAGGTCAAAACTAAAACCATCCCAAATGAAGGAAATATATAACTGTATGTGCTTTGTTCAAGGGCGACAAACTGATACTATACTGCCATCAAATTATGAAGTAACCTCCTGTTCCCGCTCTTTTTTTTTATATTTGATTTTTTTGTCTTTTTCATATAATAAGCCTGAAAAAGAATAAAAGAATGCTATGGTACAATGGATAGAACGAGTATCAAGAAAAATATGCACTAGTTCCTGGGATAGGAACGATCCTATGCTCAATGCAAGGTGGCGAAAACTAGTAAGCGATACTCAAAGGAATGTTCCATCCATGGGTAAAAAGGGTGTCAAGTCGCGATAGCTAAGTGCATGCAATGGTTAACTTGTACAGAAAGTCAAGGTCAAAATATGGCTTAAACATCGAGTCCAAATGAAGCTGACTAAAGGCCAGGAATAACAAGTAGCCAATATGCAATGTAGTAATACAAATCAACAACACCAGGGAGCCTCTAGGGTAATAGCCAAAAAAATGATAATGAAGAAGAAGAAGAATGAAGCTTCAACACATAAGTCATGGCAGGACTAAAGAGGACTCCCGAGCCTATAGAAAATGCAGCATGGGCAACAAGTGCTAGCGAGGAACTAACTAGGAAGCCCATGTAAAGGAAGGCTCTACCACCAAGTCATGATTAAATAATCGGCAAGTGAAATGGGTGAAATACTCATGATGGGATCGACCCTATGGCAAGTGATCAGAATGGAGGCTAGTATGCAAAATGCAACGAAAAGTAGATTTCCTAACCTATATGCCAGTGAAGATCATATACCTTCCATGACAGGTCAGCAGTCATGGATCAAAAATCGGAAAAAATCTCAACTTTGTCAAAATGTACCTGAAAATATACCAATCCGGGCACTTACAAGCATCCGGGTTATGTAGCTTAAGATAGATTGAAAAAATAAGCATAACAAATTTTTGCAAAAATTTCCAATTTTTGGGCATAAATACACATGTTACCTCATATTTGGTTCATTTTTACTTACTGATTTGGGAAAAAGAGCTCTGGAGAAAAACCCTCTTTCATCAAAACAAGAGCAATCAATGATCAAACTTCGCCGAATCAGTCAGGTAAGCTCTTAATCCAACATTATTATCAATTTTGTCCATTATTAGAGTTAAAATTTGGAAATTTCACCGTAGAAATATTTGTTTTAATTTAGGGCTCTGCGCATACGCGGGTTCATATGGACCAAGCCACGTATGATACGCGACTGTCTACAGGGTAAGTCGCATATGCACAACCCGCGATGTAAAAAAACGCATCAAATGAAAAAATAAATGAATTTTTTCAGGATGACCATCTCTTGACGCGTGAGCATAGTACAGTGATAATGAAGGAAATATTACGAATCCATGGTCGCTCAATATCCTTCGAAATTGTGGATTGCTCAAATTTTTCAAAATGCCAAATATGAAGAGTAATGTCCAGTTGCTCGAAATGCTTGTAAATTATTGGGAACTGGAGGAAGATTGCTTCGTGATAGATCAAATGCCCATACACATAGAGGTAGAAGACATACTTCATTACTGGACTCTCACGGAGGGGAGACCTAGTAGATTTTCATAGCAAGCCTTTGGGAGGGCTTACTGTGGATAATTATGTCCACATCTACTGTGTAGAGGGGTCCAAGAAAGTAGGGACTCAGATTGCTATAAAAGATTTAAGAGATCTACACATGAAGATTCTCCTGTTTACCATCGGCAGGGTAGCAGGATCTGCTTCCTTGCATTAGGAATCCAAGACCTAGATGAGCATAGCTGTGGAATTCCTAGCTCACCTGTATGATTGGTGTACAAATCTATTAATGAATATGAAGCAACAACTGACCTCCATATGGAAAGCAAAAACAAAGCATTTTGGATATGGAACCATTTTGATGACATTCTTCTTTGAGAATATTCCTTGGCTTCGACCCAAAGTGATCTCTTCCATCAATAGCCCAAGAGACCCAAGAATTGCCCGATGGGATGATCTGATGAAGAGACTGGGGGGAAGTGAAGTTCCCCGAACCACCTGGGATGACGAGTTCTTCCAATGGTGGGCGGAACAATTCATCGCAGTGGAGGACTACCCCTATGCTGAGATGGATTTCCGGGGTGATCTAGATCTCGTCCTTCCACCTAGCATGGCATGGGGTGCAATTGGTAAGATTGCAAATTTTAAATTATATGATTTTTATGATTTTTTCAATATATGTGAGAAAATGTAAAAAAAAACATGTTTTTGATTGGATTCAAAATGACTTACAATATTATGATGACCATGATGCAGATATTGGACCAGTCCGTCCTGAGGGCTACGCACGACACAAGTGCTGCAGAGGTAAGGCAGATACGGAGGACCCAGGCAGGACCCTCCATGCTGTACAAAGGAGCTTGGAGGGTTTAATTCACCAAGTGCCTATGGCTGCAGTGGAAGATCTACTTGAGGCCATCCAGAGACGTGTAGTGGGAGTACCACGTGACTGGGTGTGGTTATTCCTCCGTGTCGCTACTGCAATTGTGTTCTATAGGAACACGAATTTTGGGCAGGGACCACAGGAGTAGATAGACATGATTACCGGATGACTGTATATTTTTGATATTGAACATGATCGGGCATAAGCCAAAATTTTGTATGACTTATGGATCCAAATTTTGTATATTTTTTTGAACACTTTGATGATATATATATATATATATACAACGATTTTTTATGTGATGTGACAAATGTATAAAAAATGCATGATGTTTTTGATAATTAAATTTTAATGTATGGAATGATTAATATGCCAATCAATTGCTTGATTAGCTAATGAGTCTGCCTTACAATTGTCTGCTCGAGGAATATGAATGAATGTTAAAAATTGAAGTGATATTTGTAACAAACATACCCTCAAAAAAACCGGAGTAAAAATGGATCTCGAACCCAATAAGTATTGTTCAACTGCGACACCACCAGCTGGGAGTCCAAGAAAACTACCAACGAATCAACACCCAAAGACATTGCCTCCGAGAGTAGATAAATAACTACAATGTATTCTGCTATATTATTGGAAGCAGGACCAATGCAGACTCCTCTTGATACTAACAGCTGACCGGATGGATGATGAAGCACCCAAGCCGCGGAAGCCAAGTTCCGAGTGTGTCTACTAGCACCATCGGTGAAACCATAATGACTCATGACATTGGACACAACCTGCCAATGCAGATCAAAAACATCACCATCACATCAAAGACCTAAAAACCAGATATTTACAAAAAAAAACTACCTATATACAAAAGTAAGATTCGAGGCCAAAGACTAGGCATAATACCTATTCAAATAGAGCCCATTTCTGGGCTCCGCCAACTCATTTCATTCAAAATAAACCAAGACATATGCTCCTTTTTTAATGACTTTTTTAACGATGAAGGGGCCATACCACATAGATTAAAACTTTATTGCGCCCAGGGCATCCTTTTCTTGGGCATAGACCAAAACAAGGTCGCCTTCCAAGAAAACCCTAGGTTTGACCACCTTATCGTACTAAAATTTGACTCGTTTCTTATGCACCTCATTCATCATGGCGGCATCCCGACGCTGCTCATCAAGATGTTCCAAATGAAGGAGATGTTCTTCAAGACTAGAAGTTTCAGGAAGAAGTTCAAAAGCTAACTTTAGAGAAGGAATCTCACATTCAATGGGAAATATGGATTCCAGCCCGTAAAATAGTTGAAACAGAGTAAAGCAGTTGCAGTTTTCACTGACGTCCTGTATGCCCAAAGTGCAGGATATAGCATGATATGCCAGTTGGACCGAGCTTTATTAATCGTCCTTTGAAGAATAGTCTTCAAGGATTTGTTCACGACTTCCACTTGTCCATTGGCTTGAGGAAAATACGAAGATGAATGCTCCTGCTGGAAACCTAATTTTAGAGCCAACTCAGCCATCATGCTATTCTGAAAATGACTGCCATGATCAGTGACAATCTCTCTAGGAATACCAAAACGAGCAATAACCTGGTTGAAAAGAAAAAGAGCTACTGTCTCACCATCATTCCCAAAAGTAGGCATAGCCTTGAACCACTTCATAAAGTAGTCTACTGCTACAATAATGTACTGGTGACCTTTAGCCGAAGGCGGTTACAAGTAGTATAATCAATACCCCACTTTGTAAAGGGACCGACAGTAATGACTGGAAAAAGCGAAGCTGGATGAGCGCACATTTTTTTAGTATAGACTTGACAAGAATGACACTTTTTGACCGACTCCATACAATCTTTAAAAATCGAAGGCCAAAAGTATCCAGCACGCAAGATTTTTTGGGCTGTAGCAAGCCCAGATAAATGACCACCACAAGCTCCACTGTGGAAATCATTCAGCATAGCCTCAGCTTCTTCGAGAGTTAAGCAACATCTCAGGATTGAATCAACGCCTCGACGGTATAAAGCATCACCAATAATTAAGTAATTTTTACCCAAGTGACGCAACTTACATCGCTCATCTTTCGAAGAAGTAGAGGGAAACTTCGCAGTCTGAAGATACACAATGATATCTCCATACCAAGGATCCTGTGGAGAGATAAGAAACAAATGTTCATCCGAGAAAGATTCATCATAGACTATCTCTTCTCCACAAGGAAACTCAGAGATTAATTCCGCGAAAACCAATGATTTCTTGGACTTGGCAGACATAAACTCAAGATCAAATTCCTGCAAAATCACAATCCATCTATTGTATTTTCCCCCAATCACTCGCCTATTGAGAACAAATTGAAATGGATTGGCTGCTGCCAAAACATAAGTTTTTTGTAGAAGAATATAATGTCTGAGTCGTTGTACAACATGAAAAGCTGCTAAAGCTAGCTTCTCTATTGGAGTATACTGGAGTTCAGGTCCTACCAAGCCTCAACTAAGATAGTATATAACATGCTCTGCAAGAGCATCATCCTCCTAAACCAGAACCATACCAATGGTAGATTCTGCTGCTGCAAGATACAAAAGGAAATCCCTGCTATAATCAGGTGGACTCAATAAAGGAGCAGAGGTCAATGCTTTTTTCAAAGCATCGAATGAGTTCTGAGCGAAGTCATCCCAAAAGAATGGAATTCCCTTCTTCAACAATCTCATAAATCCCTTGGTAACTTCACATAATTTACGATAAATCTCCGAAGAAAATTAGCTTTTCCTTGTAGACTTTGAAGTTGACGAACAGACAACGGGGGAGGCAACCGAAGTATTGCCTCAATCTTAAAGGGATCTACCCTAATCCCTTCCAAAGACACAATGAATCCCAATAACCGACCGGATGTAACCACGAAAACACACTTGTTCGGATTCAATCTAATCTTGTAGAAATGACATCGTTCAAATACTTGACGGAGGTGAGCAAGATGATCAATTCTCTTTCGAGAATGAGCAGCTAAATCATCCAAATATGCCTCAATAATATGTTTGATGTCGTGGAAGGCATATGACATGGCCCGCTGGAAAGTAGCCCCAACATTTTTAAGACCAAAAGGCATCTTCTTGTAAGCAAAAGTACCCCAGGGAAAAATAAAGGCAGTCTTATGCTGATCTTCAGGACGGATAGTAATCTGATTATATCCAGAGAAACCGTCCATGAAGGAGAAAATCTCATTACCGGCACACTCATTGATAATCTGATCTATAAATGGTATGGGGTAATTATCTTTTGGACATGCTTTATTAAGGTCTCTGAAATCAATGCAAACTCGAATTGTTCCTTGTTTTTTATCCACGGGAACAGGATTTGAAACCCACTCTGTCAAAGGAACAGGAAAAATAAATCCCACCTTGAGTAGCTTCTCCACCTCAGCTTTGATAGCTGTAGCCTTCCTAGGATTGACCGGACGAAGCTTTTGCCTCACAGGCTTAGCATTTTCGTAAGTCTTGATCTCATGCTGGACAATATATGGATCTATACCAGGCATTTCCTCATAAGACCAAGCGAATACATCCCTAAACTCTTTAAAGAGATCGGTGTAAATCTGAATCTCTTTAGGGGAACATTCAGCTCCGATGAAGACATTCTCTATAACATTGGGATCCTTGGAAATGTTCACTTGGATAGTTGGATAAATCACAGCCATGTTTCCTTCCGCATATACCTGTGTTGGTGCTAAAGGGTTTAGGACTGGGTGAACAGGACTAGGAGACAAAGGACTTGGAAAATTTGATTCAACTTCGCTCAAATCAGGTAAAAAGTAAGACTGATGATGCAAATCATCCCACGGTCTATCTATACCAATCATAGCTTCTAGGATGGCCTCTTCAGATGGAAGAGTGGTATCAAGGCAATCCTGGGCAGAAGAAGAACTAAGTGTCCAAGTGGGAGCCACATCGCCATCCAACTCCTCCGGAGAAAGAGAAGCTGGAATGGATTCTGCAGAGTCAACAATAGATTGTTAAGCAATCTCAGCCGCAGACATTGGAAATTCCATTCCACCTACTTGACCTTCCGCTAATGTGGAAGTAGGGGAAGGTATGGTCCAAGGGTCCGAAAAATAATGAGTTCTAAAGAACTCTCTTCGGACAGGAGCCCTGGAGGATGAAATTTCATTTATATGAATAGTAGGAGGTGGAATATCGAAAGTACCCATCAAAAAAGAATACATTCCAACCCCTAAATTCTCAATAGGCAGCTTGGCATTATCCAACTTTGGGATAGTTGATTCAGTAGATGCATTCGGGTCTACAGGAGAACAGTCCAGTTGATCCACTATAACAATCCTCCCTTCATGAGGGAAACAAATAATCCGAAATAATGAGGATGCAATAGCATCCATCTCATAAATCCAGTTTCGCCCCAACAGAAGGTTGTAGTCCAAGCTTGCATCAACTATCTCAACCTCTATATCTACAGTTTTGCCCCCAACACAGATGGGCAAAGCTAGGAAAATACCATGCGATCTGTGAGAATGACCGTCAAACGCAGTCAGAAGAGTAGCAAATGGAACAGTTGTGGGAGATCCAATTCCCTTCCAGCATGCGAGTGACATCACACATGTGGAAGCACCCTCATCAACAACCGTTCGAAAGATATTGAATTTCTGAAACGACGACTTGATATGAAAAGCCATATGATGAGGGAGTCTCTTTTTAAAATTAGGCATATCGAATGTAATCACAAGAGAGTTATTTGGATCGACAACCCCAATAGCAGTGAGCAGAGCACTGCGCTGAGCTGGACAAGACTGGAGCACCTTAAGAGCCGACACAGCACAAGGACTCTGTGCTAGATCTTACACAATAGAGTAGTTCTGGGTAGCCCTGGCATTTGGATTAATCATCGTACGCTTGGTAGATGCTTTTGGCATCCGAGGTATAGGCTCAACATTAGGCCTCGTAATATGAAGCGGCTCAGTACCATCGAGAGCACCCTTAGCTTTCGAAGACTCATCTTCGCCATAATCACGGGATCTCGTAGCGATATCCGCGTGAGCACTCATCATGTATATTTTTGAGGGATTTTCCCCTTCCTGGGTACCCCCAGAGGAAGCCCTAGTATTTTGATTCGCGCCAACAACTAGCTGTTGTCCTTGGGGAAAAGGGTTTGTCAACACAACCTGGGAATTGGAAGAACCCTGCTGAGCTAACAAGTGCTGCGCATCCTGAATTTTAGGGCAAAGGTGAGTAAGATGGTCTCCAGCACATAACTTGCATGGAAACTTCACTTTCTTTTTATCCTTTGGACCCTCACCAACATACTCATTGGATTTATTTGCATTACCCTTCCCATTCTTGCCCTTTTTCTTATTATTATTCCGTCCCTTCTTTTTCCCTTCGGATTGTTGATTTTCTTTAGGGTTGGAAGTCTAAACGGCATTTATCGACAAAGATTGAGAAGGCGATGACTTAGCAGGCACAGCCTGACCAGAAGGAGAAGATTGTACAAACAACTGCTGCAATTGACTAAGCAGGTTAGCTGCACCACTATTGATCGACCCAATAAGTCCATCACCATGAGGACCAGGTTTAGTCTTGGATATGTCTAATTTGGAGCAAGGAGCATTAGGAAAATATTTATGAAGGACACCAGACTGAGAATATATCAATTCAAGCTGTTAGGCCCTAAAAATAGCCTGCTCCTCAGAAAATACCCCGGATAGAGATACATCCTTAGAAATATCTAACTGCAGAGATTTCAAAAACCATTCCAAGAGAAATTCACCCAGAATATAAGCTTTAATGAGTCTTTTCCTTCTCCGCCATTCCTGAATATGATAAAAAATGTGGGTTGCGTCGTCCTGCTTAAAATTAGCTAGGAGTTCAGTCCCAACATCATAACGGATAGGAAACTGGAAATGATTTAGAAATATAGTAGCCAGATCTCCAAAAGTAGAAAAATTTCCCCCAGTTAACTCAATGTACCACTTGGCAGCATTTCCAGTCAAGGTGCATTGAAGCAACCTCAACCTAATATAATCCTCAATCAGGGAGTTATATGAACACCATAAATGGAAAGTGGTGATATGATCAGTCGGGTCCTCACCATTCTTTCCTTCAAAATTTGGAATGTCTGAAGGTAGTTTGGTAGGAACCGAAGGCCACCCCGGACTATATCGGATTGGATCATTCGTCAATTTCGACAAATCTGGCAAGTTCAACATTGCCAGAAAAGGTAAACGAGGAGGAGCCTGAGGATTCCATCTTTGGTGGGATGGATTCCCAACATTCTGAAAAGAATAACCTGGATTTGATGAGGCACCATGTTTCTAGAAAGAATTCATAGAAAATGTTGGGCTATAGGACCCAACATTTGGAGAAGGACCCCCTCCCAACATAGAGTTACCAAATACCGGACCAATTCCCCCCCCGAAGTAGTGAATGAAGAGGAAACCCCCTGATAGGGGTTCCAAGCGTTAGAAAGAGGGGAAAAAGTCTAATAAGCACTCGACGAAGGGAAAGAAACATTCCCTTGTTGACCAGCGAGAAACTGATTCCCTGCCCCCACTGCTGTAAACACAGGGCTCCAACCTGTAAAGGTAGTCGAACTTTGACCTCCAGACCAAGGGTTAAAACTCTGAGTCTGAGAAGTAAAAGGAAAAGACCCTAAGGAAGGATTCAAACTAGGAATATGCCCACTTCCGAAGGGGAACCCTTGAAAAGATGTTGAACCACTAGCCATGGAGGACATGGGTGTAGACGCAGTTGCAGCAGCGGAAAAGGAAAATGAAGGAATTCCACTAATGGGCATTCCAAAACAAAAAGGACCAGATTGAGAAGCTTGTGCTTGGGTGAAGCCAGAGCCAAACACATCAGTACTAGAAGCAATCGAAGATATAGCAATTATGCCTCATCCTTCTACTGAACCAGGAGTCTGAATGCTTGCAGCACTCACAGCCGAAGCCGCATTCCCAGTCGTGGCCATCGAAAGGTATGAATGAGATGGATAAGGACTTTCTGGTATTTCTGACTTAGGTCCGATGTACTAAAAAACAAATGTAGAATCAGAAGGAAGAGGGGATGGAAGTGACTCAGGAGACTGAGGTACTTCCTCTACTTCTACTTCTTCTTCTTCTTCTCTTGGAAATAAGACTCTCGAGGTGAGCGGAGTGCTCCTCTCGGAACCAACACCAGAACCAACTACAACACCTTTAAGCCCTAGCGTAGGATCTCTCTCCGCTGCGTCAGATACCACTGGGTGATATTCACCTACTATATTACTCCTACACCTTCTTGAAGAAGGCTCAACACTTTTAGGAGATAACCCCTGAACTCTCTTCGATCGACGAGGCACTTGATCAGCCACTTTAAGAAATTAATTAGACTCAAAAAGTATAAAGCTAAGCAAGCTAGGAGTAAAGAGCACTGACTACAAAAATCCCTAAGGTGCAACCAAGCAAGCAGCCTTTGGGTATTTCTGCTCTGGGTGATTAGGACCAGATACCAAAATACAAGAAAGCGAAAAATAGGACCTCCCAAAAGTAGTCTATGATAATTAGAGCCCGGGCCTACTAGCGAAGGTAACAGAAATAGTTACGCCGACCTCCTAACAACAGCCTTTGCGGGTGCAAGTACCCAAGCTTTGCCGGGGCACCCTCCAGAAGTACCGCTGGAAGTGATACGACGTCTGCCTCAGGTACCACAGGTATTCCCCCCCCCCACAGTCACCTGTGTGGAACCTAGGAATGGCAACTAAGGGCACCAATCCGTGTCAGCAGCCAGGTGAAACGGTCTTAAGGCAAGATCCAGTAAATCAGAGAGGGGGTATCTCTCGTCTCAACCTTCACTTCCCCTCGCGCTTGACTCTCTGGAGGAGAGCTTTCCCGGTCCACCTAACGGTGTTGGATTTCGCTCATTTAATAAACTTGTACGTTTTATTTTGAGCGCCCTTGGAGAATTAACTCTCCACTCACCTAATCCAAGGCCCTACAACCTAGCTAGTTGATGTATGACACTTAATAAAAAACTTGCTAGTTGTTTTTTAAATTATTGCGCTTATTTTAGTTGGTTGTTATATTAAGTCAAGGGAATATGGAAATGAAACTCGTGATGTTTTATGACGCAGAAAAGAAATTAATGAAAACCAAACTACATGCTGATGTAGTGATTGCCTTTCGATGAAAAGAAATTTCTACACGGGTTCTACGAGACTATTTTTTTCTTCTCAGATATCAAATCACACACTCGGAAAATTTATGAAAAAGACTACAAATGTTCAAGTGCACCTAATGCAAATTACTAAGAGCATGCCAACTCTAAGATGCAAAATCTAACAAAGCAAAGAGAAATTTCCAAGAATCCCTCGGTTCTATCACTTTTCCAGCTGTCCACAAAGCTAATTCCCAAATCAGAAACTCTCAGTATAAAGATGCCAAAATATGCTCGAAATAAGAGAAAGAAACCAATGAAAATTCCCTTCCCAAATCAAGTCAGAAACCGAAGGTAAGAAATCTCAACAAGGCTTCAAAAGATGAAAAGAAACGAAAACAACAATGCAAAACAAAAGCAAATGACAAAAAAAAATGTTTTTGAGCTTTTGAATTTTATAAAAAGAAGACTTCAAAGAGACCAAAAAAACTATCCAATTACCAAGCCAAACAATCTCCGAATTTCAAGCAAAACTTCAAAAACAATGCTCCAAATCTTATAGTGCCACTTAGCAGCAAGATTTATACGAGCAAAAGGAAGACAAGAAATTCAGTAACTCAGCTTAGAAGAATAGTACGAACTTGCAGCAAACAAAACTTCAAAAAACCAAGAATGACTCTTCAAAAATTGCAACAAGACCTAGTTAGATGAACTCAAGAAAACCAACCAAAAAGTAGGCAAACATCAAAGTGAAAAGCAAAACATAAAGTTAGGAAAGAGCATATGAGCAGAAGCTCTCCGTCCTGATTATGAAAAACAACCAAGAATCCCTAGAAAGAGATCTTGGTACTCAAACCAGAAATGCAAGCACTAAAAAAAAAAGATTTTCCAAATGAGCCAGTCTTCAACCAAACAAGAGAGAAAACGACTAATAACCACCTTCAATACAATCTAGAGTCTAAAAGGACACTGCAGGAATAGGTCACCACAGGCAAACAAGACCAAAAAGTCAAAAAATCAAAAAATTTCAAAATTTGCCCAGGCATACGCTACTTAGCAGTTTTGCAACAGGCATGCATACATGACTGTGGCAAAGGAAACCCGCGTATACACGACTTCCTTTGATAGAAATTGCATGTATACGCGACTGTGTGTTGGAAAAATCGTGTATGGAAAGGTAAATAATGAAAAATAAAAATATTAAGCCTGGCTAAAGAACCAGGTCTTTAGTCTGACTGAGAAAAACTAAATGGACTGGAAATAATGATTAAAACTATCGAAAACCTTTAAAACAACTGAAACCACCCAACAAGGGAATCACAAGAATGCAATCCCTAGTGGAGTCGCCAGTTCTGTTTTTGGAAATAACTCCCTAGAGGTCGTTGGGTCAAAAACCTCCACAGATCAGGGCATGCTATTCAAGAAGGACTCACACAACCACACTTGTACGCTAAAAACTAGATGTTATCGATTGTAGAACTCACTCGTAGATCCTATGTTTGATGTAGATTCCGCGGGGTCCAAAACCCCAGCAACCCTTCTTCCTCTTCAACCTAGAAATCAAGAAGAGACATGCACGGAAATCTAGTTGTACAGTATATATCTTTCCTACATGTCAATGTAATCCATGTGAAACATCATATAAACAATAATAAATGCTTAATTAACAATCTTTTCACATATGCAAGCAGATATTAACACGTGAATTCAGGAACAAGATGGTTCTTCTTCATTACGAACATCATGTAAAATAATAGAAAGGTGGAGAGATCACCTGAATCCTTCCACGATCTTCGAACAGACTGTCATCCGGATCTGTCCCACCCTTGCCTCACTAGGATTCTTTCAAGACTTGTGCACACGAGATGACATATAAGCTGATGAACATCTCCAGGAAACAAGGATTTCCTATAAAAATCTGGGAAGTGCAGGAGGCACGGGAAATCAGACTTGAATTGGGCTCCAACATAGTATAATGTCTATAATTTTTCTCTCTCCCTTAGGCCATGCATATGAGGGGCTTTTATACTCCCTCAAAGTAGTTTCATTCAGTTGGAAACAATTGGCCACGAGCTGGGGTGGTTGAATTACGGGAATAACCATCAACCCAACCTCGAAAATAGGGATTTTTATATATTTTTTAATGATTTTAATGGCATACGCGGAAAATTATCTATGGACTCGCGTATACACGTGGAAAAGTCTGGGCATACCCACGTATGGGATTTTAAACACTATTTTTTATGAACTTTTATTCAAGTCTGTGGGAATGGGTGCCCAAGGCCCAAGAGACAATCATGAATCACATGAGGGTGAAAAATGATGCTATAACAGTGTGATTCGATTGTTGCTAGACCCAATCTAGGGCTAGTGGGATCGCCTCTATCCGCAGAGGTGATTTACCTCCACAACGCCATTTCCAATAGGAAGGAGCTTCAATGGTGTAAACACCAGGTCAGCCTGAGCATAAATGAATTTAAAGTTGGAGAGGAGAAGGTGTAGGGTTGTGGGCACCACCGAAGGAGGTAGGAATAATACTTTGGCTCATAGAGGCTTCCCAAAGTGCAAGGGGGACCCAAGTATTTGATTGTGTAAGCAAAAACTTGTAACAACTATACATAATCCTAATAACATATCTACTTGTATTTACTTACAATGGTTTTGTTAGTTTGAAATAAGTTGTTACCCTTTATATTAGTTATTTCTTCAAGGAATCTAACTTTCTATTATTCTCATGCTTATTAATATGTGAAGGGTTCTAAGCATACTTTTATATTTTTTAGGCTCATTCAAAACTCATGAAGAAAGAACCTCATACCAAGCATACCATTATCTCTCCTTTCACATCATTAAACAAAGAAGAAGACACTCAAATCGAGTATCCTATTTTTTGTGGGGGTTCATTAATGTAAACAAAAAATAAACTGTAAATCTTACTTTTGTTCTCTTTTGTGTTTTATAAACCATGAAGGAGATACCCAAAACTAAAAAGGGAGGGGAGGGTAATTGCTTTGATCACTCTATCAATAAAATTGGCAATATCGATCACATCACCCTTAATGTTTCGCCTATTTGCATTTGATGTAGGGGCATTAGACACTAGCCAACAATGTAGGAGGTTTTTTCCACATGTTGTGGCTAGAAGGGTTCGAAATCATTTAAATTGTAACAACTAGGTGTCAATACCTCAGCTACCTGATTTCATTTAGATCAGTTAGGATTAGTAGAAGTCGAATAGGTTTGGATTCGACTTATCTGTCATGTTTCAGTTATTTGAATAATTGTAATTAGGCCTTTGATTTTCTAAAACGGTCCTCACTGAAGAACCGAAAAGACAAATTTTTATGTATATATGTAACCCCCGGATTTCATTGAGGGAGGAGATTTTCGCAGTGATTTTGTGTGTCGAGCTTTGTTTTAGTTGAATAAAAGCCAACATTTTATTGACTATCTGTGTGTGTGTTTGAATTAATCTCTATGTAAAATTGTTGGTTCCGAGCTATTGAATCCTTCGCCCCGTGATTAATTCAATGAAGAGAGTTGCTGTGTAATCTCCACGAACCTTGTCTATGGTTGATTGTGGATCCCTTGAATTATCGCAGATACTGTAGATGCCAGTCTTGAAGAACGTGACCGTAGGAGCTATTTGTCTGTAGAACAGTGGATTTTTGGCCATAGTGGAAAACCCACTTAATAAAGAGATAGACTTATTTTGCTGTTGGAAATCCTGTCGAGGTTAGACCCTGATTTGGTGAATCAAGGGTTGGCGTAGACCCGACTTAACCTTTGATAAATCACTGTAGCAGAACTGTGAGTGGGTTCGCAAAACCAGACTACCTATATCGCACCACTTTCTTGGGCGTAAGCAGTATTTTCCAATCGAGAGCGATTCCATAGAGCAGTTGACACATGGACTAAGGCGGGACCCCCAAAACTGCCTTTACGCGTGCCATCACACATTAAAGTTCGACTGAGGAGGCAGTGCGATATCGACGGATGCCGTCGATCTGGAGGAAGGCTCATCGAATGAGGATCGCATTCGGTAGTAGCACGGGGTTTAATCAAAGGTATGGTTGTGAATATTTAATTGAAACTCCGCCGATCGTATGTGTGGGCCCGACCTAAAATACATCTAAGTGGTTCACCACTTAGATTGTCGGGTTATTAATATAGGTCCGGAGCGTTAAGTTAAAAGGCATAAGGTGGCGGACTTAGGATATCTATAGAAATATTGCGGAGTTATAAGGTTGATATATCAAAATTTTCCTAAAGTTTGTGTTTATATCTCAATTCTCTGAAATTGATAAATAAAATTACATGAAGTGGAGGAAGACCACGTGGCAAGGAACTAAGCTAATTGAATGAAAATGCTGACTGAGCTACGATAAGAGACCAACTCTCCTTAGGGGGCCCGATTCAAATTTGTTGCTGTCATTTGTGGTATCAAAGCCTATTTTTTAGTTGTTTTTGCAGAGAATTAACATGGCAATCCGAGTTGGTAGAGGTGCTGGCTGAAGGATACCTATTGCCAATGTAGAGGTGTTGGGGATCTTGCAGAGGTTCGAGGTCAGAATGGATTCCATAGAGCAAAGACAACCCAGAGATCCTAAAGACATCAGTGAACCTGAAATAGAAGAAGCTGGAGAAATGGCTGAGATTCCTCCTGACATGAGCCTCCTCAGAACTGTTCTGGGGTCTGCAGTCAAGCCCAAGATTGAAGTATCAAGTTTTGTAGGAGTACTGAATCCAGAGGAGCTAGTGGACTGGATTAATGAAATGAACAAATGCTTTGACTATGAAGAAATGAGTGAAGATAAGAAGGTCAAGTTTGCAGTAACAAAGCTGAAGGGACATGCTACACTTTGGTGGGATGGAGTGCAAGCAGAAAGAAGGAGAGTTGGCAAACAACCTATCAAGAGCTGGACCAGAATGGTGGACAAGTTAAAACGTAAATTCCCGCCTAGTTATTATCAACTAACATTGTTTAGGCAAATGCAGAACCTAAGACAAAGGTTGCTGACAGTAAAGGAATACACAGAAGAATTCTATAGAGTGAGCATAAGAGCTGGGAAATTTCAGGACACACCAGAGAAGACTGCCAGATATGTGAATGGTCTCAAACTGGAGATCCAAGATGATATTGGCCGTCTGTCTCCTAAGACAATTGAAGAGGCCTATCAGATGGCCTTGAAAGCAGAGGAGAAACTCCTGAGGAAGCAGTTTGCCAAAGGGAGAGGTACTTTCTGTGGAAAGGGAAGTCAGGGTGGTAGAGGAAAGCCTACTACACCCAGAGATGGAGCTAACAGTAGCTCACCTTAGAATGCATATACAGAGGGAGATGCAAGAGGCATAAGGGCTTCTTATAGAGGAAGAGGAGGCAGAGGCACAGGTAGAGAATTGAGGTGCTACAGATGTCAGCAAGTGGGACACAAGCACTATGAGTGCCCATAGAATGTGGGTGCTGGTCCAAGAAATGCTGTTGTTGCCCAGACTGGAGAAGAGGTAGAAATTGAAGAAGAAATTATACCAGAGCGGGGAGAGTCCTTGGTGGTTAATAAGGTCCCGTTGAAACAAGCCAAAGAGGTCACTGAGCCTGCACAAAGGAAGACTTTATTTAGGAGCATATGCAAAGTCCAGGGGAAATGCTGCCAGCTAGTCATTGATAGTGGCAGCACAGACAATTTGGTTTCCACTGAGGTAATAGAGAAGTTGAAGCTGAAGACAAGGGAGCATCCAACTCCCTACAGGGTGTCCTGGCTGCACAAAGGGCACTAGCTGATTGTAAAAGAACAGTGTGAGATAGAGCTGCAAATGGGAAACTATAAAGACAAAGTCCTATGTGATGTAATGCCCATGGATGTGTGTCACATACTGTTGGGTAGACCTTGGAAGTTTGAAAGAGCAGCAGTGCATGATGGCAAGAAGAACACTTACAATTTCTTCAAGGATGGAGTACATCATACATTGATACCCATGGAAGAAGGAGAGCCATCAAGCAGAGTGATTGATCCAAAGACCTTGTTGCTGAGCAGGAAGGAATATTTGCAGCAAATAGAAGAAGAAGAGGTAATATTTTCTTTAGTTTGCAAACCTAAGGTAGTTCTTACTTCTACAAATATTTCTGATTTGCCAATAGAAATCCAAGAGATGTTAGACAATTATTGTGACATTGTTGTGGATGATTTACCTGATGAGCTGCCACCTGTGAGAAAGATCAGCCATCAGATAGATTTTATCCCTGGTTCAAATCTGCCAAATAAGGTAGCTTACAGAATGAATCCCACAGAAAATGAGGAAATCAGGAGACAAGTACAAGACTTGGTGGACAAGGGACTGATCAGAGAAAGTTTGAGTCCATGTGCAGTACCAGTAGTATTGAGCCCAAAGAAAGATGGAGGCTAGAGGATGTGTACTGATTCCAGAGAAATCAATAAGATAAAAATCAGGTACAGATTCCCTTTGCCCAGAATTGAGGATTTAATGGATTGTTTGAGTGGTGCAAAATATTTTTCAAAGATAGATTTAAAAAGTGGATATCATCAGATTAGAATAAGAGAGGGTGATGAGTGGAAAATTGCCTTTAAAACAAATGAAGGACTGTATGAATGGATGGTAATGCCTTTTGGGTTGTCAAATGCACCTAGCACTTTTATGAGACTTATGAATGAAGTTTTGAAAGAATTCATTGGTAAATTTGTGATAGTGTATCTAGATGATATATTATTTTTCAGCAAAACTAAAGAATAGCATTTAAGGCATCTTAATTATGTCTTGAAGAAGCTGCACCAAGAGAAACTGCTGATAAACTTAAAGAAATTCTCATTCATAAAGGAATAGTTGGTGTCTTTGGGTTTTGTTATTTCTACAGAAGGATTGAAGATGGAACCAGAAAAGGTTAAGGCAATTTTGGAGTGGCCTTCACCCAGAAATGTTTTTGAGGTAAGAAGTTTCCATGGACTTGCCGGTTTTTACAAGAAATTTATAAGAAACTTCAGCAAGATTAATGCACCCATCATTGAGACAATAAGGAAGAGCAAACAACCATTTAAATGGACTGCTGAAGCAGAAAGAAACTTTAAACTTTTGAAACAAAAGATAACTGAAAAGCCTATTTTAATTATGCCTGATTTTACTAAGCCATTTCAAGTGAACTGTGATGCCAGTGGAGAGGCCATTGGAGCTGTGTTGAGTCAGGATGATAGGCCTGTAGCCTATTTCAGTGAAAAGTTGAATGAAACCAGAAAGAAGTATTCCTCTTATGAGAAGGAGTTCTATGCGGTTGTCCAAGCATTGAAAAAGTGGAGGCATTGTTTGATGTCCAGAGAATTTGTACTATACTTTGATAATCATGCTTTGCAATACATTGTACAACAACCCAAGTTGAATCATAAGCATGCCAAATGGGTTGAGTATCTCCAAGGTTTTAATTTTGTTTTGAAACATATAAGTGGTCAAGCAAATAAAGTAGCTGATGCTTTGAGTAGGAGGCACATGCTTGTTCAAGAAACCAATTTTGAAGTTGTAGGATTTGATTTTCTCAAAGAGTTGTAAAAAACAGATTTATATTTTAAAGAAGAATTTGAAGCATGTTGTAACCCTGTTCTAATAGATAGAAGCCAGTGGTTGGATTATTTCTTGCAGGAAGAATTACTATTCAGAAGAAACCAACTGTGTGTACCAAAATTCTCCATGAGGGAAAATTTGATCAAGGAGAAGCATAGTGGTGGAATTGCTGGACACTTTGGTACTGATAAAACTTATGAGCAGCTGAGTCACTTCTATTATCAGCCCAAGATGAGAGCAGGAGTGGATAATTTCGTGAAAAATTGCAAAATCTGTCAATATGCCAAAGGAAGGAGCCAGAATGCAGGATTGTACACTCCCTTTCCTATTCCAGACAAGCCTTGGGATATGGTGAGTATGGACTTTGTTCTAGGATTACCCAAGACTCAGAGAGGGAATGATGCAGTCTTTTTTGTAGTGGATATATTCTCCAAAATGGCACATTTTATCCCATGTTATAAAACTAGTGATGCCACCCATGTTGCTAACTTTTTTTTCAAAGAAGTTGTTAGGTTGCATGGGTTTCCCAAGAGTATTGTGTCAGACAGAGACACCAGGTTTGTGGGTCATTTTTGGAGGACACTGTGGAAGAAACTTGGTGCATGGCCCGAGGTTTATTTCAGCTTATCATCCTCAGACTGATGGACAAACTGAGGTAGTGAATAGAAGTCTGGGAAATTTGTTGAGAAGTCTTGCAGGAGAGCATCCCAAGCAGTGGGATCATATTTTTCCCCAGGCAGAATATGCATATAATGACTCACCAAACAGGAGCACAGGGCAGAGTCCATTCCATATTGTCTATGGAATGCACCCCAGAGGAATATCAAAGTTAATAAATCTAGGAAAGGCAGAGCTGAGAAGTGATGATGGTGAAAAATTTGCTTCGGAAATCCAAGCCATACATGAACAAGTGAAACAACAACTACAAGGCAGCATCATCAAGCATAAGGGCAGAGCAGACTTGAGTAGAAGAGAAGTCCATTTTGAAGTAGGAGATCTGGTTTTTGCACACTTGAGGAAGGAAATATTCCCAAAGAAGCAGTATAATAAACTGAAATTCAAAAATATTGGGCCATGCAAGATAATTAGAAAGTTTTCTGCAAATGCTTATGAGATTGAATTTCCATCTGATGTTGGAATATCTCCCATTTTTAATGTTGCAGATTTGTACAAGTATGAAGTTGATGGTGCAGAAGAAGAATCAACAGACAAGGAACAAGTGGAGTGGGAAAGGCAGCTACCTCCAGCACAACCATTGCAACCAGAGAAGGTATTGAACAAAAGAGTATTCAGGAAGACCAGAGGACAAGAGTACTTTCGGTACTTAGTCAAATGGAAGGACAAGCCAGAGGAAGATGCCACCTGGATGACTGAAGGAATGTTGCAGAAGATAGGTAGATCAGTGGAAGAGCTCATGGATAGGAGTCCATGAAGAAAATTTCCCTCGGGAGTTTGATGCAGGGGCATTAGGCACTAGCCAGCAATGTAGGAGGTTTTGTCCACATGTTGTGGCTATAAGGGTTCAAAATCATTTAAATTGTAACAGTTAGGTGTCAATACCTCAGCTGCTTGATTGCATTTAGATCAGTTAGGATTAGTAGAAGTCAAATAGGTTTGGATTCGACTTATCTGTCATGTTTCAGTTATTTGAATAATTGTAATTAGGCCTTTGATTTTCTAAAACGGTCCTCACTGAGGAATCAAAGAGAGAAATGTTTATGTATATATGTAACCCCCGGATTTTATTGAGGGAGGAGATTTTCTTAGCGATGTTGTGTGTCGAGCTTTGTTTTAGTTGAATAAAAGCCAACATTTTATTGACTATCTATGTGTGTGTTTGAATTAATCTCTATGTAAAATTTTGGTTCCGAGCTATTGAATCCTCCGCCCCGTGATTAATTCAATGAAGAGAGTTGTTGTGTAATCTCCACGAACCCTGTCTATGGTTGATTGTGGATCCCTGGAATTATCACAGATACTGTAGATGCCAGTCTTGAAGAACGTGACCATAGGAGCTATTTGTCCGTAGAACAGTGGATTTCTGGCCATAGTGGAAAACCCGCTTAATAAAGAGATAGACTTATTTTTCTATTGGAAATCCTGTCGAGGTTAGACCCTGAGTTGGTGAATCAAGGGTTGGCGTAGACCCGACTTAACCTTTGATCAATCACTGTAGCGGAACTGCGAGTGGGTTCACGAAACCAGACTGCCCATATCGCACTGCTTTCTTGGGCGTAAGCGGTATTTTCCAATCGGGAGCGATTCCATAGAGTAGTTGACACGTGGACTAAGGCGGGACCCCCAAAACTGCCTTTACGCGTGCCATCGCACATTAAAGTTCGACTAAGGAGGCAGTGCGATATCGACGGACGCTGTCGATCTGGAGGAAGGCTCATCGAACGACGATCGCATTCGGTAGTAGCACAGGGTTTAATCAAAGGTATGGTTGTGTATATTTAATTGAAACTCTGCCAATTGTATGTGTGGGCCCAGCCTAAAATACATCTAAGTGGTTCACCACCTAGATTGTCGGGTTATTAATATAGGTCCGGAGCGTTAAGTTAAAAGGCATAAGGTGGCAGACTTAGGAAAGTTATAGAAATATTGCGGAGTTATAAGGTTGATATATCAAAATTTTCCTAAAGTTTGTGTTTATTTATCAATTCTATGAAATTGATAAATAAAATTACATGAAGTGGAGGAAGACCATGTGGCGAGGAACTGAGCTAATTGAATGAAAATGCTGACTGAGCTACGATAAGAGACCAACTCTCCTTAGGGGGGCTGATTCAAATTTGTTGTTGTCAGCATCAATACCTTACAATTGGGTTTTAGTTTTCATAGGAGTTGTACGATACATATAAGTCATTCTAGTCCTCCATATGGATACTCTTATAGTCACTGTGTAGTGTACATCAATGTCTTTATCATTGTTGATTGATATCATGCAGTGCTCATTAGTCAATGTTTCCAACTCATGTTTGCGTGATGTCAAACATTGTTGAAGGAATGTTTAAACATCATTTGGTGATCTATAGTAGTTATTGACCTTTTATGTTAACCATCCCTATGTCAATTATACTTGGTTATTATACCAGGAGGTATTTTTCAACTAATTATAATTGGTGTTATTAAAGATCTTTCTCTTGGGAATGCAGTTTGTGGTTGGACTAGGTGATAAAGTCTCCCCTACTTATATTGAAGAAGGCATGTGTGTCGGGTTAGTTATTAAAAAAACCCCTTTGAAAAACTATCCTTTTATGTTCACTTTGTATTCTAGGGAGTTTGTTTCCTTTAGAGTTGAGTGTGATATTATCCATCAATTATAAGTGTCGTTGACACGTGAGATATCACATTACTTCTTAGTGAAGCATTACTATGTTTTCAACTCTAATGTTTTATGTGGTTTGCATTAATGTCAGGGTATGGTTGTATTCCAGCATGTGGTGCACATATCTTAGTTGAGTTGAGATAATTGATCATGCTATTTACTCTTCTAGGATGCTAGCTCACTTTAATGTTCAAATCAAAACATGAGAACGTGGTCAAGAAGGATGATCTAAATTTTTTTAAAATTTTGGAAGGTGTTGTTGTTTACAACTCTATGATGTATTGTCTGTAGGAACACCATAGTAGGCAAGTTTGAAATAGTATAGAGATAGACTTTGAGAGGTAGTATCCTATCTTATTTCTCTAGTTATTTTATTGTATCATTACTTAAAACATAAAAGAGATAAAATTTTAAATTTCTTAGTTATTTTATTGTATCATTACTTATTTCTTATGCATGAATTTTCTTATTTAAAATTTTACCGCTTGTGTACTATATGGAATGTATATTTATATATGGCTTATAAAAGCACTGACATATGTGGTCGAATTGAATTTAAATGATTTTTTTTTTTTTGGTGCAAACGAAAGCAAATTTTGACAAAGAGTGTAAAATTTGCATTAGACCATTTACAATTTTCAGGTGGAGACGAGGCCGTAATGCAAGGTAAGAGAAAACAGAGGTATGCCAAACATTTTGTAAACTCAAAAACGTTTGTCAGGTGTGTCTGCTTGATCTTGAATATGGATTTCCAGTCCAAGTTTGAGATACAGCCTTGTCCATTAACTCCGATGAGGCTATTCCAAGGAGTGACGTTAATAGAGAGTATTTTGCTGAGGAACAGGATCGCAAGGTGCATTTTTCTACTCTTATCAATCTCTGAATTCTATTTTATGTATGAAAATCAATGGTAGATTCCAAGTGTAATTCTAGTCTCTCTCTGCATTTTATTTAATTTTTTATCATAGTATATATAACTTCATGTTTTATGTTGCTTTATAGAAGGATTGTTTGTACTTCTACCTGTAGTTTTTTGGCTCTCATTTTTTATTATTTGGTAATGATTCTCAAATAATAAAGATACACCCATTTCTCCACCTTTTGCTGAATACATTGTCTTTAGAATCTAGCCAACCTGAAAGTCCCACATAAATAGATAGATTTAGGAGACATTTTAGGCATTGTACTTATTTTTTCCAAGGAAAAACTTGTGGGAAACCCAAGGGAAGCTTCTTCACAATCATGGATGACATCCCTAATAAACTTGTTAGTGTAGACTAGTGTGACTCACCCTAGAGGATTCAAAGTAGGCACCTGCTGGCACTGAACTAGACAAATGCCTAGCAACATCAATGACAAAATTTTAAGCTAACCCCTTGGGCTTTGGGAAGAATTTGTATATTTGTCTGGTATATAAGTACAATAATAGGTGGCATCTCCTCATTTGTCTTGGAATTGTTTTAGATTAGTGGAGTATAGATCTAAATATGGTACTTTTATTTACTATAATGCGTCTTTTGGGGAAACTCACATGGAATTTCCCCTCATCTTGGTACACAGGGTAAATTGGATTCTTCAGGGCTCATGGCCAGATAACATCTCAACAACATTCGGCTCATGAAGAGAAAAAATCTCACAAAGTGGGATTTGAACCTGGTCGGGAAAGGAAACAACTTTTCTTATCGGCCACTTGAGCTACATTCAATTGATCATCTAAGTGTATTACTACAGAGGTGGTCATTTATTTCTCTTAAAGGAAATTTATCAACTAACTCACAATCAACTATTACTTTTTTTATGGTTTCAAGAACAATAAAAAAAATGTAAAATGTAAAAAGGACGCGTTACTGTCCTGTAGTGACCAGATAACATCCAGTATTTTTTCCAGTTGTGACACCAAAAAATAAAATGTAAAAAGGACAATTTCCTGAGAGACCTCATAACGGTTGAATTTTTTATTAAAGGAATTATTGCAATTTTCCTTAGAGATTGTCACCTGAGGAAAAAAGGGAAAGAGGTAACAATTGTTGATCTCACTATAAAAGATCACCTTATTCTCATCTGACAAGGGATGTATGGGTCCAAATTGGCCAATAACTGCAATATTTTGTCATAATCAGAATAAACAATATTAAATAACCAAAGATCACATCTCAATTTTATGGATAATTTCATGTGTTGTTGCATTCAATGCTCATATTCTATATTCAGTACATTATTTATCTGTACAAATTATTTTATGTTATCCTATTTATTTTGGATACAAGCCTCCTACACTTCATCTAACTTCCTCCAACAAGCCTTTGCATCATCAAAGTACTAAAAAATTCTCTTTTCTTGTACATTAACCTCATTAGGCCACAAATTATGATGAGAAACCTTTAGTATTCCTACATCATAGCCAAAAAAAATGTAAATTAATGTGAGGAAAGAATATTTTTATAGGTTGGAGGGTAAAAAATGGGCCTTCAAATCTACATATTGATGTGACACATCATCACCCCCATACTAAATGTGTTGCTCATCCTCTAAGGAATCTAATCAGTAATGTGTAGTTCATGCATGGCCTTGGTGGCCTCTCTAACATGCTAATGAATCTCAGATGGTGTGCCCTCTTATGGATAAAATATTTAAATTTCCTACATGGCCACCCACTCCCTTTGTTCCTATACTTGATCTCTTCTTTATTGTAGTCCTCTACTCCAGGGCATTCTTCAGCCATTCAAGGGAGTGATATTTTGTGATTTGCAGATTTTGGGGCAGAGCATGCCACCTCCTTTGGAAAGCCTGCAAGCTCTTATGAAGAAAATGTGGAAATGAGTACTAATTTTTCCTTCTATCCTATATATTTTACCTCAATAAAATGTGTATGGGTTTCCTCATATTCATTTAATGAATTTTGGTTCAATGTGAAACAACTATGTTAGATAAGGATCCTATCCATTTGATATTATTATGATTAGTTTCCTTTTGTAATTTACTTTTGTATTAATATGATTAATTTACCTGTAACAGGTATACAAAATCTTAGAGTATTTGTAAACCTACAAGAAAGAATATAAGCTTCCTTATGTCCCTATTATTCTCTGTGGGTAAGGTCCGTGCTTTATTCCTTTTAACGGTATTTGTTTTGGTTACAGTTTCTAAAGTAGTAGTACCATGCAGGGATTGGAACAGAAGGAAACGGGGGAATGTTTACAAATTCCTGCGGTCTCAAGGTTTTGTTTCTTCCTATGATATAGCTCACCACTACATAGATAGTGATGCTAGTGTTCATAAGGTTCGTACCATTTAGCTGTATGCTGGTCACTGGTTTTTAGGTTTTACAATCCTTTTCCTTTTGGTATTGATTCTTGAAAATGGAACAAAACGAAATTAAATTATGGTGAACTGGAAATTTCTAATTAATGAGCTATTGGTTTTCCAGTGGGTTAGCCATCGCAATCACCATGGTAATATCTATGGAGTGGACTTTATTTGGCTTCTTAATCCCAACAATCTAAGTAAGCCTTTGAAGGCTAGCTAGAATGGTACATAATAATCTGCCAAAGGTTTTTCAATTCTCTTATAGTTTACATTTTTCATTAGATTCAGCTAAGGTGTCAAACATTGAAATATTAGACCTATTTCAGAGTAGCTTAGTTTGGGGGTCAATTGTTGAACATTAGACCCAGGATTGGATTTTCCCAAGAAATATATGTGGCAATCTTTGATGCATATCATGTTTGTGTTAATTTATTTTTATTTACCCAAAACAATGTTAAACAAATCAGTTTTCGTTATGTTTGATTAATCATAATGTTTTTTTTGTAAAAATGGTCAAGCATATCAGTCTCTGTCACATCTAATTGATCTGAATATGTTTTGTTTCTTCATCCAGGTAGCAAGGTGCATGAAGATCATTAATCCAAAAACTAATGACTCCAAGTATGTCACAAATGTTAAACAAATTTCCAAGGTATGCCTATTTCTCCAGGTTGTGTTGTGATCATATAGTAAATTCATTATTATCTTATAGGTGCAACAAGAATCAAAATTGATACTTTACTCGTACACTAAAACTATAGCTGCAGTGATTAGTATTTATTCTCTTATAGATTTCTTCAGGTCACACCTTGTGGGTTTTGTCAGGAATGTAATGATTGATGGTCTTCTTTCTTTATGTAGGGTTGATCGCAATAAGTATAAGATTCAGATCCCTTTGCCTCCTAAGATAGATCCCAGTGTGACAATGATTACTATTGAAGAAAAGACAGATGCTACTTACAATGATGTTGGAGGTTGCAAAGAACAAATTGAATAGATGCGAAAGGTTTGTCAATTCTCTTATAAGTCATCGTCTATTCACATTTCATATTTCCTCATTTGGCCAATAATATCAACAGAGTATTATGTCAATAAATGGTCAATACAGAAAGTCATTTATCATAATAGTTACAGGGATAACATTGGGTAATCTCATCCTAGACATACTACCGATTTGTGCTTTTGGTTGCAGATGTATTGTGAATCAAGGATGCATTAAGCCTCTATGTGATCTTCTAGTATTTTCAGACCCAAGAATAGTAACTGTTTGTCTTGAAGGGCTAGAGAATATTTTGAAAGTTGGGGAAGCAGAGGAGGTTCTGGGCAACACTGGAGGTGTAAATCTCTATGCACAGTATATTGATGATGCTGAAGGACTTGAGAAGATTGAGAACTTGCAAAATCATGACAATAATGAAATTTATGAGAAGGCAGTAAAGATTCTTGAAACTGATTGGCTAGAAGATGATGAATATGACCAAACAGTCAATTTTTACCTCTCATATTTAACATTTTAAGCAACCTATGATATGCCGTCGATGGAGGGAACACTTCATTTTCCTACAGTTAGAGAGATTTACATATTCAAGTATTCTTGTGTGCATTGTGTATACTCTATGTCCACATGCTATCAAATATATTTTAGGTTCAACATGAGTACTTTATTTGACCTTGCAATCAAACTTACAATTATTTACTATTTTTGTGGAAGCTCAGATGGAGTCTAGTTTCCCGAGTTGAAAGAAATTTCAAAATATGAGTCTTATGTTTTTCATCAAGAGAATAATTTCAAGTGTTATTCTAGCACTAATGAAATTTAATTTTGTAATATTTCTCCACCAAGCTATATAGATTCCAATCAATGATCTAATATTTCATAAGAGGCAAGTGATCTGTTCTGAAAAATGTTGGTCTAAATGTTTTGTTACTTATAAATATCCTTGATTGTTGATAATTTGCTTTAAATTTAATTTTAAATTTTAATTCTTCTTGAACATTAATTTATGTTTTGAAACAGTTACTAAATTTTACCAAGTATTTAGTAACAATTATAGCATGTTGCAGAGTATTGGCCCTTTCTTCTATCAACATGTATTTATGTGTCCCTTGCTATAGCTTAGGACAATGACAACATAAATTCAGTCTTCTTAATTTCAGAAAGTGTCATCAAAAAGCTTACCTTAGACTATGGTGGAATCCTTAAGATTGTGGTGAAATCCTTGCTCAAGCTGTGGTGGACTCCTTAGCTCAAGTTGTGGAAGATTAAAATGATTCCTGTGTAGTAACTACAACCGTGTTGGACTGTGTATAGATTTTCAGCTCATTTCCTTGTTGGACAGTCTCAACATAGTGATACTAACTCTCAGAATGGTGGAGACCTTGATTGTTGTAATTGACCTAAATGTGTATCATCATTCTTTGCTCAGACTTCCTTGCTGGATAGTCACAACACAATAATACTACCTATCAGAACGGTGAAGACCTTGGTTGTTGTAATTTCCTTAACTGTGCATCATCATTCTTGGGTCGGATTTCCTTGCTAGACAGTCACAACACAATAATACTACCTCTCGGAACGATGAAGACCTTGGTTGCTGTAATTACCTTGACTGCGTATCATCACTCTTGGAACACAACAAATATTGTTGAAGTGTTGGAGTTGTCCAACATCAAGACCATTGTTGGAGACTTATTTTGGACAAGTAAGGCATTGGACAATGAACAATCAATGAAAGTTTTGGAAGCACATATTAAGAAGCCTGTGGAGATATATCTTACTTGGGAAAGGGTTATTGAAGACACCCTTGAAGAATCCTTGAAGGGTTTTCTTATGATTGATGCCTACAAATGAACCCCGAACATAAATTTTCATAATGGTTGTTTAATCATATGAATCATAATGATCCTAGAGTCATTAATCATAATGATTGAATTCATTCTTATTCCTTTAGTGATTTTAAACCCTTTTCAAAGTGCATATGCCTCTATTTGCTATGATTCCAATTTTATGCTCCATCAATAAAATATAAAATAATAAAGCTAATCCTTCTTCCAATTTTAAAAACTATGAGTATTTTGTTGAAGCTATCAATATATGCTCTATAAACTAGTTTGAGTAAATTTTCTCCTTAAATTTGAAATTTACCAAACCATTTCTCTTCATAGATATTGAAACATTGATGAGAGTTGAGTTGTTTTCCTTTGGAAATAATAATTTCATCTAATTTAAAAAAAATTTGGATTTATTGAAATAATATAAAAATTTTGAAATCCATTACTATCGAAACTTTCTAACATACGAAATAATCCATAGCTAAACACACCTTTATTAATAGTTTTGACATTATTAACGGAAAGAAAGAAGGGTAATTTTTTTTTAGATTGACATGATGATTGATGATTATCTTGAAAATGCATTATTATGAGTAGTACCATGCTTGGTGTTAGATCCATAGGTTACGCTATTTTAAAATACAATATTGCATATAAAAATTCATGACACTTGAAAATAATCATAAACAAAATTCTTTTTAATTGGTTGTTGTTTATATCTGCTAAAATCCCATTTGCAAATGGTAATTATGAAGGGAAAAATTGTTACTTGGCCACAATCAAGATTTGAGAAATCCATTGGAAGTGCAAGAACCTACACATAACTTAAAATTGTTATATGGAGGACCATGATCAACATAAAACAACCCACTAATGCAAATTTGGTTATATGGTGTGGTTATATCTCAATAAAAAGGAGTTTTAAGGATGGCAATGACAAGTTGTACAACACATGGAAGAGAACACTTTCTAGTTTAATCCACCCATGCCCATGAGGTTGGATTATAATAATCATAGAGAAAAAATATTTAAACTATATTTGATACTTCCATGATGATTGATGAGGAAACCATTATTACAAGCAATAACATACATTATTCATGTGTTATACTTATATATTATATTATTTAGAAATACAATTATGAATAAGAAAATTCATGATACTTGAAAAGAGTCATAAGAATGTTTCCAAAAGAAATTAAAATTTAGTGACTTCCAAGTAAAGGGAATTGGCTTACAAAATAGGGTATAAGAATGTTTTCCATACTACATGTTGAAACCTTCAAAATATTGAGAAAACAAAATATAGATTACAAGGGGATGTGTACAATATGTAAACGATTAAAGATAGAATTTTGGAGAAATAACTAAATCTCGATTACAAGATCTTGAATGTTCCTTTGTAGGATATATTCCATGTTGTGAACAATATTTTCCAAGCACATGTAAAATAGAAACATGTCAAATTAACATAGAAACAAATGACATTTGACATTTGGAGGATACTTTGTTGAAGCTATCAATATGAGAGCTATAAACTACTTAGAATAAATTTTCTCCTTAAATTTGAAATTTACCAAACCATTTCTCTTCATCTATATTGAAACGTTGATGAGAGTTGAGTTTTTTTCCTTTGGAAATAATAATTGAACATCTAAACACTTTTGGACTTATTGCTACAAGGGGTGGGATACCTATCTCTTAATATAAAAGTGTGAAATCCATTACTAGTGAAACTTTCTAACATAAGAATTAATTCATAGCTTTAAACACACCTTTATGAATAGTTTTGTATTCTTGAATGTTCCTTTGTAGGATCTATTCCATGTTGTGAACAATATTTTCCAAGCACATGGAAAATAGAAACATGTCAATAGAAAATAAAAGTATGAGACCTCCATCATGAGAAGATACAATAATGAAGAGATTAGCCACATCAAATATAAAATAATCTAAACTAATGAAGAGATGAAAATATCCACATGCCCATTTATTTGAAAGCAATCCATAATATAGTCTTAAACTATATAAAGTCCAATGCATTGTAGAAATTATATGTTCTAACCCTAGAATCAAAGTTCATTGTTCATCTTGAACAATGTGTTCCACTCATATGAAATGTTCTAGGGGAAAATTTTCCAGAATGACATCATGATCATCTATCGATAACCTCCATTGTCATTGTTTTTTTCTACTCTTCACTTGCTTCAACTACAACCGAGTTACTATGAACAAGTGACTATATTGGGCATAAATAACCTCTGGCTGGTAATCTTGAAAAATAATATGATCTTTGCATTTCTTTACTTCTTCAAAGAAATGTCCCATTAAAACCATTGAACCGATTGGGTATGTATAATTTGATGTATCATTATACTCTTTTAGCAACGTGGATTTAGACATAGCGCATCGTAATAAATAATAATGCACTTTTTCTTGATTATTTTTTGGTGCAATGACAGCGAAGACATCACCTTCTCTAACCATATCAAAAACATGATCATAATCATTGTCAATCACAACCACTTCATTGTCCATTTCCTTGTCAGTCACGTTTCCAAATGGGGGCAATTGTGTCAGTTCTTCATGTTTCCATGGTTTAACAAATTTCTTAATTCAATTTTCATAGTCATCGATGGACTCTGTCTGATCAATACATGGAGAACAAAAGAAAGAGCACTTTCGTTTATCAATGCAATGTATATTTGTCATGTTCTTACCCCTAATTGAGTGTAAAATTCCTATTTTAGGGATTCCAAGGAAATTGAATGGCAACGATCTATTAACATCATCCATTGCAATATTCCAAAAGTACCTGCTTAAGAAAAACACACAGATGTATGAGTCAAATTTTGAACAATATTTAATATTTTTTTGATAAAAAAATACACACATATATGTATACACATATATATCTCTAGACATGTATAATATATTGTTAGTTAAATGTGTACGCTTACCTGTGCACGTCAGCCATCCTTGGGTTCGATAGATGACTTAAATTGTCTTTGCACCAATTAACAGCATCTAAAGAATTTGCAAGTCGGGAAGCTGAGTGATTCAATTGATGCCTCCTAAGTGCACATTTTACACATGCCCCAGCACCATCGTTCTCTCCTTTTCCATGCCCTATCTCAAATAAATTCCATGTATGTCGAATGTTGGTTCTCTTATGAAGACGAGACAATCAAAAGAACGATCTTGCTGATTTAAATTGACCATCACAACCATCTGACCATACCCAGTGTTCTTAAAAATTGACCCTTCGTTTCAACAATTCATTATAAATAATATTAAAACAATGTTGAACAAAACATGTATCATGTGTTCGATCATCACTGATGTAGAAATGGTACTCCTTAATCACCTCATGATTATTTTCATCGCTATCAATACCATCGATAGCAAGCTCTGCATGTCTATACAAAATATGCACAAATATAGATACTTGATCTGAATGATAATACTCACTTTGTATCTCCTTTTGTGGACTAAATGTGTAATTCTCAGCGAAATCAACCACTAATAATATTGTTCCTTTTTCGAACACATCACGTGTTTACTTGAACTGTAAATCCTCCCTTCGTGCTATATGACAATGCTTAATATATTTGTATATTTTCACCTTGAACTTCTTGTTGGGAAAAATACTGAGAGGGGGGTTGTGAATCAGTATTTAGAGCTCATATCTATAAATTTAACTTTTTCTTTTGCAGAATTCCTTACGCGGCTTTTATGAACCGAACTCGCGCATACATGCGGATACGCTGAAAGAAACTAGCGTATACTGATATAAATTTCTATTTTAGAAAACTTCTCAGAAACAGTCTTTAAATCAGATTTACCAGTTATGCATCAAGTTATCTAATCAGTAAATATGTGCAGTAACATCAGTATAAATCATTACACAAGTGAAACACACATGAACACCAATATTTAATGTGGAAACCCAATTTGAGAGAAAACCACCGCTGTTGTCGTCTCCGTTTTCCCTATTTATTATATGGAAAACCATTTAAAACATTTTACTAATGCAGACTCATACCAGTACGCAAGCTTCTACCTACATAAGGCTGCAACCTTCACTCGTTTTCCAGTTGCTACTAGAAGGGAGCTCCAACCCCCTTTTTTCTTGTTTACCAGCCACTCCTGGAAGTGAGCTTCAACCCGCTGAACAAAACACCAACTTCTATTGGTAGGAAGCTTCTACTTCCATACTGAAGGCTTCCACCCTCAAAACCACTGCATACCACGTTTCATCAATTTTCATACTGGATCAAATAGCATCAACACAACCCTTTATCAACAATCATAAACTTTGCCCAATAATTCAATTAAAACAGTGAAAACATTGTAACCAGAACTTCAGAAATAACCCAGACTTCAGAATATATATGCAGATACAAACTCAACCCTAAACAATCATTAATTAAAATAGCATACACTACTTTGCTTCACTGAAGTCGCGTACATACGCGCTTTCCTGCACACCAACCTGCATACACTTCTGTGTATATATTCTTCAGAAAACCCTAACTGCCATACGCGCTTTTCATGAAGTGAACTCACGTATATACATGCTTTTACTGAGACCAACTAGCGTATAGATCTACAAAAGTAAAGTTTTCATAACAGACCAGATCTATAAAACTTACCCATATATCTTCCTTTTCTTCAATAGACTTGTGCTAGTTCCTTATCATTTCTTCAGTAGATCATAGTAGAGCTTCATCATCTTCAGATCTAGAGATCTTAAACCATCATTATATCCATGGGTGCATCATAGATTCAGATCTATCAATTAAAAACAAAGTTCATCCATGCAGATATTCCTTAGAGAGATTTATTCATTAACAACCCTTACTCATGCACACCTTGCACTATGATCTTCTTCTCCTTATATAGATTTAGCTTTTACCAATACCATGAGTAAAAACCACTCAACTGCTGATGGTAATCTTGGACGGAATCAAATAGATAATACAGTGCTCAATACTATGGGCTAATACCATGTTAAAGCCCCCTGGTATTATAATTTTGGAGCACAAACAGGCATACACGACTTGGGACGTACTTCTCCGCGTGCATACGCGACTTGGCCTTTACAACCCCGCGTATACATTGTTACATATTAAAATTAATCAATCTACTGCACAAAAATTCTAAGTGACTGTCAAGAGTCTTCATATAGATAGTTTCTTCGTCCTTTTCCAGAGAGTTTCCATCAAGGACAATCAATTTAATATTATAGAACACAAGAAACATATTGCCAACAATCTCCCCCTTTGGACTTGATGGCAACCATAATCATTAAAAAATTAGGCAACTGTATTCAACCATCCTCAGAATTCTCCCCCTTTGACATCAAGGACAAAGGGCAGATCAACATCCCTTGTACAGAAATTACCTTGCTCCCCCTTAGTTCATGCTTGAATATTCAGACATATTTTTCAATGAAGTACATGACTTTTCAACCGAGTATGACCTTTCCTATCACCAATTACTCATACTTGCATCAATGATCCAACTAAGTGGATTTACATATTTGACTCAACTACCCAACCAAGTGGGTGTACAAAATTTGACTAAACTACCCAACCAAGTGGGTTTACAAACAAGTCCTTACATGACTAAATATAGCAATTTACATAATAGATCTCAACATGACCTTTTCATCAAATGAAATTTTATAAACAAGACCAATGAATCTCAATCATGAGATCAGACCACAGATAACACTCAGAATGCCAACAATGCATCCTTTCCCACAAAACAAGTGCTCCCCCTTAGCTTGTGCACCCTGAACACTTTCAACAGCAAATCATCAAGGCATCTTCATAAAAAAAATTATAGAATGAAACAGAAATGTGAGAACTGGAACATCACCAGAGATACCCAACAACACCGCAATTGTTTTGAAAATGCTGACCCAAAAGATTATGCCAGTAAAAACCCATACGCGGTTTTATCTATATAAACTCGCGTATATACGCGACTTTCCTTTATGAAATCCACGTATCCAATTTAATCTTCTGAATTTAAGTAGATCTGATCTTCTGAGTGGCAGAGACAATTGCCAGCTTTTGTCTGAGATATTCGAATGCTTCCCTGGGAAGAGGTTTAGTAAATATATCAGCAACTTGTTCTTTGGAGGGAACATACTCCAATTTCACCTTTTGTTCAAGCACTTGTTCATGTAAGAAGTGATACTTGATAGGAATGTGCTTGGTCTTGGAATGCATAACAGGATTCTTTTAGATATTGATGGCACCTGTATTATCACACATAATGGATATGGGAAGTGAACATTTGATTTGAATGTCTTGTAAATTCTGCATCATCCAAAGAAGTTGTGTGCAACATGATGCAACAGCCACATATTTTGCTTTTGTTGTAGATAGGGCAATAGAGCTTTGCTTCTTGCTGAACCAAGAAAATAATCAGGGCCCCATATAGAATGCACCACCACTAGTGCTCTTCTAATCATCAACATTTCCAGCACAATCTGCATCTGTGTAAGCATGAAGAGTGAGATCAGCATTATTTGGATACCATAGTCCAAAGTCTTGAGTTCCTTGTAGATATTTGAATATTCTTTTTACAGCCTGAAGGTGAGACTCTTTTGGATTAGCTTGGAATCGTCCAACAATCCCAATTGCATGCATAATGTCTGGTCTTGTCCCGGTGAGATAAATTAGACTCCCAATCATGGATCTGTATTCTGGTTGATTCACCATGGAAGAATCATCATGAGAACTGAGGTTACACCCGGTTATCATTGGTGTACTTACAGGTTTACAATATTCCATCCCATACTTCTTCAGAATTTTCTTAAGATATTTTTCTTGTGATAAGAATATGCCATCTGTTGCTTGTTGCACTTGTAAGCCAAGAAAGAATGTTAGTTCCCCAAGTAAAGACATTTCAAATTCTTTCTGCATAAAAAAAGCAAATTTCTGACTCATGGACTCTTCATTACTTCCAAACATGATATCATCAACATATAAAACCACAATTAATAGTTTATCATTTTCAATTTTTGTGTATAAGTTTCTATCAACAGATCCTTTTGAAAATCCTTGTTGATGAAGATATTTCTCAAGACGATAATACCATGCCCTTGGAGCTTGTTTGAGACCGTAGATAGCCTTTTTAAGTTTACAAACAAGGTTTTCATCATTGCCCAAAATGAATCCTTCTAGTTGTTCTATATAAACTTCTTCTTCTAGATCACCATGAGGAAAGCAGATTTAACATCCATTTTATAAACTTTGATTTGTTTAAAGCTTGAAAAAGAAAGAAACATTATGATGGCTTCAAGTCTAGCTACAGGAGAAAATGTTTCTTCAAACTCTATACCTTATTATTGAGCATACCATTTACAAACAAGTCTAGCCTTGTTTCTAATAACATCTCCATTTTCATTTCTTGAATATCCATTTTGTTCCAATAACATTTTTATTGTGAGGTCTTGGAACTAGTTCCCAAGTATGATTCTTTTCAATTTGATCAAGTTCTTCATTCATGGCTTGAATCCAACATTCATCTTTTCTAGCTTGATTGACATTCTGTGGTTCAATGGTGGATAAAAATGCTAGATAGCTAGTAGACCTTACAAGAGTTATTCTTGTTTGGACACCAGATCCCTTTTCTCCCAAAATTTGGGATTCTGGATGATTCTTTCGAACATACCTGGATGGAGCCTTTTCAGATAGATCTTCTTCTACTGCTTCATTGGGTTCACCTTCTATATTATCTCTATTAGATGTAGGAAGATATACATCATCATCATCTTCATTTTTTGTTTGTATTTCCCCTTTTGGAGTTGAGAGAGATTCATCAATTACAATGTCAATGCATTCAAAAATCTTCCATAGTCTTTTATTATAGCATTTATATGCTTTACTTCTAGAAGAGTAACCAAGAAATATTCCTTCATCTGCTCTAGGTTCAAATTTGCCAAGTTTTTCATCATTGTTCTTGATAAAACATTTTCTTCCAAAAACTTTAAAATGCTTTACAGTGGGAAGATTACCATACCAGAGCTCATATGGAGTTTTATCATTGTTTACACAAACATGTGCTTTGTTAAGAATATTTACCACAGTATGTGCTGCTTCTCACCAAATGTGTCAGGCGTTTCTGAATCATCAAGCATAGCCCGAGCCATCTATTGAACTATTCTATTCATTCTTTCTGCTACACCATTTTGTTGTGGGGTACCAGTGACAGAAAACTATCTTTTTATGCCATGTTGTTCACAAAAATCAAGGAATTCATCTGATATATATTCACCTCCTCGATCAGATCTAAGACACTTGATTTTTAGATCTAATTCATTTTCAACAAGTTCTTTGAAGATTTTAAATTTTTTGAATGCTTCATCTTTGTGTTTTAGCAACCCAATCCAACACATTCTAGAGAAATCATCAATAAACAAAATATAGTATTGTTCTCCACGGGGTGAATTTTTTCTCATAGGTTGACAGATATCAGCATGAATGAGTTCAAGAGGCTTACTTGCTAATCCTTCTTTGGCATTAAATTGCACTCTGGTTTTCTTACTGAATTGGCAAGATTTGCATATGGTACTCTAAGGCAGAGTAATATTGGGAAGATCACGAACAGATTTGAGTCTGCTAGATTTGTTGATTTGAGAGAAGCTCAAATGCCCCAATATTCTATGCAATAACCAATTTTCTAAATATTTACACAAGTAACATTGTTCTTTACAGCTTTTCGATACATACAAATTTCTTGGTGTTCTATTTCCTTTTATAATTTTTTTTTCTGTATCAAGATCACGTACCACAAATTCTTTTGAGCTAAAGACAACTTCAGTTCCTTGATCACACATTTGACTTACACTTAACAAGTTATGCTTTAATACATACACATACATAACATTGTTAGCTTTCACCTTTTCCTTTAGAAGAACATAACCTTTTCCCTTAATGACAGTAGGAGTATCATTTCCAAAAGTAACATTCTTTTCTCTTTCTATATCATTGTATGCAAGAAGTTTATTTCTGTCACCTGTCATGTGTTTTGAGTATCCACTATCAATGTACCATTGATTTTATTCTCCTTCTGCAAATAAAACTATGCCATAGTTCTCAACCTGTAATTCATTCTTTCTCCATACTTTGGAAGTTGAAGGTATATGCTCTTTTGGCTGAAGTTTTCTCCTGCATTCAGATTCTTCATGACCAAAGTTATTGCAATAAGCACATTCAATTTCATTTTGAAGAGGAGAAAAGTTGTTATATGTATTCTTCTTTATTCTAGTATCAATTATTTTCTTTCTTGCTTCTCTAGTCATGATGGTTTTTTATGCAACACATTGAACAACTTTGTTGGAGGTTCCCATGTTTTGGCCAGGTTGGCAAGACCAAAAGATGAGACAACATCAAAACCACTTTCAGACCTTAGGATCTAGCCCTCCTAGGTCCAGAGAGGGATCTCTCTATATGAATCGAAGTTATATGTCTTTGAGGCTCGAATTTAAGATGTTAGGCTAGTTGTATGCACAGGGTTTGTTTATTTGGTTAAGATTTTGGTTGTTGAGAATCAGGAAGGAAGGGTTCATCATGAGACAGGTCTGGGCAAAGAAGAATTTAGGCAAAGGAGAGATAATCCAGAGAAAACAAATTCCATTGGGTAATGGAGTCAAGAAAGGATTTACTTACTATCAATATGAAAGCTTTCAGTTGGGCTAGTCATCTAAAGCCTTGGATCCTCAAGTTATAGGGCGGTATGGGACATTAAGGACTGAGTGTGAAGGAGGGAGAACCAACTAATCCCATCTATAGATCAGGTGAGAGGTCATTTAACTCCAGACTTGCTTGGACAAAATGAGAGGCAACACAAGGGAACTTGGAAAGGCTTAATCAGAATGGAAAGATCCTAGTGAGGCGGATACAGCGTTCTAGACCTCCCAGTGTTATCAGCACATTCCATTAAATCCTAACAATAACATCTAAAAACAGATTTCGTTAATTCATACATCAGCTAGTAGGCAACAACATCCACTACACTGGTTAAATCGATCGAAATCAATCTCTAGATAAACACATTAAGCAGAAAACATAAAGGGCTGGGAGAGCAGCAACATAAGGCACCTAACAAGGGTGAATCTTATGCCAAATTTCTGATGCGAGCCAGATGATATGAAATGTAATGGAAATAAACACAGAGATAGAAAAACATCACCGCAGCTTTAGATCAGGATCCAATGAAATGTGCTTATCATATTCAACCTCAACACCAATCAGGTACAACATAGCCAATAGCTTGGTCATTTAGTCTGAATACATCTTCCTCAACCTATCTTACAACTATACACATAGAACTTATCTCAAAAGAAACTGCTTGCACTTCTCTGCTATCTCATCAACAACCTTTACAACAATTTTCTCATAGTTTTTATAACTGAAAAAGAGTAGAGGAAGTAGGTAGAACACTAAATATAACATTAAACTCAGAAAAGAAGGAGAGGGCCGAAGCCCATTCTATTTTAAACTCTGAGCATTAATTTTTGGCACTCTTTGGAGAAAAGAATGGTCTTCTTCAGGCTTCATTAATTCCAGGTGTGTCTTTGATGCATTCTGGTTTGCTGTACTTTGTAGTACCTTTGGTGAATAAAAAAAATGGCAATAAAAAATGGAATGATCTGCCATACTTGAGCAACAAATGCTCTGATATCCTTGGACTGCGTTCTGGGCGAAGATCTCCTCTGGAGCACAGTATGGAATAAAAATCGTATGGGCAACTCGTCCTTTCTGGGAGGAAAACATTCTGCTGATGTAGATAAACCTGTCATATATTAATTTCCATGCCTTTGTCAGTAAAAACCTTGCCGCTGTATCCATAATGCATATTTATGGAGGCGTGTCCGCCTTCTCTACCGTGTGAAACACGCAACTAGACTGAGAAGAACAATGCAATGGAAGGGTGGATGAAATGGTAGCGCGGCGACAGAATGGTGTTTTTTCACTAAAAATGGTGACAAAATGCAATGAAATGGAGGAAACTATGAATAATAGGGTTTGGTGGTGGAATGCAGCGCCGACCGTTAGATCATGGTTAGGGGACAAAGATCGACGGAAGAGATCGAGCGGTGGAGTGATATATGAAATCGGGCAGAACAACAGTGAAATATAAGACTTTAGTGTAAAGTTTTGAACCTTGGATTTCGAACAAAATACAAAGGAAAGCGAAGGAAACGTAACGAAATGCATGGATGTAGACGTACGAGGTGGGACCCAGCTGGAGGCGGAGGGCGATTCTCTTTGAACCGTTAGATTTTAAACCCAACGGTCGGTCAAGATTTAGTCGGAGAATCGCAATCGCGATGGACGAGAGGGACACACACTTATAACTTCTGATTGCGATCAAGGAAGGAGAAGCGATTAGGAAGTGCGATGACGGTTGGATTCACATGGGAATCGACGGTGGAGATGCCGATCGGGGGATCGCAATCGACAAGGACACAAAGGAACGACACTAAAAAATTCTGATTGCGATGAGCAGCAACAAGCGATAGCCGTTGGATTAGACAAGGGGATCAACGACTGGGATGATATCGAGAGATGGCGTGATTGGGGATCGGAAGACAGGACTTGTGATGAACCGATCGGGGAACCAAACTTGAGTGCTGCGATTGCAAAGATTGCGATCTTGCGCGGGCCGTCCAATCTATATGGTAGATCAACGGTGGATATCAAGTCACGGGACTTGTTAACAAAACAATCACATCGGAGTTTCCATGATGTTACAAAGGATTTTAACACTCTGCTTGGTCTTTTCCGATGTGGTTAGCACTTAAATCTTAAGCGCTTGGCCTTTGGGTGATGGGCATATGTGGGGAAGTGGTTAGGGCTGACGAGAAAAGGGTCTAAGCCCTATTATAAGGTTTAAAGTGGGTTTTGAGCCCATTTCAATGGATTTTAAAGCCATAAGAGGGTAACGATAGGGAGATAGAGGGGAAATTTGAGGAAACCGAGGGAAAATGTGGGATTTCATGGGGATTTTGGGAAGAATGGAAAAAAGATAAAGTGGGGGAATTCTGCAGAGATACAAGGGGTGAAATAAGGCCTTTTGAGCAAAATTTTATCGTTCAACGAGGCTTATTGACCTCATGAAAACAGGGGGAAACAGAAAAAGGTAGGGAATTATGAAACAGGCTTCAAGGATGATGTGTTTCCAAAGGAAATGCATTCCTTGAAGGCTCAAAAACATTTAGCCCCATGTTTGCTTGTCAAAAATTTAGAGGGGGGCTAACAAGCTTAATGACCAAAATTATGACATGAGAAACATTGTCCATTGAAGAAGAAATTTCTGTGATCATGGAACCTTCTATTTTTGTTTACCTGTTAGTTTTTATTTCTCTGAAAGGTATTCCTGTTAGTGTTCATTGTATTGAGGTGGTCATGCTTCACCTGTAAAGTTTCTTTGTTTCCTTGCTGAGTGGCAGAATGTTGTAGGCTGGCTATAACTACTTTTAGATAGTTTGGTGCTGAAGACTGAGAAAATTCTCCGACATATCCAAGACCTGTATTTATAAGAGGAGAACGTTGTACCTTGATAATTTCATCTAAGGATTCAGATCCTTTAGCAAATATAAGATTCAAAGTCTTTACTTTCTCAATTTCTTTTCTTAGACTTACTATTTCACATTCTAATTTCTCATTGTGTTTCTCCTTTTCTTCAAGCTGATTTTTTAGAGTTTCTATGGATATTTTTTTTTCTTCCAAACATATTTTGAGCTGATTGATTTCTTCAAGAAAATCATTATCTTCTAGAGCATCCATAAATGTATCCTTTTCTTCCCTAGACTCTTTTTCAAATTCCATGAGAAGTCTAAGATCTTGATCAGATTCTTCCTCACTGTCTGATAACCCATCACTATCTTCATGAGTATAATATTTTTTTCTAGTGCTAAACCGATTCTTATTTCTTCTTGCTACTTCCTTTCCTTTTTCATGTGTTTCTTTATGAGGACACTTAACAACATAATGACCAACTCTTCCACAAGCAAAAAATTTGAAAGGAAGCTTACCTCTGAACCTTCCAATGCCAAGTTGGAGCTTCTTTACAAAATTTACCTCATCTTCTTCTGAAACATACCCTAATCCTTCTGTTTCCTGTAATTATTTTCCTTTTGTAGAAGCTCTAAACATGGCTTCTTTGACTTCATATGATCCTCCTTTTCTCATTTCACATGCAATTAGAAAGCCATGAAGTTGAACAATTGTACGATTTTGAAGATTCTGCTTCTCTTCAATAGCTGACACTTTTGACTCAAATTTTGAAGTTAGAGATCTTAAAAAAATTTCAACCAAAGTAGTGTCAGTTATGGTTTCACCCAAATTTCTCATACGATTTACAATAGCATCTAGGCGTAAAAAGAAACTGGCAATGCTCTCCTCATTATGCATCCTTAGATTTTCATATTGAATTCTGAGAGTTTGGAGTTTAGCATTTTTACCTTTGTATCAGCTTCATAGCTTAGAATGATTTTGTCCCACATTTCCTTGGTTGTATTCAACTACATGACCTTGACAAATTCTGATTCAGTCGGACTCCCCAATAGTGCATTGACTGCCTTTGCATTTTTTTCATAGTTCTTTCTTGTCGTTGCATTTGTTGGAACTGAGGCTGGATATTGATAACCTCCTTCAACAAAAGCCCATACATCTGCTCCAAGAGACTGAAGATAGGATCTTGTTCGTGTTTTCCAGAAGATTAAATTATTTTCGTTGGAGAGTGGAAGCCTAATAGATGATGTCCCATCTTGATTGCTCATCTTGGCTGATCTTCCTTCTAGCAGCTAAGCTTCTTCAGAAGGACCTGCTCTGATACCAATTGTTGGGAAAAATACTAAGAGGGGGGGGGGGGGGGGGGGTGAATAAGTATTTAGAGCTCATATCTGTAAATTTAACTTTTTCTTTTGCAGAATTCCATATGCGGCTTTTATGAACCGAACTTGCGTATACACGCAGATATGCTGAAAGAAACTAGCGTATACTGATATAAATTTCTATTTTAGAAAACTTCTCAGAAACAATATTTAAATCAGATTTACCAGTTATGCATCAGGTTAGATAATTAGTAAATATGTGTAGTAACATTAGTATAAATCATTACACAAGTGGAACACACATGAACACTAATATTTAAGGTGGAAACCCAATTCAAGAGAAAACCACTGCTGCTATCATCTCTATTTTCACTATTTATTATATGGAAATTTTTTTACAACATTGTACTGATGTAGAATCATATCAGTACGTAGGATTCTACCTACAGAAGGCTGCAACCTTCACTCGTTTTCCAACTGCTACTGGAAGGGAGCTCCAACCCCCTTTCTTCTCGTTTACCAGCCACTCCTGGAAGGGAGCTTCAACCCCCTGAACAAAACACCAGCTTCTACTGGTAGGAAGCTTCTACTTCCATACTGAAGGCTTCAACCCTCATAACCATTGCAGACCACGTTTCATCAATTTTCATATTGGATCAAACAGCATCAACACAACCCTTTGTCAACAATCATAAAATCTTCCCAATACTTCAATTAGAACAATGAAAACACTGTAACGAGAACTTCATAAATAACCCAGACTTCAGAATAGATATGCAGATACAAACTCAACCCTGAACAATCATTAATTAAAATATCATACGCTACTTTGCTTCACTGAAGCTGCATACATACACGCTTTCCTGCACACCAACCTGCGTATACTTCTGTGTATATATTCTTCAGAAAACCCTAACTACCATACGCGCTTTTCATGAAGCGAAACCACATATATACGCACTTTTACTGAGACCAAATAGCATATAGATCTGTAAAAGTAAATTTTGCAGAACAGACCAGATCTATAAAACTTACCCATATTTCTTCCTTTTCTTCAGCAGACTTGCGCCAGTTCTTTATCGTTTCTTCGGTAGATCATACTAGAGCTTCATCATCTTCAGATCTAGAGATCTTGAACCATCATTATATACATGGGTGCATCATAGATTCATATATATCAATTAAAAACAGAGTTCATCCATGCAGATATTCCTTAGAGAGATTTATTCATTAACAACCCTTACTCATGCACACCTTGCACTATGATCTTCTTCTCCTTATATAGATTTATATTTTACCAATACCATGTGTCAAAACCACTGAACTGCTGATGGTAATCCTGGACGGAATCAAATAGATAATACAACACTCAATACTGTGGGCTAATACCATGGTAAAGCCCCGTGGTATTATAATTTTGGAGCACAAATAGGCATACGCGACTTGGGACGTACTTCTCTGCATGCATATGTGACTTGGCCTTTACAAACTCGCGTATACATTGTGACATATTAAAAATAATCAATCTACTGCACAAAACTTCTGAGTGACTGTTGAGAGTCTTCATACAGATAGTTTCTTCGTCTTTTTCCAGAGAGTTTCCATCAAGGACAATCGATTTAATATTATAGAACACAAGAAACATATTTCCAACACTTCTCCATAAAAGATGTCACTAGAATGTCGTCGTCAAGTAAAGTGATATTTTTTTATGTTGTGCTTGAATCTGCAATAGGAGTGTAAGTAACATTTTCATATCGCTTCCAATTCAGACTGAGATTTGACAGTCTGGTATCATTAGGATCAATGGGATACTTTTCATCGTAGAGCGCCAAATGAGAACCTTCTGGGCATTTTCTTCCACCAACACATTCTTTTTTATAAAATAATTCATTATTCTCTCGTGCACATAATATCTTCAATAAAAATTCACGAACACTTGAAGGAGGGAGATTATTTGACCAATATTTTATGCCAAAATTTACAAATGTCTCATAAAATAATTGGAATTCTACATGGTATCGACAACAACATGTGTCTCGAACAGTGATAGGCCTGACATACCATGGTTTAATCTTCACAAATGTGCTAAGGGAAACCTTCACATCAGTATTACTCTCCATAAAGTTATGGAATAATTCTACTTGATTGACCTATGTTATATGTTTGGAATGAAATTCATAATTTCCCTTAGATATACGGCGTCGCACAAAATCCTTTTCATTTGGCAACACACAAGAATTCAAATCCCAAAACTCTTTTACCCTATCCCTCACACCATGAGGAAGTCTATCATGATATGGATGCCTGTAGATATTAGCCCAACATGCAATTTCATCATTCTCATCTAATTGAATTCTAAATTTTGTATGCCTCCATAAACTTTTTCTTGATGTTTTAAACAATTTTGAAGTTGCTGACATCAACTGACTTGATGAAGTTTGTTTCGCGACTACACCTGTTAAAAGTGCTCTACGAGCATTCTTTTCTAATTGATATCACTATTTGGCTAGTGTGGCAAGCACCGACGTCACATTTTTTGATACCATTTCATTTGCTAAATCATCTTTCTCACTTTTAATGCCCAATAATTCCACATCATTTTTGAGATATTTGTGCTTTAAAAATCCACGTAACATCTGAGCTTGTGCTATGATAGATTTACCTTCAAAAACATGTTTCAATCCAAAATTTACTTTATCTCTAACTGTCCTTTCAGCCATTGGTGGTCCCAATTCCTCAATTTTAGTTGGATCCATATTTTCTAGAAACTTGTAGTTGTATACAACGTTCTTGGAACTTCCAATTAATTGCAATGAAATTCGAGGTATGGTAGTATCTTCTTGTGGTTTAGATGTTGTCCCTACATAAAAAACAATATTAACTTCTAATTTGAAATTGACATATACATATTTTTTATTTTAAAACTATCTTGAACTACAATGTTGTTTAAAAAAAATACAAAATTCAAATTGAAGAAACTATTGACTCACCACTGAGATCGATATCAATATTCTCTTGGACATTTGTGTTTTCAATATTCTCGTTGACAAGTTCCCCAAAATTTCTCATTTCCTTGTCATTTTCATGCACCTCTACATCTCTTTCACGATGCTCTACCTCCACATTTATTTCATGGCTTAATATTTTCCTTTCCTCTCACCCTTTTTTTTGTAATCTCTCATTTTTATCTGCCGAATCAGTTCTTTTTCAATCGTGCCTTGATAGGAAATTCCTTTTGTTTCCCATGTTCACAAAATTGGAAAACTAAAATACAATTCTATTTGGACCAAATACCCAAAAAAACATAAAGACTTCAGAATAAGTACTTCATGCTTTCAATAAGAGAGAAAATTAAAAATAAATAATTAAATTCATAAAGACATTTTGCAAAAATACTTCTTGCCTTCATAGAGACATTTTGAAAAAATATTCCATGTCTTCATAGAGACATTTTGCAAAAATACTTCATGCATCCATGCACCCAAAAAAACTTCAAAAAAAAAAAATTTCACCCAGAAAAACTTTCAAAAAAAATTTGGCCAAAAAAAATTTGCACCCAAAAAAAGTTTAAAAGAAAAAAATTTCCAATAAGAATTTTGCACCTAGAAAATATTCGCACCTTGACAGAAAAAGAATCCGGACCCTCGCACCTTTGCAATTTTTAGATCCTTAGACCTTCGTAATTTTCGCTGGTTCAGAATGGTGTGTGGAATTGATCCTTTGAACGAGAGTATTTATATACAACTTTCGCTCGAATGATTGCATCGGCTTTGGATTAACATTTAATAAACTCTCGTCGGAGAGATTAAAACATTCTCATTTGAGAGTATAATAAATTCTCGTTTGAGATTTTATTAAACTCTCGACCAAGAGTATAATAAACTCTCATCTGAGAGTTTATTAAACTCTCGGTCAAGAGTTGGAGTAGGTAAACTCTTGAGCGCAAACTCTCGACTAAGATTTTTTTAAACTTTCGGCCGAGTTTGGCCACATGGTTAAATGTAACCTGTGGTGGTTTAAAATCTCAGTCGAGAGTTAAATAAATATCTCGGTCGAGAGTTTTTGGTCAACAAAAAACCCAGAAAATTCTACAGTTTTCAGGAACCTGCAACTTTGGAGGGGTGAAACGCCTACAAAAACAAAATGTTATATTTCGGACCAGGTACCATTAGATTTATCTCTGAATCTAGTTTCTGATGATGTAAGATTTGTGGAGTTTCATTAAAAATTTCAATTTGTTATTAATTTTATATTAAACTGTGTCACTGTGGAATTTCATTATTTAGAAAAGTGCACTGAATGAAAATTCAATAACTTTAAAATGGCAACACCAAAAAATTCAGAAAAATCATATTGCAATTCCTCTCCCTATCTTCTTCAAAAGGGTATTCTCATTTTTCTTATTGACGATCACATTGAAAAGAAAATCTAAGGCTCATAAAATGTACTGAAACATCATCTTTTTTTCGTCTTCGTCCATTTCAAAAAATAATAATAAATAGTGATTGAATATGAAAATTACCGAAAAATATTCAGTGCACTAGTACAATATATGTAGATTATGATGATATGGTTTATTTCCAAAAAATGAATAACCTTCCCTAAAAAAAGTTAGGGTTCAAAAAGTGACTATTTATGTTTGCTTGAAAATTTCAAGTATATGCAGTTAGTAAACAACAAATTTACCTCACTATATGTCAATATTTTATTTTATTTTTTAAATATGAGTATGGAGGTAAGACAATTCTCTACAAATCTTGTTGTTATGTCAAAGCATAATTTGCATTAAAAAATGAGTTTAGTGGAGTTGAACTTGAAAAAACATAGAGAATTACAATTTTCAACGTCAAAAAAGAGCAAAAAGTATTTCCCAACTTCATGTTTTCACCTAGTGGTAAAGATTTCATTCGAAACCTGTGAGGATGACATGTTTTTAGGTAACTAGCATGGTATGTGACAATAACACTTAAGGGTCCTATCAATTCAAAAAATATAATTTCTTTTTTTATTTATATGCCTTATGAGTTGGTTGTGTTGATTTTAACTTTGGAATGATGAATATAATCTCTTAATTTTAAATTTTTTATACTTTATTCATTAGAAAAACTTTAAAACTTACTTTAAAAAAATATGCAAAAATAATTATGCACAAGTACTAACTTTTTATTATAAATACATACATTATATTTTAAATAAAAAATAATAATATATCTATTAATAAAAAAAAGAGTACATTATTAATTTTAAATATATCACATTTGACAATTTTATTTTTATATTTTATTTTTATACTGAAGGTGTTCTTATGATGAGCTTTTCTATGATGAGTTTGGTTGGGCAGATTATTTTCATCCTCCTCCCTCCAAATAAAAAATAATATGTGACACTTCAACCATCATGGAATTAGTTGAGAAATGTGTTGTTATTTAAATTTTCTAATTCTCATCCTCAATAAAAAAAGAAAGATTATAATCTCTAAATTTTGAAATATTTTGATTTTTCATTAGTTTTTAAGTTAATTTATCATAAAATTAAGTTTAATTGGGCTTTGAAAAATAAATCTATAAAAATATTATAATAATAATTTATATTTTTTATATTTAAATGTTTTAAAATAAGTTTATTATAAAAAATAAAAAAAAAATTATTATACAAAATTTTAATATATAAGTATTTTTGACACATGGCACTGCAACTCTCATAGAATTTGTTGGGAAGTGGGATTTAAAGTTTTCTAATCTCTTCTAATCTCTAAATCTTGAGATATTTTGTTTTTCGATTGGTTTGTAAGTTAATTATTATAGAATTAAGTTTTATTAGATTTTTTTATTTTTTTTTAAATCTATAAAAATATTAAAGCAATTTTTATTTTTATTTTTTTTATTAAAATAATTTATTTATTTTATATTTAAATGTTTTAGAATTAATTTTTAATAAAAAAGTTTAATATTTATTACTATATATAAGTATTTTTTACTCTTTTATTATGATTATATTATATTATGATATCCTAAAAAAGGGAACAAAAATAATTAGAAATAGTGAAGAAAGATGCAAAGATGTGATGGAGCTTCAGCTAGAGTGTAAGGAAATATTTAATTCTTGTAGATTAATTATGGAGCAATGTCGGCCTTTTTTTAATCAATTGTGATGTGTCTGTAATCTATCAAAGCTTTGGCCAAAATCAATCCCATTGGTGTTGTTTTTACCCCAAAAAGGAAAATTATGGGTTCTTGGACGGTGATTTGAAACATCCAAGGATTGATAGTTTTATTGGCAAGCCTAAGTTTGAGATAACAAAGGGTGTGCTTGGGATTTCACAAGCACGACCTAGAAATTGGTTTGTGAATTCAAGATCATCTACTTTAGAAGGTAATTTTTATTCGAAAAAAAATTTATGTAATTGCAGTCTCCAGAGGTGAGATGTGCTCCCCATTTCCCTTATATTTCTTTTTTTGTCTTCGAAAAGGACTTTTATATTATCACGGTTCCCATATTTACAAAACTATAACTTAGAAGTTCAAAACTAGCACAAAACTATACATATTCCTATGATGGGTTTGGTTGGGCAGATTTGACCAACAAAAAATTGGCATGTGGCACTACAACCATCATGGAATTAGTTGGAAAATGCGTTGTCATTTAAAGTTTTCTAAATCTCATCCTAAATGAAAAAGGAAGGATTTCAATCTCAAAATTTTGAGATATTTTGATTTTCCATTGGTTTATAAGTTAATTTATTATAAAATTAAGTTTTATTGGGTTTTGAAAAATAAATCTATAAAAATATTAGAATAATAATTTATATTTTTATTTATTTATATGTTTTAAAATCAATTTATAATAAAAAATAATATTTATTATACAACATTTTAATATATGTTATTAATATATAAGTATTTTTGACACTTGGAAAAGCAACATTCATGAAATTTGATGAGAAGTGTGATTTAAAGTTTTCTAAATCCCATCCTAAATTTAAAAAAAGAAAAAGAAAAAAAAAGAAAAGATTTTAGTCTCTAAATCTTGAGATATTTTAATTTTTCATTGGTTTCTAAGTTAATTTATTATAAAATTAAGTTTTATTGGGTTTTAAAAAATAAATCTATAAAAAAAATTAGAATAATATATTTTTTATATTTAAATATTTCAAAATTAATTTATAATAAAAAATTGAATATTTATTATACAAAATTTTAATATATATTATTAATATATAAGTAAATTTTTTATTTTTTATTATTATGATTATACTATATTATGGTATAGTAAAAGAGATAGCAAAAAGATTTAACAACAATGAAGGATCATGCAAAGATGTGATGTAGATTTAGCTAGAGTGTAAGGAAATATTTAATTGTTGCAGATTAATCATGGAGTAATGTAGCTTTTGTGTGACCTTCTTTTAATTAATTTAATGGATTGGATGTGCCTATAATATATCAAACATTTGACCAAAATCAATGCCATTGGTGTTGTTTTTGCCCCAAAATGGAAAATTATGGGGACTTGAAGTGTGTTTTGCAACATGCAAGGATTGATAGTTTTATTAGCAAGCCCAAGCCCAAGCCCACACAGCCTAGAAATTGGTTGGTGAATTCAATATTGTCTACTTTAGAAGATAACTCTTAGTCCAAAAAAAAAAATTATGTAATTATAGTCACCACAGGTGAGATGTGCTACCCATTTCACTTGAACTAGTACAAAAATGAACTTAACAAGAAAATGACCCATTTCACTTGAATTTATTTTTTTCTTTTAAAAGAACTTTTATATTATCATGGTTCCCATATTTACAAAACTTAGAATCTACAAGTTCAAAACTAGCACAAAAATAAACTTAACCAGAAAATGATTAACCAAATTAGATTATTTTACCTAGAAGAGTGTCTCTCTTTCCATCTTTGGAAGAGTGTCATTCCTACTCTGTTATTGTCATTACCATTCCTCTTGCTCAGAAATTGGACTGTACAGTAAGGAAATTACAATGACGTCTTTATAAATACTGAAGATGCCTTCTTCCATCCTAATAGAAACCTAATTTTGCTCATCAATTGTTAAAATCTAACAAGTAAAGTCATCTTCAAAAATTTGTATTGATTTGTATATTTCTTTCTAAAGTCTTTGAATACTTTAAATATCTATCATCTAAAGTATTCTTATCGAAAAAAAATTACTCCACTTATTACCTTTAAAGAGAATTGCTAATTTTATGTCTCTCATATTCAATAAATTGTTTCTTTGCATTTTACTTTCTATACTTACCCCACGCGTGATAGAAAATTGAATTAATTGTGTTCACATCAATGATGGAACCCATTTCGATGTTGAAATATGATTAACTCATTTCAATGTTGAAATATGATTAATGGACCGAATTCAATATCATACACGTGGTGGCCGCCACCTACTATTTCTGTTTTAATATTCAGTTTACCCGGCCTGAGAGAGTGACAACTTGAGATTTTGGTTGTGTTTTTGTTTTCGGTGGTGCTGGAGAGAGTGGTCTAACGAGCTTTTGGTTGAGAGTCCTTTTGTTTTGTAAATATTACATATTAAAAAAAGAATTATATAGCTGGGAATTGCATATATTGCTGTCCGAGAATTATAATAAAGATCATGCCTGATCCGGGTTTCGTCTCTGGATTTAGTGGGGTTGGTATCGACAAAACTATCCAACAGATTCTTGATTGCATAAAGATTGCGGCTCGCTGCAAGAAAGAAATGGCATCTCTGAAAGATATGGTAGTGAACATCAAGCCTATCATTACAGGGATCCAACAATACCGGTCATCAATAAACAGGAAGGAAAAAGATAAGGCTTCAGCTGTAAATGGATGGCTGAAAGGTTTGGACGCCCTTCTCCAACAGGCATCGAAAATGGTGCAAACTTTCACAATACCGACGTGCATTATTATATCTCGTTATCCAACGAGCCTGAGGATCACCGGTTTGATTTCAGAGATCAACGAACATATCAAACTTTCCCCTCTGGCTGGGATGGCCCAAATTTCAGAGCTGCTAGATCGTCAAACTCAAAAGCTCCAAGAGGAACCTGGGCAAGCATAGAGGCCGTCGTTTTTTCAGCAAGTACATCCCATGGTGCTGTTGCTCGAACCAGCTCTGCAAAGATGAAATTGATCGACGAACCCCTTATAGTGGGAGTCGGGACAGCATAAGCATTTTCAATTCTCGAAAAGCTGCTAATAGATGAAGCAGAGGCGAAGAGCATTGGCGTTGTTGTGGCAAGGGTGGATCCGGAAAAACTCTGCTTCGCAAGACTCTCTTCAATAGCCAAAAGGTACGCAGTTATTTTAGGGACGGTTTATTACTTTGGCTCACTGTTTCGCAAAGTCCCTCTTTTACAAGTCTTAGAAATGCACTCCGTACCCAAATAGCCACACAGAAAAGTGTAAATTTTGGCGAAAATATGAATGAAGTAGAGGTAAAGCTATGGTTGAATCACACACTGCAAGAGAGTACTGGGTTTGTGCTGTGCTTAGATGATGTATGGGGATGGAATGCTTCGGAATTGTTTGAGGGATTAGGTGTACTGTGCCCTGTCAGGAACCACTCCAACTCCAAAGTCATTGTCAGTTCGAGGGATCGCACTGCACTCTTAAAAGCAGGAGTCGCAGATAAATACACTAATAATGGAGGAATTGTTGGAAGATGAGAGTTGGAAGTTGTTTGCTTATCATTCTTTTCCATATGATAATGGAAATCTGCCGGCAAACATCGAGGGAAAAGCCAAGGTTGTGTGTAATAAGTGCGGAGGGCTCCCCCTTGCTATCAAAGTAGTTGGAAGGGCAATGGCCGGGGCCCGGGAGTACTCATCCACAGCAGTGGGAATGGGCTTGCCCAGAGGCTGTCAAACGTGGATACTGTCTACAATTGTGCTTTTTATGTGTAGCCGCATGCTACGTAGAAGACAGAATCATTCATGCCCAGTTGGCGATTCAGTTATGGATGGGAGAAGGGTTACTTGCCAAGAAGACGCTGCCTTACGATCAATTCGAGATGGGGAGATGTTATCTCAACATTTTAGCAGATCGTTGTTTGATTGAGCCGATGATGAGAGACTTTGATGGACAAGTAGTCTGCTACAGGGTGCACGACTCCCTGCGTGGTATGGCAATCCAAATCACGGAGCAGGAAGAAAATTTCTACTGCCGTGTGGGGAAGGGTTTGCCAGCTCTGAATGAAAATGAATGTTTGGGACGCACTCGGCTTTTTTTGATGAGAACAGATTGAGTTCTTTTCCCCAATCAAATCGTTTACACAAATATGCTCATTGGCCATAACTGGAAATCCATATTTAACAAAAATCCCAACAAGGCTGATCAGGAACATGATCTCCCTCAGGACTTTGATTTTAAGTGGGACGGCATTGAAATCATTGCCAAAAAATATGGGGTGTTTGGAACAGTTAATATATTTGGGTTTAACACACACGCCCATCAATACATTGCGTGCATCTTTTACCAGTCTTGTGAATTTGGAGATCTTTGATCTTTCCTACTCTGCCATCCAGGAATTACCATCCACCATTCATATGCTGAGATCTCTAAGGAGACTAAGCCTGGAGGGATGTAAAGATTTGCAATATCTACCTCAGAGTATTTCAGGACTTACATCTTTGGAACATTTGGAAACTTATGGGTGTCAGGCTCTTTGGAACCTGCATAAGAGATGGAAAATAACAGCTTTTATTCACAATTTGGCCAGTTTAACACAGCTTAAACGATTCCAGCTACAAAATAATGGGGAGATTATTAACGATGGCATATTAGGGAGGATGACTCAGATGAAATCCCTCACATTGTCACTCACAAAGATGGAAAATCTACCGAATGACATGAGTAATTTGTTGAAATTAAGAACATTAGCATTAATAGAATGCTTTCACTTGGTCAGAATGGGTGGTAAATTTACCGATTTTCAATATCTAAGTTATCTTAAATTTGCTAGGTGTCATTTCTTAGAAGAAGTTCCACATTTACATAAACTGCAGAGCTTGAGGCATTTGGAGATTATTGACTGCCCTGGATTAAGGAAGTTTCCTTGGAAATTATTGACTGCCCTGGATTAAGGATGTTTCCAAAAGAATTTGGTTGCACAGGGGCATTTCCTTTGTTGGAGATATTTTCACTTGCTTGGCTACCTGCATTAGAAGAGTTCCCAGTTATAGAGGATGGTGCAATGGCTTCACTTCAAATATTTACTAGGATGATATGTACAGCATTAAATATATTACCAAAAAGTTATATGGATTTGAAAACATTTCAAAGAATAAGAGTTTATGGTTGTCCAATAAAATTTTTAGGAAATAGAGAAAACACAATCCTAGAAGTGGCAACAATGTCTATTGTGGAAATAGAAGAAATTACAACTAGATATTCCCAACTGTGGAATAAAAGGGAAAGCTGGCTCTATGGCAAATTTTGGTGTAATGAAAATTTTCTTTTCCTAAGAAAACTTAATACCATTATATGATTTATGTTTTATCAATTATCATTATATATTATCAAAAATTCCACAAGAAATGATATTAGTAAAGTGTTGTTGAAGAGGAAGTTTTAGGTTTATCTTAAATTTTGGTGTAATCTAAATTTTCTTTTCTGGAAAAATCTAAATTCTGTTATATGATTGATGTTTTAGCCATTATCATTATATATTACTAGCAATTGCACCACATGTTGCAAAGAAAACTCCTTAAAGCCAAAGCTTAGGAAAAAGTAGCATAAAAGATAGAAGTAAATATTTTATACAATTTTATTTATTCACCAGCATTGCTGTGAAATGGAAAATGCAATACCACGGGATAAAAACAGTCCATAAAGACAGTCCAAGGCTCTCCAAGTTCACCTCAAGCTCTAATGCAACTCTTACACCAAGGTTACTGGTAAAGCTGATGGCCAATGAAATGAGTCACCACCAGTAGTTGTTATAACATTACATAATGACGTTTAACTATTCAGGCACTATATTTTTCATTTTATTTATTGAAACAAAATGTTAGAATGATTGAAAATACGTTGCATTTCAATGCCAAAGTATTCCTAAAACACCTATTACTTCATTGCAGGCATAATACAGACATTAAAAAAGTTGTTTTGGTCATAGAACAATTTCAGTGGTTGTGCCTAAAATGAAATGCTTTCGTTTGATTCCAAAGTAGCCAAACAAATTACAGGTAACCATGGATGTTACAAACTCGAAATCAAAATTAATTTATTTTCTGATTGATTGGATAGAATCCTTACCAAATTAGCACTTCACATTTTTACAGACGATTGATAGGATAGAATACTTACCAAACTAGCACTAAACATTTTTACAGACAATAGAAAGATGCAATACAAACAATCGTACATTTCAATGAATATGTTTTTGTGTTTCTATTATTTTTGAGGCAAGAAAATTGCGCTCTACTTATATTAGGTGGGAACTTCACTGATGATTAGACCCTCCACATGATTTGTATTTCCAAACTGTAAAAAGGTTGTTAGAAGAAATTTAACCCTTAGAAAGTTATTGAATTTGCTCACATAGATATAATTGCTTTATATTAACAGAGATTTGAGAAAAAAAGGCATGCAGTATAGGAAAATTCTTCCAAAGACTTCAGAGGATGAAGACATCAAGCTTCTTAATAGTGGCATATGTAAAAGGGGGCACACAATTGTTGCTTCAGCCAATAGATGGAAAGAAGTGTAAATATTTCTCCCGATATTAGTGTATTATAATTCTGTAATTTTGAGAGCTTCAATCTAGTGTGTATTGAGGAGGATATTTTGGTTCTTAGGAACACCAATGAGGAGGATATATATGCTTAGGAACACCAATGAAAAAAATATGGTAAAATTGTATATGAATTTGTTAGCTGGTAAGAAATAGTTAACCAGAATAAACTTTGAATGACTGAATGATGTAATGTTCAATTTTTACTTTTTATTTGCAAGAAATGGTATGGTTAGTTATAAATTGTAATAGAAGTACGGTACTTTTTAATCTATAAAATGGATTTATGTAAAAAGAAAAGTAGCCAAACCCTTTCTTTTTCTATCAGCGATTTAAAGGATGATTAGTGAAAAAGTTCATTTTAATACATTGCTTTGTGTTGGGAGCAGTTACTCTGAAAATGTGATCACATTCCCATCCATTTACTCTCCTAAGTACTTCCTTTAAGCTCTTTACATGAATTTCTGAAATGTTTTAATAGACGAGTAAGGATATGATTTTGTATTTGCAGTCTTGTTAATTTATATAACTGAATTGGATTGCGCAGGCTTACACAAATGCAGGTATGGATATGAAAACGATTTGGTTTTTAAATCAGTTGTAGACGGATATGCATCAATACAAATTCCTCTAGTTTTTAAATCAGTTGTAGACGGATATGCATCAATACAAACTCCTCTATAAACGATTTGGAAAGACATTGATTATATGGATGACTTCAAGGGTTTTATTGTAGATCCTGTGAATTTCCCTGAGATGTAAATGCAAAAGTTTGTTGAATGAATTTACATGCTAACATTCAAAAATATGTTCCCATTATTGATGTAGGTAGGATTCAATTTGTTATTGTTAGAATTGAAGAAAAAGAACATAGAGAAAAGAAGAAGAAATGAACATACAAATCATTCGTTTAATTTTGCAGGAATAAGCTTAATAGAACATACAAGACATTTTAGAGAGGGATACCAGATGAATTTTTTGTTAAACGAGAATTTGGGCCATATTTGGCACACGTGTGGCCAGGCCCAATGTATTTTCCAAAATTTTCTCAATCCCAACACACGGTCATTTTGGACAAAATAAATCTTTGAGTTTCATGAGACAGTTGCATTTGATGGTCTTTGGCTTGATATGAATGAAGTTTCCAACTTTTGTAGTGGGATTACATGTTCCTTGCGAAAGGAAGGGGATTTCTGGCGGAAATATGCACATACAGATTGTTGCTTAGTTTGTAGCAATGCGAACACCACCAGATGGAATGACCTCCTTACAAAATCAATGCTTCTGGAACAAACAGAAAGCTGGGCAACAGAACCATAGCTACTAGTGCAGTTCACTATAATGATATCTTGGAGTATAATGCTCATAATCTATATGGGTTATGAGAGGCTATTATGACAAGCACATCACTGAAATCAGTACTAAAGAAGATGCCATTCATACTAACTCATTCCACATTCATAATGGGTAGGGTGCATTGAGAATATATGGTAGCCAATGATGGTTCATGGAATGACAATCTTCCTGGTGGTTATGGATCAAGGACATACTTCTTATAGAAATGACTCTATTGTTTGTTACAAATCCATAGGCTTGGTTTCCAATTGACCATATACATGTCAATCACAATTCTCTTGTCTTGCTTCGACACACAACACCACCTTGAACGGAAAAAAACATCAAGAAGGTTGATGAGAAGCCTAGACCTTGTCTCCATGAATTATTTTACATGGCATTTTCATAAAGGATATGAAAAAATTTCATCCTCTCTTTGATAAATGACATGTAGCTTGAAGTCCGGTCCCTTTTGCTGAAATATTATGCTCCACAAGAACAAAAAAACACATGTAAAATGACATAAGAATGAACTCAACGACAGTAGAAATCTTTTGATGGGGAAAATATTCTCAGTGTTTTCTCCGCAATTCAATGAACATTGAAAACATATTTTTTTTATGGTTCTTGTGTCTTTAAATGCTTTTATGGTAATGATAGTAATTTAAATGGGAAGGATCTAATTGACAGATGCATTGAGTACCATGTTCAGACTTTCTACCATGTTTAGTCTTTCTGTCACAAGTAAATTACAGCTAGAGGGAATTAGTCGGAGTGTATGATTTTAGTGTAGCTTCAATTTATTCAAGGTAGGTAACCCATTCATTTTGTACTTATGCCTATATCTCTATAATATAACTATTTGCCTACAAAAATGTGGTATTTACATACTTGTATCCTTTCATGTTTCAAAAAGTTAGTTATGCCCAGCTCTGATAGGAGAATGCTAAGTTCAGTGACTATTGCATTCACTAACACACATTGTTGAAATGATAAGTTGGGTACTGTTGCATTCACAAGCAAACCAAACATTCTTTGCTATTCCATAACAGGTTGTTTTCATAGATATGACATCCTCAAATTCAATTGTGGTTTTGGATCTCAGATGATTAGTGATTTTAGAAGAATATTTTAAAAGATGTATATGAGATGGAGGATGAAAAAAGTGGCAAGTATCATTTTTCCATTGAGCGGTGGACTATTTTCAACATTCTTGTAACAACTAAAATAATATTTTTCAATACATTCAACATTGACACCTTCAAATTTTATACTTTTTCTAAGAACATGAAAAACATCTCAGAGATAGTATGTTTTGAAGGCACTTTCTAACAATGAACAACATCATCAACTTTATCCAAGTTATGGTCTCACAAAGTTTTCTTAGAAAATATATTTATGGGAAATGTTTGAAATGGATATCAATTATAGATCCAATCAAGACGCAAACCATTATTTTGATGTCAGAATATGTTCAACCTTTATATGACTTGTAATATGTAATTTGGTATACACTCACATTGATTGTCAGTCACAATTACAAATGTACAAATAGGATCAAAGGAATTAATTCATACATAACCATTCTCCTACGAGTTTTGAGAGATGTTTAATTTTGTCTCTCACTCAATCATTGCTATAAAAGGCTCTAAGTAATGAAAAGCCTCATGTGTGACTGAGTAATGAAAAGCCTTATATTCACATGAATATAAGTACAAGTAGGCACACAATTCGTAGAATTTATAATGGACAATTTTCATTGAGAGCCATAACTTTTTAAACAAAATGAGTACAGTTTTGAACTTGTTTTTTCATATTTTGAAATATAGTAAGATTTCATTTTTTCTCTCAAAAGTGCCATGCAGAGCATCATGAAGAGCCTTATATTCACACAAATATAAGTACAAGTAGGCACACAATTAGTAGAATTTACAATGGACAATTTTCATCGAGAGCATAACTTTTTTAAACAAAATGAGTACTTGCTTTTCCATATTTTGAAATATAGTAAGATTCCATTTTTTCCCTCAAAAGTGCCATGCAGAGTATCATGGTCTTATTCTTACAAATTTGATATAACTCTTGCATGTTCAAATAAATATTTAACTTGCAAGAACTTTTCTAAATACTTGTACATATAAACATGGTTTTGAATTAATCAATATGGAAGTATTATTGCTCATTTAATTCATTTAAATGGGAAATTTGTAATTTGAACACCAAAAACATTAATGATGCAGTTGTGAACAGAAAACACCACCAAATAACTCAAGGATGCACTTGACTATTTGTTTCTACAAAGCCATAACCTTGGTTTATGCATGTTAGTCACAATGCTCTCCTCTTGCTTCCACACACAACAGGGCCTTGAACCCAAAATATCCTTTCAGGGAACGTAGTAAATCCCCTCTACTACAACATGGCTTGATAGAAGTAAAATTTTCAAAAAAAGGATTATAATGGTTGTAAAAAGTTTTGACATCTCACTTCAAGAATTTTTGTTGAGCACTTCTAGTCAGAGATATTTCCTTTTTAGGAATAAAGATAGATTAAATATTTTCACATTGGAAATTTTGAGATATTTTTTATTGTTTAACTTGTTCGGTGGACATTTCACCCACTCATTATTAGAAATTCTGTTCTTTATTTTATTTTAATTAATTTTCTATTTTAAATATTTAATCTTATCTTTAATCCAATTTAACCCTCTTAAATAAATTATTATTATTAATTTAATCACTGCATTGTATTCTTTCTTATGAATAACTTTTATTCTTCATTTTATATCATTATGCTTTCTAGTGATTAGAAATCTTTTACACAATTTCTTAAAAATTATTCAAAACAACTATGAAAATCTACACTCATTGATTTTACCACCTCCAAATGATAGTGATTGCATTAAGTTTAAACGCAGTATTTCATCACTCCTTGAGACTTATTAGGCTTTCTAAACCTACCAAGTAAAAAAATGCATACTAAATCTTCCAAAAAAGTTATATAACTAAAGAAGGTTAAACCCATGTTCAAGTCCCATAGAAGGCCAAAAATGAAGAAAAATAATGGGAATAAAAATCCAAATCGAGAAGTGTTTGAAATTTAGTTTTCAGAAGATTCATTTGACCACCAAGAGAATCATGTCTACTGTAAACCCCCTTTCAGCAATCAATGCACGAAATTATGGATGACTGCATACAAATTTCGTAGCAGAAAAGAGCTCCCACACGCGCAAGCAAGATCCAGAATGATGAAGAAGAGAGAATGTTTCCTGGCTTGCTTAATGAACACTTCTTCTTATACTTTTAATCAACTCAGTAAATAGAAGCGAGCATTAATAAAGGTTAGATGATAAGAGGAAGAATCTGATCAAGTGGGAGCGAAGCCTAATAAAAATTGGTTGGTATAGAGTGAAAGTGAGGGGAATACCACAAAGGGAATGTTGCTGAATAGTTTAGATTGTCACTAATCGTAGAATGGTTGGCTGCAACAATATTCTTTCTAGCCTTCAATCAACTTCCATTTACTTAATCAGACCAAGCTTCGAAGATTATATGAAGCCTATGGGTCTCACAGAGCCTTTGAAGCCTCTAAATGTGGGGGTTTGCGTCAACATGTCTATGATGAAAACAAAATCTGAACTTGGCTAGAGAAATTCTAAGGGTATGGATCTAATGCTTTCTAGTATACTCAAGTCTGATAATAAGGCTATCTCTCAACTGTGACTAACAACCAAGATGTGGGTTATTGATGACATTTCTCTGTTGGATTATCCCCACGCCTGGCCGATATAATCGCTCTCCTTTTTTTTTCTCACCAGAGAAAAAACGCTGTTTTTATATAAATATGAAAAACAGTCCATCAGTCAAAACATTCTCCTCTGATAGGAAGATACCCTATCCATAGGAGAATAGGGTAATCCATGACAGATAGGAGAAAATAAGCACAACTACCCCTACAGGAACTTGTAAAGAGCCCTTAGGAGATCCAAAACAAATCTGAGGAACAAAACAGCTGATGTGCCATCAAGCATATGAGAGATACAATCCTGCCGATATCACATCAGGCAGCAAAAGACCCAGGGAATAAAAGAAGGAAAATAATATGCAACAGAGAAAAGAACGACATATATACAGTCCAAAATGTCTCAGAAGTAAATAGAGGATCCTGTACCTGATCATCAAAATTGATCTGACCATATTATGCTGCCAGTCATGTCATGTCAGCATCGAGTTCATCCGGATACATACCAGCGTATGCAGTGGAAGCTGTCAAGACATGTATTACCAGAATACCAAATTTGTAGTTGGTCAGTTGTCCAATCTGTGTACCAGCCAAAAGACAGCGATCCCCTGTACAGTAGAAAGAGGTCTAAACACCTGAATCCGATAAAGTGTATCTCCTGGATCCAATTGATACAGATACAACCTTCCACACAAGATCCCATGGAGATAATCCCAACTGATGTATACCAAGTAGCATCTCCAGGCAATGAAAATGTATTATGAAGGCCCACATATACAAATACAGCAGGCTCGATCCTGCCTCATATACGAAAGCCCCCAGAGATATAAACCACCAGAGGATGCCCCGGGATGGGAAAAAGGGCTAGTCATATGAACCAGGAGAAATGTCAACAGCAATAGGTCCGGGATGGAAAAGAACAGGTACCAAAGGAAAGTACCGTTGTGGCCAAAACCTAAATACATAGACCAGTGTGTGGAAAAACAGCCGATCAATGAAAAGAACCTACAGATCGAAACTGAAAGAGGCCCTTTCTCTGTTGTCCCTGATATGGATGACTGTAATGTGGCCAAAATTTTGTTTCAGACCCAACTTTGAGAGCCTATCCGCCCTCCAGTTTAATTCTCTGTATACGTGGTGGAGGGAGGCTCTTGGAAATTGAGAAAGAATATAGTGAATTCGATCAGCCCACCCACTGAGGTTTGTCACCCTAAGATTTGTTCTGCCCGAAATGCCATCGATGACAAATTGGGAGTCCCCGTAAATATCTATGATAGGGATCGTCAAGTGATGGGCCACAAAGAGCCCGCTCCACAGGGCCATGATCTCGGCTTTATTGTTAGATCCCTGGCCCCCGTTCCAGATGATATGGAAGCGCTCCTCACCTTCCAATTTAAGCCAAGATCCGTAGCCGCATATACCTTCTTGTTGTGCTCCATCGAAGAATAGAGCCGGTATGTGGATACATTGAGGCCTAGTCCTGTTAGACAGATCCTTATCTACCTGTTCCGGAATAGGATTAATCTGAAGCCAATCCAGAATGCGTGTATAAATCCTGTAGGTATCCCACAGCCCCCCATTGAACAATATGTTATTCCTACTACACCATATTTCCCAGCATGTATAATATGGTATAATATGGAAGGGCCTTTTTCCCAGCACCCTTTGATGCCCAAAAATCATATGCATGGTCCTGTGAAGTCGGTCTCCATGCTGGGGCATCAGTCCAGTGAGAGAAAATTTCCCAAAGTCCAATAGCCACCCTGCATACAAAGAAAATGTGAGAGACAGACTCCTGCTCCTCTTTACATAATGTGCATTGTCCCGGGCCATGTTTCCCTCTTTTTTGCAAATTGTCCCAAGTGAGTATCATTCCTTTCCTGAGTAGCCAATTGAAAAGTGTAATCTTGTGGGGAATCTTCCACTTCCATACCTTAGTGAAGCCAGGGATACTAGGGGTAGAGTGTCCATCGGCTTTGATGTGCAAATACATATCCTTGACACATATGTTTGGGCCCTTGTACGCCCCGCCCCAAACAATCCGATCTCCCGATGGATCAAAAAAGAAGCCAGCCCTTCGATAAGAGCTGATGAGGCTTAGCCAGCTCTCCCTGTCATCTACCTGCATACCCAGAGCCTCAAAATCCATCCATATGGGAGCACCATCTCCTGTGGCAAACTCTTGAAAATACTAGACGGACAAACAATTAGCTTGGAGTGGGGAGAGCGAGGGACCATGAATTTCCAAAATTTCCAAAATTTAATAGCAAGAAACGAACATGGAAATGTTGCCTCATTAATGAAGTCGAGGAAGATAGCTTAAATGCACTCACACTTACTTGAACTGAGATGGAATAACTATTAAACTTCCTTCATGGAAATGTTGTCTCACTAATGAAATTGAGGAAGATAGCTTAAATGCACGCACTTAAAAACTTACTTAAAATGAGATGGAATAACTATTAAACTTCCCTTTTCATTCTTCTTCCGGTAAGAGTTCTGCCTTGAAATATTTGGAAATATGTTTTTATGAATATAATAGTAACAGCAAAGTAGCAATGAGATCAATAATTACTATAAAAAATTGAGGGATGGAAAAAAGTAATCAAGAAGAAAAACCTATTCCATATCTATCACAAATGACAACTAAAAACAAAATTGAAGTTCATAAATATTTTGCATTTACCAATGAATTCTACGTATGAAAGGTTTTTTTTGGGGAAAAAAATGTTCTTTTAGGAATGGTAAAAACATCATCATTGAGGTCTGTATATATCCTACGTTTGAGTATGATTAGTTTACTTTTTGTTGTAATGATGTTCAATTAAGTTATTTTTTTATCATATAAATTTTAATCATTAAATTAAAAAATTCACAATAATATGTGATGCTCTCAATATATAAATTAAGTAGTTTTTAAAAATATTAATAAAATAAATTACTATAACTATTAAATAGATAATATATGTTTAAATTGATTTTTATTTTTATAAATATAGATCACAATGGTTGAATTTAATATAGATGACAATGGTTGAATTTATCTTTTAAATTTGTATATGTGCCACATAAATTTGTTGAATTAAGTTATTTTTTTATCATATAAATCCTAATCATTAAAAAAAAAAACTCACAATAATATGTGATTCTTATGTTGTAATAATATTCAATTAAGTTATTTTTTTATCCTATAAATCCTAATCATTAAAAAAAAAACTCACAATAATATGTGATGCTTTAAATATATAGATTAAGTAGTTTTTAAAAATGCTAATAAAATAAATTACTATAACTCTGGAGTAGATAATATGAGGTTAAATTGATTTTTATTTTTATAAATATAGATCACAATTGTTGAATTTTTTTTTGGATTTAATGAAATCAACAACAATCATAGAGAAAATTACATTTTAAGTAAGTTATGCATTTTGATATATTATAATTTTCATGACATCAAAAGATAGTTAGTTATAACTTTTAGTGAAGTTATGTATTGTTGGGTGCAGTATAGGGTATATTAATGGACCAACATTTAATGTCAATCCAGGGTATGTGGACTTAGAGACGCAATACTAGAAATGCCAAAGAAGGACTTTAAAAACCTTTTAAAAAAACCCTAGTTTGTGTAGAAACGACTCACACCTTCATATTCCTACACTAGTTAATACATGCACTAATCCTACACTCTAGAGAAGTTTTTATAAATAAAACCATAAAATCCAATCTTGCAATCTAACAACAATTGTGAGAAAACCCTATTATTAGCAATTGAAAAAGATAAAATAAGATCACTCCTTACTCTACACTATGCACTCACAATCTTCCAAGTTCTTAAAAACAATGCATAAAACCCTAACTCAATTTCTATACGAAGTATGGCGAATTAAACAAAAGCACATTGGTCAAGTTAGGCATTGTCTACTTCACTCTTTCATTCATCAAGCCAATTGAAATACAAATGAAATACAAGATTTAAGGAACACAAGCCTCGATCCCATAATTCTAAAATAGTGTTTAAAGAGATCCACATAGGTCACAAAACATTCTTGCACTATCTCAACCCTCAGTCCTTTTTACTTTCAAAAGTAAAGTGTGGCAATAAAATGTATATACTTTCATAACAAAAATATTTCGCTCTACTATGTTTTCTCAAACCAAGAAGAATGTCCCAAACCAAAGATCCTAAAGAAGTCTTTACAAGAGAAATAAATTAAACCAATCTTTGAAAGTAAGAATCAAATTCCAAAAGAGCAATAATAAAATAATAGATCAATCCTAAAAAGAAACCTTCTCACACCAAACCATTCAAAGATACGTGTTCCTTAATGAATGGGTTATACCAATACTTGTCCTCATTTTCTCAATCTAAGAAAGAAAAAATCATAGCAATAAATAAATGTCAAATAAAGAAAAGACGCAAGGTCGAATCTTGCACCAAAGCATAAACTGTAATCATGACTTTAAAGCATTGTAAGAGACTGTAATATTCATGGCTTTAATGTTACTTCATTTATGCTTTGTTTTAGAAGATATTCATAAAGAATCATAAGTCCCTCAATATTTTAATTCTGGAATAGATCAATGGTCTCAAAGAAAGGTCTTGTTAAGTGCTCATGTCAACAACCATCAATACCTCAAAGAAATAGTTTCACATAAAGGCCTCACAATTTACCTAATCATATATAACATATATCAGTCACTTCGTGGGAAATCCTCACAAACCATATTATTTGTTTATGGAATAAGATTTCAGGCATTCCCAATCACTCACAACTTATACCTCCAAATGAGAACAAGTATTTAAAATAAAATAGAAAAGTATTCTGATAAGTTATACAAGAACAATATGATTAATCAAGAAACATACACACCACAGTAATATATTCCTAAGGGAAAAAAGCATAGTACACTATCTGATAGAGGGGTAATGAGTTGGATTGGTTGGGCCCAAACCAACCATCTCATTACCCTGTTAAAGAGAACTTAAACTATAAATTAATACAAATTATTAACAAAATTAAACAAAAATGGAAAGGAAACTTGGAAGGGATGGTTCTTATTAAAAAGATCTCAGACCTTAATACATCTAGAGCTCCATAGTCTAACTCCAAATTGATCTGAGGAAGGGGAATACCCCCAACACTCATCTTAGAAACATGGGAGTACAAAGAATGGCTTGATATCCTTGGGTTCGACCCATAGCTCTGTTTTTATACATTTCATTGTACAAATTTGGCTTTAGGTCATCCAATGTATTACGAAACAAGATAAGGAATTGAATCCAAACTATTTCCATCAATCGGAGACTAGTAAAACCATTTTCCCATAAATAAAATTCATATCTTATATGAATTTTCCATTTTTGGAAAATTTGGGCAAGATCCTAGAATTTTGGAAAATGCAGTTTTTTTTTTTTTTTTTTTAATAAAATTGCCTCAAAGACCCTCATGTAACTTTTATACCAATGTGAATATTTGGAAACGGTCTATGTTGTAGATAATTTTTTATATTGGTAAAAAACCCATTTTCTCGTATTTTCGATATTCGCCTCCATATACACGCAAATTGAGGTCAAACTTGGTAGTTTGAAAACTGTGCGAATTTTGAGCAAATTTTTTAATTTTCTTTTAGAGACCCACATGTGCAACCTGGGTGCAATCCAACTCATGATAAGGTGTTAGAACATCATTTTGGACAATAACCATCTTTGGTTTTTGACTAAAAGCATGTCGAGATGTCAAAGCCCCAAATCGATGCAAGAATGCTAGTGTAGGAGTGCTAGTGCAAGAACAAAAACTTGGTGCAATTAATTGTTGATGCATGTGTATCTTTGATTGTGATTTCATACGCCTTCCTGAAACAACAAAAGCACCATTATCAATAATAATTTTGATGCAAATCTTATCAAAATAAAGGAAATTGGTTAAATAATGAACAACTATGTGATCATGCTTCAAGTTTAAGTTACTAGCCCAAGAATTATGAAAAATGATAGTAATAAAAATGAAAACCATGAGTAAGCATAGGGTGAGAATGTGAATTAAGCATTGTTGGAAACCTAATCCTCTAATCTGCATGGGCTTGGTCTAATGCAGAAGCTCACGCTTCACCTCCCAAGCCCATCATTAGACCTTGGGAAGAGCTTGTCCACAATAAGCACAAAAGTGGTCTTGGATATGAAAAGGAGTTGTCCTTTCATATTTCAGACTACTCCAAGCCCATCAAATTTAAGAGTGTTGGATTTCTTCATGATAGCTCACCTACAGTTGTTATATATTCTGCTCCTCCTCCACAGCAGCAACAACATACTGTAAAATTCCAGCACTGTGATCGAGTTGGCCATATGAAATATCACTGTTTCGATCTTCACCCATGCAAGCACTGTGGTCGACACGCACATTCTTCACATAGCTGATTTAGAAACAAGCCTCTTGCAAGAACAAAGATTCATCTTGGATGTATCGCTTCTTGGCAATGGGAATCAATGGCCAAGAAGATGTTTAAGTCATATGTCAGAACTTGTTCTAGAATATTAAACAATCTTGAAGTTGAGTTTTCACCATAATCTCACCTTGTATCTGACAAGGGGAAAATGGTGGTCATCTACAAGCTTCGAAGCCACATCAAGCGAGCTTTAGCCATAATATCTCATTCCAAATTCAGAGTTGTAGCTACAAACATAGCAGTTCAAGTGAGCTTGAGCCACAATCTCTCATTCCAGATTCAAAGTTATAGCCAGAGACATAGCAGTTCAAGTGAGCCTGAGCCACAACCTGTCAATCCAGATTCAGAGTTATAGGCAGAGACACATATGCCCATGAGCATGCCTTTGGTTGATGGTCAGCCTTAAACCATTTATGCGAGGTTGATATTATTCCTCTTCAAAGAATTCAGGACACTTCCTCTAGCAGAAGACTTCAGCTTCTTACTGGTTTTGGAAGAGTTCCGGGAAATGAATTAAGCATTCTGGTGTTGGTGGTCATCCTTAAACCACCACAGGTTGTAGACCTCCCTTCTTCTAGGTTGAAGGTCTCCCTCTTCAAAATATGAGGAGCACTTCCTCTAGCAGAAGACCTCAGCTTCTTGCCAGATTTGGAAGAGTTCTAGGAATTGCACTAAGCATTCCAGTGTTGGTGGTCATCCTTATCTCGAAGGACTCTCTTCAATCTGTCCAAAGTTTTGTTGAGGCTGGCATTGCTGAACGGAGTCTCCGTGTTTATATTTTTTATTATCAGTTCTGAATCACCGAATACTTGGAGCACTTTGATTCCCTTATCTCTTGCAATAAGACAAGCTTTAAGGAGCCCAAGGATCTCAGCGTGATTGTTGGATTTCTTGCCAAGTCCCCAACAGAACCAATCTTTGGAAGACCCACCGGGAGAGTAAATAACTCCACCCGCACCGGCAGCACCAGGGTTCCCCTTGGACGCCCCGTCGAAAAAGATAGTGGAAATGTTTTGGGACCTCCACCAATTTTGAAAAAAATCATCCTCATCTCTTATGCGCCATTCAGGATTGTCACCTTGTGGGGGTTGAAGGTACTTACGTGGATGGGTCGCAAGCATACCAAGCCAGCGCTTTTCTTCGGGAAGTAGCAAATGATCTTCTTTAAAATACTGAAATTGGGCCGCTTCCAGGAGGAAGGACTTAGCTTTTGCAGCAACCTGAAGAGGGGTATATAACAGTTCTTTAAAAATCCTCTGATTGCGGGCCAACTAGATCTGCCAGCATACATATTTGGGGAGCGCTATCCAGATTCTGCGCCAGAAAGATTTGGAAGGGATTCGATGGGGATAGTATTGACTCCAAGAGGCAAAGAGGTCTGCTACTGAGTTCTGCAAGGGGGATGGAATCTGCAAGTCCTGTAGAGTGAGAACCTAAACCTCTTCAGCAAATCTGCACTCCATGAAAAGATGCTGGGCTGTTTCGAAGTTATTACAGCATAACACACATCTGTGAGGCCCAGCTATTTTCCTTTTTTCCAGATTATCTCCCGTAAGCTGCTTTTTATGGACCAAGGTCTAGAAGAAGAAGTTTACTTTTGGAAGGGAAAGCGGATCCCACACATTCTTCCAAAATTCCTTAGTTTGACTACTATTTCTAATGACCTGTAAAGCATTATACCCAGCTGCTGTGGTATAAACTCCAGACTGTCCCCAGCCCCAGCTATCTTTTTTGGTTCTGCAAACAGGTACAACATCATCCAACAGATCGACTAGCAGTGCTTGTTGATGAGAAAACCGTGCTGGCACTCTATGGAAATCCCATCTATTCCAGTCTCCACACTGGTCCCAGGTCGATATGTCATACAGTCTATTTACACTTGCGCGCTCCAGCCAATTCCTGAGATCTGCAATGTCATCATTCTGAGCAAGAGGATCACTTCCCATTATACTGTCAAGCCATAAATGTGTACGCTTGCCGTTCCCTGGAATCCTGTAGATTAATTTTTTTAAAAAGTTGCTGCTTTTACAACATAATTTCCAGACCTGCGTGCAATTGGGTGCACTTGCTGTCTGTAGGTTGGAGAGCGCCTTATTGGGTCCATACTTTGAGCGCAGGGTAACATTGATTGGATGAGAGGGCTCATTGAACAGCTTCCACAAAATCTTTCCTCCCAAAGCAAGATTGACAAGCATGGGATCTCTAATTTGCAGGCCGCCTTCAGACAATGGCTTTTTGACCACATCCCAGTTAACCAGATGCATTTTCCTCTCGTTGCCTTTCCCTCCCTGCCAAAGAAAATCTCTGAGCAACTTGGAGATCTTCTCCATCACATTTCTTGGTGCAAGGAGGAAAGCCGCCTAGAAGATTGGGAGTGCAGACAGCACAGTTTTAATTAAGATTGCTTTACCTCCCTTAGTTAGCCAGTTGCCTCCCCACGCTGCAATTTTGGATTTAATTTTTGTGATTATGTCACTCCATAACGATCTCTTGTTAACTCCTGAAGTTATGGGAAGACCAAGATACTTAAACCTGTCCCAGTTTGCCTGACCTTTAAACCCAAGAAGAGCAGAGATTGCAAAGAGCTCATTCTGGTCTATGTTCCAGCTATATATTTCGCTCTTACTCTCGTTAACCAAGGCACCTGAAACTCTGCAGTACTTTCTGAGGACTGAGTCAAATGCTCTGGCTATTCTGATGGAGGCTCCTTCGAGTAGAAGAGAATCGTCGGCAAAGAGATCATGGTTCAATGGTTCAGCTCCATTAGAAGGTTTGAGACCCGGAATATGACCTGCTATTCTTTCAGCAGTAAGCTTACGACTGAGGGAATTTTCCATTATGATATACAGGAAGGGGGAGAGTGGGCAACCCTGCTTGATACCTCTCTGAGCTTGAAAGAAGTTAGCAGGTCTGCCATTAACTAACGAAGCAATCCAAGGACTATCAATGCAGGCTTTTATTAAATGGACAAAATGTATCAAAAAACCAAAGGAGAGCAGGACCTTAGATAGGAAATTATGGTTAACTCTATCAAAGGCGTTTGCCATATCTAGTTTAATCAACATACCTTTCTCCTTTCGTTGCTTACTTGAGTGTATTGTCTCCTGAACTTGGATCACGTTGTCCAGAATATGCCTACCCTCCACAAAGCCACCTTGATAGCTGGAGATCAGTTTTTTTAATAATGGCTTGATCCGACTTGCCAGAAGTTTTGCCAGGATTTTATAAGAAGCATTGCACAGCGAGATGGGTCTAAATCTAGCAAAGGAGTCAGGATTGGTGTCCTTAGGAATTAAAGCCAGGTAAGTGGACTTGGTTCCTCCACCAATCTTGGCTTTCTGCATGAATCCTCTTGTCATTTTAAGCAGATCTACCTTGATAATGTGCCAACAGGATTTGAAGAAGTGAATTGTGAACCCATCCGGCCCAGGGGCCTTATCTGATTCCATGGACCAAATAACTTTTATGATTTCCTCCTCAGTAATGGGTCTGTAGAGGTGTAAGTTGTCTTCAGGACTGATAAGGGAGGGAACACTGGAGAGAAAATCATCCGCCTCCTCATCATTGCTTTGAGTTTCTTCTCTGTACAAGTTCCTGTAATGGTTTTCTGCAGCGGCTTTAACTTGGTTGAATCCTTTACATACTTGGCCCTCAGCTGTTTTGATTTCTGCTATGTAGTTCTTTGACAGTCTAGCTCTATATTGCCGGTGGAAGAAGGGAGTGTTCCGGTCCCCGGCCTTCAACCAAAGGCTTCTGGATTTAAGCCTCCAATATTCTTCTTCCTTACGAAAAGATTGGTACGCTGCTCTTTGTGCTTTTACTTCCTCCTCGAGCAACTCAGATGTGATATCTCCGTTTTCCATATCGGTTTGCAGATCCGACAAAGACTGCACAGCCTCCATTCTCTGATTGATGGGGTTGATAACCGGTGCTTTTATCCAGTCCTTCAGAGCTTGCTTTGTAGCTTTCAGCTTTTGCTCCCATACGTAGCTGGAGGATCCGGAGATTGGTTTGGCCCATGCTGCCTTGACAGTCTCCAAGAATCCATCTCTCTCGATCCAGAGTGGGTTGAATCGAAAAGGAAGCGGACCCAAGTCTTCTTCATCTTCCAAATGGAGCTGGATGGGTTTATGGTCTGAGGAGAGCTTGGGCAAGATTTTGGTGGATATTTTCTTGTTCATCATAATGGAACTTTGCACCAAGAAATGGTCTAATCGAGCAGAAATGTGCTCCGAACCAACCCGATTATTTGACCATGTGTAAATGCCACGAATGGGCCTGAAATCAAGAAGGTCCCAGAGCTGGATGATCTCCTCAACCTTGGCCAACATAGGGTCTCTGGAGCTGTTTCCCCCCCTCTTTTCTTTTTCTTTCAGAACAATGTTCAGATCCCCGACAAGAATGATGTTGTTGGGATTGGTCTGCTCAAGAAAGGCCACAAGTGTATCCCAACATTCTCGTTTTTCAGAATAAGTCACCGGAACATAGAGATTGAAGAGAGAGATGGACAACTTACTTGCCTTATGCTTCAGCTCCGTGTATATCCAGTGCTGGGTTTCATGGGACATTAGCAGCTGAAAGAGGTCGTCCATCCAAAGTGTTGCCAACCCTCCAGAGGTTCCCCTTGAGCTGACTGCTTTTCCTGCTTTTTTGTTCCACTTTGTTCTGCCTAACTCTAGAAGGGCCTGCCCTTATATTTTGGTCTCTTGGAGCATAAGAATGTCCGAGGGGTCTGATTTCAGTAGGTCCCTGACTGCTTCTATTTTAGAGGGGTTCCCCAGACCTCTGCAATTCCAAGAGACGAGATTCATTACTTACAAAGAGGGGGGTTGGGGCCTCCCTTGGAAGGCCTTGGTCTGATATTTCGCCCAATAGACATTTCTATTGTGGATTGACTTCCTTGAATCTTGAGTCTTTCTGCCTCTTCTTCCCTCTTCTCTTTACGATATTTCCTTCCTGCTTTTTTGGAAGGGCGCTCGTAGAATTCATCCTCGGAAGAACTAGAACTAACCACAGGTTTTTTCCTTGCTATTTCTGCGTAGGAAGGATTAGGGGGAGAGCCTTGATTTTCCTCCATCTGAGTTGATTCCTCTCTCTCTTTATTTGGAGGAGAAGGGGCCGGCTGTTCCTCATTCTCCTGAGTTAGGTTGGCTTGTATGTCCTGCTCTCTTTCTGGTGCATTTGGTGGTGCTTCCGCTTCTTGGTTGCTTTTGGAGCTTCGTTGACCTCCTGTCATATTTCCTTTACCTGTGCCTTTTTTTGAGCTAGTGTTTTTCTGAACTAGGGTCCATTGTTCCCCATTTTGTTTATCTGCCTGTTCCTCTGCCTTCTTCTTACAGTGCTTTGCAAAGTGACCATGCCCGTGACAATGCCTACGCAGCTGTTCATAGTCCAGCTCTTGGACGTGTGTCCACCCAGCAACAGTGAGCTTGATAGCTTCCGGTAATCCTTCTTCGAGATCTACTTCTACGCAGATGCGGGCGCATGAGTACTGATCCTTTCTTGCCGCCTGATCTATGTATTTACCCAATGCATTTCCTATTGTCTGGAGAGATTTTGGATTCCAACAGTGGAGAGGCAAGTGAGGGAGTCTAACCCAAACCGGGACAGCTGAGGGAACATCCTGGGAGGGGTCGAAGTTAGGAGACCATTTGTTTAGGTAAAGGCCCTGAGGGCCCATGAAATATGGTCCGTTTCTGAAGATTAATCCTTTGTCTTCCAGGTTTTGAAAGACAAACACAAAGAAACCCTTACCTACGAAGTAGCTGTTGACTCCCTCCTTGATCAAAGGCTTCCAGTTCCTTTGGGTCCAGTCCTCAACAGATTTGGGAGAGGGCCAGAGGCCCGTGAACTGGCCTATGAGGCCCCGCTCCACCAGATTCAGTGCCGATTTGCAGGTGTCTCCTTCGGGAAGAGCCACTGTGGGGATTGAGTCCATTTTTTTCACAAATTTCTGCTGAGACAAAGAAGGAGGGCGTTTGGGAGCATTAGCAATCATTGCCCTAAATGCAGAAACCTCCGGAGGCGGAGGGGGATCAGGAGACCTGCGGTCATCCATGATAATATCTGACCCAGAGCAGACCGAGCAGGACGAAGCTGGGGCGCGCTGGAGCTGCCAGCAGCCCAGGCACGGTCAGAGGGCGCAGAGGGAGGCAGAGGTAAGCATATTTCTAATATCCTACTTTAATATTATTTTGAGTTTTTTTTTTATATAAAAAAATAAGGAAAAACTGGAAACCTCTCATTCCACATCTGTGTCCAGGGGTTCATTTACTTTCTGGATGGGTTGAGTTGGTAAGTTACCCTGAGCTTCACTTCTCATGAAGTCATCAATTTTACTCATGCAACTCATTGAAAAATATATGTTTTAATAACTATTGATGACAAGTTTGAACTTCATTTTTAGTTATTTTTATAAAGACACTAATTTTACCCATAAAACCAATTGAAAAAATATATATTTTAATAACATTTATATTTTATTTCTATAAATATATAAAATGAGAATTTCTGAGTTTTTTTACTATAAAGCTAAAGCAAATATAACTGGTTGAATATAATGAAATGCATTTTATTTTCATAAAAATGAAGTAAGCCTATTTCTAATATCCTACTTTAATATAATTAGCCTATTTCTAATATCCTACTTTAATTTAATTTTGAGAAGAAAAAACTTTCATTTCACATCGTGTCGAGGGATTCATTCGATTCATTGGCTGAGTTCAGTTACCTGAGCTTCACTTCTCATGATGTCACCAATTTTACCCATATTAGTTGTTGAAAAGTTGAAAAATGTATGATTAAATAATTATTGATGATAAATTTAAGTTACACATTGCATTTGATGAAGACACCAATTTTATCTATAAAACCAATTGAAAAAAAATGTGTATTTTAATAACATTTATATTTTATTTTTATAAATATATAAAATGAGAGGGTATTTTTATAAATATAACCTAGAAAATGCAATAAAATGCATTTAAAATGAAGTAAGCCTATTTCTAATGTCCTACTCCAACATAACTGAGAGCTTTTTATATATGAAAAAATACAAAAAAAGCTAGAAACCTCTTATTTCACATCTTGTCCGTTGATTCATTCACTTTCTGGCTGCGTTCAATTACGCTGAGCTTCACTTCCTGTTGGGTGCATTCCATTCATCTACCTTTAGAAATAGATTCCAGTGAAATGGAACATATTTGAACCTTCATACACAAACTCAACCCCATAACCTTCAACCCCTGAATCAAGTTCTCATAGGCTATTATCATTCACACGGCCATGGCGAGACTGACTGGTTGCCATTGGATCTAATGGATAATATTGCACAACCTCATAATAAACACACCTGATTTGACAATGTTCTGTGTTACTTGTAATGTTTGTAATGTTTTTTATACTACTAGTAATGATCATTTATTCACTATGAATATGGTTAAAAATAAAATAGAGTATATAATACTTTAAGATTTTGATAATCAAATCATTGCATCAAAGTAGACCCTTAACACATAAAGCATAGAAACTACTCATACAGACACCAAATTTTCCTGGGCATAACCTTGATAGTAATTATTATTATAATTATTCCAATGAATATGGAGCCATAAACCTTAAACAAAGAAGTACACAATCTATTATTATAATTATGCGAATGAATTTAGATTTTTCAAACCCAATCAAAGCTAAAGAAAAAGAGAGCAAGCGCTTCCGGGGGTGAGAATATCTATCTTCTAGAATAACCAACTTCTTTTAGATCAATTTTTTTTTAAAGATAAACGGGGACAAGGATCCTCTGGAACAACATGTCGATACACAGAACCTCTGGAACAACATGTGGATACACAGATATTTCATGGTCTTTGACAGTAAGAAACTTGGTTTTCTTCTACGAAAAGAGAGAAGAAATTAAGAGCGAGCAATTATAGAGATGCCAGAGTGAAAATTGACTCTCATAATGATTTGGAAGTTCCCAATAGAACGGGAGCAATTTTTTAAAAATGGGGCAGAAATCCTCTGCATCTAACGAATTTATTCTACTCAAAGGGGTATAGATAATCGAGCCTCAAAAAAGGGTAAAGAAGGGTTTAGAGATATTAACAAGCCCAATTGTTGCCTATTTGAGTGGGTAAAGAAGAATTTAGACTCATTGTTGTTAATTAAGTCATATTTATGTAGCCCTGATAGATACTCCAAGCATATGATGATATCTCTTTGTGGACCTAGAGGAATACTTCAACAATATGCCTTTTACAGTAGCTCTATGTGGAATTGATGGATTGTGAAGTAGGAAAGGAGAGAACAAAAAATTACATTCATAAAATTGAGAGCGCCATAATAATAATACTTATGGCTTAGCTAGTCCTGTAAGAGTAAGACTAAGGAATCAGTGAGCAGTTAGTAAGAGTATGAATGAGCATATATGTACAAGAAATAAAGAGTATGAATGAGCATATATGTACAAGCCATAAAACCTCACAGATAACTTAGAGCTCAAACACAAAGCATCCAAGAAAGCAATAAAACCATTCTCTGAAAACCCTAAAACCCTAAAATACACCGGACCTGTGTCTAATAAACCATTCTATGAAAACCCCTAAAATACCTTTCCCATAACACTAAATCATAAAGATCTTGTCACAGTTACAATGAGAAGAAAAATACCAACCTTCAAGGGTAATCGAATAATAAGGCGATTTAGCGCAAGATAACAGAATGTAAATCAAATAATAAGAAAATTGTTTGTGGGTGCCATGAGCTTCTTGTGCTTCTTGTGGGAAACCCTGCATCTATTGAGCAATGACTGAAGAAATACGTTATTCCAATGGATAACATACATTTGACTTGTAGCGGCTCAGGGGAAAAGAAGGATTCAGATAGGCAGACTTGGCTTCAAATTTGCTTCGCCCAATTCATCCAACTCTGTCTCAGAAACTGCCTCCACACAAAGCCTTGCACTCCCCTAGACACTCCCTTATGTGATTGCTCGGATCTTCACATACCCAGCCGCAGCTACATATTCCATCATCTCTTAGTCCAGGTTATACTGGTGAGGCCATACTTCTACCTGACCTACTACGGAGAGTCCATGCAAATGGAAAATTGAACCTGACCTGGATGAAGCACATGGTAAATTTTGATTGGCTGTGATGCTGGGGCTACCCTGCTTACCCCGCATTTTCAACTCTCTATGCATATAAAATGCAATTCAAATTCATGTCCCAATTAAAAATCAAGGCCTGGGAAAATTCACAATAATTTATTTATTGGACTGAAAATTTAAATAGATATGTGCGGAAGCTCTTTTATAAATCATTTCACTATGATTTATAAAACCATACAACCAAATACATAAGCGGAAACTTCACTTTTCAACCAATGGTTAAAATCATATGATAAAACCCCTACGCATCTCAAATGCTCTTTACCTTTAATATATGATTATGAAACCATATATATCGGAACCCACACTCTAATTCTTGATCTACGGAACTCAAAAGGTTCAACCACATCTTATAACATATTGGGTCCACAATTGTTTTAACCCAAGCCCATTAACATTAAATTCCAACTATCAACAGAGTACGTTCGGGTCCCACAACACATTCATACGCATAACATTTGCAACATACCTCTTTCATTAATCACCTTGCGACTTTGCTTGGGGTCCAATCTAAATGGGTTATGAAATGTAGGAAAGACGATTGTGATATGTACATTGCCTTAAGTTGGATGCATTTGATCCACATCCCTGCTTCATGAATTGAATATGTTTAATCTGTGTGAAGGTTTCAATGGAATCGATGAGTTTTATTAAGAACATAGACGATATCACTAATTAATTGTTGAATATATTTGATTCGCATTGAAACTATGTTTGCTGGAGTGATATCAGTTGAGATAGAGCATTGTGGATCCTTGAATGAAGGACAGAGGAATTGAATCATATTCAGAATCTGAGTTAAGGTTACAAAGCTAAAGGCGGAGTTTAACAAATGAAGTATGCAGAACTGTGAGCGAAGGTGGAACCTTGAATAAACAGTAAAGGCGGTTTTGACGAACCTAGACTAGCAGTATCACGTAACCTTTAAAATGGTAAGTGGATTTCACTTTTAGAACGCGATATGGGTCTCTGGTGGACACGTGGTTTAGAGTGGTATTCAAAAACCACTTACATCACGTAATTTTTGAGGATTAAGTCCCGAGCGTTTTCATAACGCGATATCCGTCGGATGAGGGTTTAATTGAGGTTTGGAGTGCGATGAAAGGTGGACCGTCAGATCCATTCGACATTTAGTGTAAGGTAAGGGCGATGGGGCCCAGCTAAAAAGTGTGTTGAATGGTCAGAGTTTAATATGAAATGAACGTTTGTGTGAGTGCACGAATAAGGGTGGATTAAAGTCCTTGGAATATGATGAATGCACTCGAAACTATATGAGTTTATCCAAAGTCGAATTCTAATGAGTTGATAAAGCTGTGTCCTAATATAATATTATGTTAGGGGTTTGACTTTGTATTCCAATTCAAATATTTGCCGAATAGTGGAGGGTGAGTATATAGCATGGTCATTATTTATACAGTGATTATATAATGGGTTTTGTTCCAAAGTTTGAATGATTGATTCGAATCTTTCTGAGGTGGATTTTAGCATATGGTTCTTAACTATAAGGTTGTAAAACACAAAGATTTGAAATGAATATAAGCTTCCGCATAAAGATTTAATATTTGCCCAATTTTGAGAATAGAACTGGTGTGTGATTTTTATGAGTACAAGAAAAGTACTTCAATATCTCAAATCTTAGATTTGAGATATAGAAGCTTCTGAAATTATATTGGAATTACCCAGACTGAGAATTTGTATTGGAATGAAAATGGGAGATGCATTGTTCTATGCATGAGAGTTGAAAATGTGGGTAAGCAGGGTACCCCGTCATCATGTGGTATCAAAGCTGGTATAGCTCTTTCAAGGTTCAAGTTTTTATTAATTGCATGTGTGATGAAAAGAAATCAGATTTTTGAAAACTAATAAATATTGCAGCATACAAAGATGCAGTGCAGGTGAGAGGAATAGCAAGATCACTCAGGGATCTTGGAAGTGAGTTGATGAGAATTATTTAACTCTGGTTGAAGTATTTTTTGCAGAAATCAGATTGCAGGCAATTGAAGGAATCTCAGCAAAAGCAGATCACAGCTTTGAGAGCAGTGATGAAAGAGTCCAGTAGAGGATTCTAAGGTGAAGAAGAAAGTGTGGCAGGACCTGGAGAATTCCCAACAGAGGTTGGATGAAAGAAGAACAGATGTGTTCTTGAAAAGCTGTAGAGTGAAGCCTAGAGAGAGCAGAAGAGAGTGCTTAGAAGGTTCCAACAGATAGGGGACCAGTACTTTCCAAAAGCCCGGATCCGGAGGAAAGGATTGGTGAGGTAAGTGGCAGCAGGAGAGCTTGCTGTTGCAGAGGCTTGGTGCAACTGATGAGTGAGGAACTCATGATGGAGGAGAATATGACTTCAAAAAGTCATAGAAGAGATAGCAGAGGTTCTGAGAGAGGCCACAACAGAAAAGAGGAAGAAGGTGCTAGGACAAATGGCATGAGGAAGAATTTGACTGATGTAGAATATTGGAAAGAGGTAGATGAGATCAGAGAACAATTTAATAAACTAGAAAGGATGATATATGAAAGCCAGAGAGTTGGTTGGCTCATGAAGAGGAAAGTAAAGTGGCATGGGATATAGATGAAGAAAGAGCAGATGATACATGCTCAGCAGAAAGAGAGGCTACTCAGGATGATTGAGTATTTGGAGAAGGACTTGAAGACTGAAACTTCAAGTGAGACCAAGAGGTCAAATGACTTTACATCTGATGATTTTTGTATGTTTGCAGAAAAGTTGAGAAATCTTGAGTAGAGGATGGATGTAGATTTGGAATATGCAGAACTCAAAGCAGCTGAGTTGAGAAGAGAAGTTTCTGTTTGTGAAGCAGAACAGAGTACAGATGAAGAATGGAGATCTGCAAAAGATCTTATGAATCATGGTGGAGGTTTAAGACAACAGGAAGTTTTTCTTGCTGAAGAGGAAATTATTGATGATTTCTTGAGTTATTGGACAAGTCCAGATCAGCTGGCTGATGTGAAGCCTTGTATTTTTGACTCTGACAATTGTGAGGTGATTACAGGTTTTGCAGAGTAGGATGAGCAATCTTGTGAAGCAGTCACAAGTATGAAGAAGTATCTCTCAGAAGATGAATACTCTAAGGAAGAATGCAATGTTGGAGAATGTTTCTTGACTGAAGGAAGTAGTGATGTATTTATGATTGAAGCTGTTGCAGCACAGGAAGAAATTCTTGTGGATGAAAAAGGAGAGGATCAATTTGAAGAACTGATATATGAAACAGCAGTTGAGGCTGTTGAATTTTGTGGTTTACAAACTAAAAGTTTGTGTATGAATGCAGGGATAGTAAGTGATGATGAAGTTTTTAAAGAATGCCAGAGAGAAATTTCATTGTTGGAATACTTGTTGGAGAATTCAGAGTATGACAGGGAGATTGCAAAAGACAAAGTTCACTATAGTGGACGAGAACAGAAAAACATCATGAGAGCAGATGATGTAGGAGGAAGACTTGTTGACAGTCTTGAGAATTATTCAGAGAATTCTTTGGGAAAGGTGAATCAGCATACTGATGTGCTGATAGAGAAGGAAGGAATTTCAAGACATCATACTGAAATGCTAGCAGAGGAAAGAAAGGCACTAAGGCTTTATGATTTTTGTTTTAACAATTTTTTTGTGAATGTAGATTTTGTTGGTGATGGAAAAAAATTGACACCACTGGACAACCAAAGAAAGGAGGAGGAAAATTCTGTGGAAGACTTTAATCCATGGTATGAAGAAATTTGATTGCTGGAGATTATGCTGAACAACCAGGATTCAATGCAAGAAGGAGAACCTCAATTTCAAAATTGGGGATTGCAGAATGTGAAGATGCAAGTGAATAAAGATAGTGAAGAATTTCTGAGTCTTAGAAAAGACTTAGGACCGCAGAAGGAAGAATTGGTGACTTGATCATCAATTGAGACCATTGGGTCTTGTAGTGTTGAATTTGACAATTTGACTGTGGTTACAGGCATGACAGAAGACAATCCATCTCTCGGAGTTGTCTTGGATGAAGATGAACTGTTGCAGAAGAAGTAAGGTGAGACTATCATGTCTCATGTGAAAGAACTTGTTATTACTATTAATGACAAGAAGGAGCTGATTTGTCTGATGGACAAAGAGAAGACATGAAGAGCTAGAGAGTTGCGTAGAGTAGTGAGGATAGAGGGCCATCGGATTGAAGATTAGGCCAAAAGACGGGAAGGATTTTGTAAGTGATTTCATTGTATGAATGAAAGAATCTGTTTCTGTTTTACATGAGCATTAATTGATTTAAATTTTGTGTGAATGGGCTTTGAATTTCAATAAGAAATTGTATAAGAGTGGGTGAATATGCTCTGTGATTTGGGGTTTTAAATAAGATTCTATAATTGGGGTTTTAATGATGCTCTGCATGTAATGGAATGAATCGATGCTAATTTGAGGAGCAGTAAAAGTTTGCATAAATATCTGAAAGGAATTATTGGGTTGCATTGGTTAAAGATTGCAGTCATCGATCACTGCAAGGATCGATGACTTTGAATTGAAATTGAGTTTCAATACAGAGGTGTGGTGTTAAATTAACCTTGCAGAATAGGATCTGACTCATTTTCTGAGAGCGAAAATAATGACAACACCTTCGACATCGATTGCATAGAAGACGCGCTCAGGAAGGATTGCTCAACTATATGTTGACATGGAACTAAGATTAATAAAGAAGCAGCACTTAATTGGAGGCGAGGGACTGAACGAAATTACAGAGAACCTGACCCTGTTAAAAGAAAGAAAAACTCGAGTTAGTAGAAATCGAATGGTGGCGCAGTGAATTTGTAGGCGCAGTGAAGAGGAATCATGGGTTGTTCGGACCTGGGAATAAAACAATGGTGTCGAGGTCTTCAAAAATTTAATTAACATTGCCAAGGGATATGCTAGTATGCAGAGTCTGTGCAACGATGAAGGAACGGAACCTTGAGCAAGAGGAAGTCGGAACCATGAATGGCAACCTCAAGGGAGGTTTTGATAAATCATACTGGCAGTATCGCGTGGCTATCTAACTGGTAAGTGGATTTGCCTTTTCGAACGCAATATCGGTCCCTGCTTGACACGTGTTGTTAGGTGGTATTATGAAACCGGTTATATCGCGCGATTTCAAAGAATTAAGGAGTTCGCATTTTAGTTGCGCGATATCCATCGGATGTGTGCCCAAAGTCTTGCTGGAGCGCGAGAGTAGATTGACCATCAGATTAGAAGTGAAGTCACGGGGAAGTTAAACAAGGTGTGTTTATATTCTGTTGTGGGACCCGACATATGTTATAAACTATGGTCATAAGTTATAGTGCATTGGGTTTTTTAACCCAGATAGCACCTTTAAGTTGACTGTCCATCGCTGGATGGAAAGGTAAGTTGAATGTTGAGATTCAATGCATTATAAATTTTATGCGGTGGCTTGGTTTATGTTGTGAGCTGGAGTGTGTATAATGCTTTGGGGCCGTAATTAAAAATTGGGTTTTATTAAAGTCTGGAATGGAATTGAGGCCGTAAAATCCCTAAGTCTAACAAAATGCATGGAATTTGTTTTAGCCTAATGCCCCTGCATCAGGCTGGAAGGATGAAAATGAAGCTTTGGGATTTGCTAGGCTGAATAGTTTTTGCCCAACCAAATTTAGAAAAAAAACACCTTTAATGTAATTAATAATTAATTAATTTTATTTTAGATGAAAACTTGCATTTGCACAAAGGTGCAAAGGGAACGCCAGAGGCCCAGTAAATGGACATTTAGACGACCAAGAGCCTTTCACACAACAAATTCCAAGGTTACACTTGTAAACATTTTATTCCACAAAAGGGTGATGAGAAATAGTTTTGATTGGATGGGGTGAATAGTGTTTGCTTACCTCACTCTAGCAAAGATAACACCTTGAGCATAACAAGTATAAAGTAATGTATAATAGAAGGGCGATGAGAAATAGTTTTGATTGGATGGGGTGAATAGTGTTTGCTCACCTCACTCCAGCAAAGATAACACCTAGAGCATAACAAGAATAAAGTAATGTATAACAGAAGGGCGATTGGAAATAGTTTTGATTGAATGGGGTGAATAGTGTTTTCTCACCTCACTCCAGCAAAGATAACACCTTGAGCATAACAAGCATAAAGTAATGTATTAAGAGAGCTAAATATTATGAGATTTGGCCGAAAGTAGTTGGAATGAATAATAGGTGCCTTATCAAGGATAACATCTGGGAATTTGTCTGCAAATTCCATAGCATGCTTTTGCAGAGAGATTTGGCCATCCTGGATTGAGGGACCCAAAAATTTCACTGATGTCTGGAACAATTAAATCTTCTTTTTGCTGAGAACCAGACCATTCTGCTTGACCAACTTTATAAAAATCTGTACATGTTTAAAGTGGTCATGTATATTTTTAGAAAATATAAGAATGTCATCTATATAAACAAGAAATGAGTTTGAATAAGGCTTGAAAATAGAGTCCATCACTTTTTGAAATTTGGATGGTGCATGTTTAAGACTGAATGGCGTGACATTCCACTCATAATGTCCTGCTGGTATGCTGAAGGTAGTTTTAAATTTGTCTTTCTCTGAAATGGCAACTTGCCAAAATCCTGACTTCAGATCAAACTTAGAAAATAATTTTGCACCAGCAATTCTTGCTAATAGATCTCCCTTATGAGGGATAGGATAAGTGTCATCATCTAAGACTATGTTCAGAGGCTTGTAATTTATTGCCAGCCTTAGGATACCTCTGATTTTCTCAGATCTTTTGTTCACATAAAATCCATAGCAATTCCATGGGCTATCAGATTCTCTGATCAATTTGCTGTCTATTAGCTAATTTATCTCTTTCTCACAAAGATCCTTGTATTCCTTATTCATAGGAATAGCTCTTGACTTATAGGGTCTTCTTGTGTATTCTGATTTATAGGGCAGTTCTACACAATGTTGCTTTCTATGCCAAAAAGCATTGGGATTTTCAGAACAACATTCTGCCTCTATTTTCTTTTTAAGTTCAAATATTTTCTTCTGAACTTCAAGGGTTTTGAGCTGATCCCCTATGTGAATGGTAGACTTTAGGTCTTTAAGTTCAGTCAGCTTTGCCTCAGCTTTTGACAGGTCTTGCATGGCCTGGACCATAGTGGATACCCTAGGATTTGACACATAAGGCAATTCAATCCTTTTATGGTCACCACTGGAAGTCAGAACAATGATAAAATTACCCGCTTTATTATTTTTTAGTCTGACTGACCCATGAGGTTCTACAGTTGCTAGGAAGACATTTCTTAATATGCCATCTACAGGAATGTCTCCTACTGCAAATTTCAAATTAATGCAGTGATTGTCAAAACAAATAGCAGCTTTAGGGACTTCATAAATTAAAGTATTTTCTCCCAATCGAATTATCTTTCTTGAAGTTGAGACCCAGAATTTGGATGGGATGGCCTTTTTATTGAATATGTTGACATCAGCACCTGAATCTAAAAGGGCTGTGAGTGAAAACATTTCACCTTTTATGTAGATATTCACTTTAATGTGATGTTGCTGGTATTCTATTGCAAGAACACGGATCTCCCTGAATCCCAATGTAGGATCCTTTTTCCCTTCAAAAATTTCTACTTTAGATTCAGCAGGCCTATGGTAAGTGTAGTTTGTGTAGTGTCCTAATTCATTTTGTGCCATAGTTTGCTTTCCTTTTTCTAGTCGAGAAACTTGGAGTTTTAAAGCAAAAATTTCAGATTTAAGCATGTGTATTTCCATACTCACCTCCCCCAAAGTGAGTGAGCAAACTTTATTCTGTAGCTAGTCTCGCTGGTATGCTTTGGTGTTGCGTCCAAACGAAGCTTCAATGAAAAGAGGATTTTTGGTGGCACTTTTACTAGAGGATGAAACTTGAGACATGAAGGCATCAAGCAATTTAGATTTCATGTCTCATTCATCCATTGCTCGAATGTGAGCAAAAATATTTACCTCATCATCTTCTGTTTGAGCCATTAGAACCTTGAGTTTAGGTTCTTTCTATTCTTCAAAATATATATCGAAAGAATAGTCAGATTCAGAATCTGAAGAATAAGTGCAATTGCATTTTTCAGAATCTGAGCAAAAGCATTGAGTATGAACATTGATTTCTTCAATTGAAGAACCAGAATAAGAAGATGTACTGCATGAATCATAAGAATAGTCAGCAAGTTTCTGTTGCTGTATGAATAGCATCTGATAGTGTTCTGTTTTATGGTGTGTGGACCCACATTTTTGAAATTTGTCCTCAAATTTAACCACTATCTTACCTTTACTTTGAGGCTGAGATTTCTTGCCTCTGTTTTTCTTTAATTATTCTCCATCTGGACATCTATTGGAAGTATGTCCAGGCTTGCCACATTTCCAACATGTTATTTGATTCATCTTTCCTTGTTTGTGACTTTTAAGATGAATATTATATGGTTTATAATAATGAGTTTTATGGACATATTTATAATATCCCTTTCTTCTTTGATGAGGTCTAGGAGAGAACTTTCTATGCTGAATTTTTCTAGTAGACTTGTAGTGCTTTTGAGCCTTCTTGGCTTTTATTTTTGCTTTCCTCCTCTTCACTAGAGGATCATCCACTATAATTCCATATTTACTGCAGATAGATTTTCTATCTGGCAGTCTGGAAAGATTTTCTAAAGAATTATTCATCTTTGAGCTAGTATAGAGACTAACTAATGCTTTAGTAATAACATAATAAATCTCACCCCAGGTATATGTCTCAAAAGGCAGCTGAAAGAAATATTGTAGCTTAATGTAATCTACAAGTTTAGAAGGGAGTGCTGCAAGGTATACCTGTTTCCATAAGAGATTCTTAGGATATTTTACCTGGAAGATTCTATGCATCCAATCTCTATGGAAATATTCATATTGGCTCATCTTATTGCACTTTAGATTCATCAAATTATTTCATTTTTGTCTGTAATGACAGACTCTGTTCCACACCAATGCTCAAGAATCGTGGAGGTCAGAGCTCTAATCATATTATTTGTAGGTGTCCCATCATTATTGAAAATAACATCTCCGACCTCATCCTTGAGGATTTCAGCTTCCATTTTTGCAATTAAAGTTGGAGATGATTCTACTTCCCACCATCTCAACAATGTACCAGAAAAACATTGTATGAGAGTTTTACATGCTTCTACTTCAGACTTTCCTCTAAGACACATGAGTTTACATTCAGTAATCATCATGTCTATCATTTGTCTTAGTTGACCCATACTAAGATTGTCTACATTCCATTCTCTGTGACAATTAGTATAAAACCCATGAGTTTCTGGCATCTTTCCCATCCCATTGAGATCTGGGGCAGAGTATCTAGTAAACTGACTCTCAAGGGGTTCATATACTGGGAATGCTTGGGTCTCTAATTCTTGGTCTGATTCTTTAAACAGAGAAGCAAGGGAAACTTTTTTTGATGGTTGGCTATGAGAACATTGGCCAACTTCTTTGGGAGATAGTTGTGGGAATTTTTCAACAGAGCTGACAGGCTGCTGGATATGGACACTTCTCTTTTGTAGAAAAGAGGCTGGAACTGGCTTATCTGACTTTGAAGGATTTAACTTTTAAAACTTGTTAGATAGCTCCAAAATAAGTCCTTGAGTAGAATGTGCCTCTTGAACAATTTTGCATTCTACTTCTTCAATTTTAACAAAGGACTCCTTTGCATATGACTTCAAAAAAGAAGAAGAAAACTGAAGATCATTCAGAGAATTATTTACATCATTTATAGAGAATTGAAGTTTGTCAAATTTTTCTTTGACAAAGGTAGTCTTGGCCATATTCATTTCTAAACCTTTGATGGTTGTGTTTGACCAGTTTAATTGTTCACTGGCTTTTTGTATCCTACCATCAATGCCAAGATCATTATCATCCTTTAAAACCAAAGGGATAGCCTTTGCAGTGTTTTGGGCTTCTCCTAGGATGATACCTTTGTATGGAGGGAAAGTAGTAGTAGTAGTATCAATCTTACTACCATCTAGGGCTGACCAAGTATGTTGTGCTGAGGGAGCAATAGTATCAGTCATCAAAAAAATTTCAGACTGTTTATTATTTTTCCGCACATAGAAAGATATCCATGAATTTGTCCTATTCATGTATTCCTTCCATTCTTCTGCTAATCTGATATTTTCTTCACTAGTGTGAGTGAGGCCAAAAGAATCTGCTCTAGGATGGGTATAGATATCCCAGTTTAAAATTTCTTTTATCCACTAGGTTGCAACTTTATATTTTAAACACCCATCTATTAAAGTCAAAGACTCGTGCATTTCTGTGACTGATGGCTTCTTACAATCCGCAGGAAGTTCATAGAATCTGGATTCAAGAATCAAGTCATTCATTTTATCAAGATATCCAAGGCCATATCTAGGCATATTACGTGGTCTCATGTTACTGAACATCTCTGTTAACCCCAGATCTTCATTTTCTAGTGAGGGTAACTCATTCATCATTAGGACGTGGTCTGAATCATGAGGAAATGGAATGTTAGAACACTTGGGATTTGGACACGGGTTTACAGATGTGGAATCTGGGGCTTCACCTGTTCTTAGATGATGATTTTGGTGAATGACTAGGTCAGCAAGACTGCAGAGTTTTACCAAGGATTTACATTCAGGGCAAGCAACTTCAACTGAATTAAAATTTACAAGCTGGGCTAGTTCAAACAAAGAAATATGTTTACAAGAACCAGAAACTAAACTTGAGCAAGCAGTATCTACAAACTGAGGATTTTTATACAAGGAAGAATTCCTACAAGCTTCTTCAATTCTTCTTCTGTCGATTATAGATCTTCTGGGGAATGACAGAACAACAGAAGATTTATCTTTTGTGATATTGGCAAAGGTAATACTTTTTGGAGTTGGGATTTTGGGATTTGGAATAACCCAATGTTCTGGAAAGTTCAGATCTTCCCATTTAATGGCTTGATGTTTTACCTTTTGATTTTTATAATCGGTTAGAACAACAATGCTTGTTTTTGAATCTCAAATGGGTGTATGGAGGAATGTTGGATAGAGGGTGCTTCTTTATGTTTGAAACAACCTCTGGTATGAATGGCTATGTTATTTCTTTTCTTCATCATATTAAATCCAGTGGTCTGGATTTGTAATTAGAGGATTTTTTCGATTGTCTCATCAAAAACATATACTGAGAAATTAGGATAGCAATCGAACCAAATAGGACCATTGGACAATGGAGCCACTATTCCTCCAATGATAGAATCAGTGTATCTGTTTTGAGTGAGATCTCTCATAGTGGCTAGGACATAAGTATCTAGCCCTTGATGTGTCAGGACACTCATTCCTACCGGAATGCATCCCAAATGCAAATATTGAGTCTTCAATCTTTTTGCTTCTGCCTGAAGCTTTTTAGGATCTAAAAGAGGAATGGACTGGATACAATCACAATTTTCTTCTATAGAACTAATAGACTCTTTTATAGAGATTCTAGTAGCAGCTATAAGATGAAAGTCTGAAAGATCCGCATAAACATCTGATGCATTTATACTAGGAAGCTTCCATCTAGCAGATGGTTCAGATTCTTCATATTCTAATTCTGAAGAATTTAAAACTCTATTGGATGTAGTGGTAAACATATCCCAAAGGGGATTCTCTTCAGCTCTATCTTGCTCATCCATTTCTCGGAAAGAAACATATTTTCTTACTTGATCCATTTTCTTCAAATAAAGATATTTGATTTGAGTACTAACCTTTTTGAACTAGATAGAATTTCTGGCTTTGACACCAATTTCTTGCAGGGGCTTCTTTTCAAAAGCTTGCAACAGCAACACAGGCTGAACTTGGCCTTGTTGAGTCTCTTCTCTATCTTTTCTCTCTCATAATCCTTTACACGAAACCATACATGAACCTACTTTTCACCGTCACGCTCTAGCAGCCTATACACGGCTTCCCTAGCCTTCAACAGCCTTGGCATCCAAGTTTTCGCGAACCTCTGGCGAACCTCTGGTGAACCTCAAGTGAGAATAAGAGAGACAGATACTACCTCAACATTCAATATAAAAGCTCAGAGTTACAGTACTCAAATATGTGGAAAAATTCTTTCTCTTTATTGATTCAAAATATTTCTGATTACAGAGATGAACATATGGACTCAAGTGTTCTCTCTTGAGATGGACTGTATCAGAATTTACCAGTGATAACTTCTCAATGTATGAGATAGTGTTCTGGAGGCTTCCTGGCTGAATATAGACTCAATCTGATGAACATACACACACAGACTTTACAAAATTCTAAATGATCCGACCACTTTAGGTTTTGATTAGTGCCAAACACACTAACTCGCAGGCTTATCAATCATTGAGTTAAATAAGTTATGGCTTCCTTTCTATGAAAAGAAGAAACTATTAATCCTAGTACCAAAAGTAGAATAATTGGGCAACATTTTATAGCTGTAAACATTTTAGACGTTCTCCGAAAATCAAAATACCCTTTCACATTTCATTATATTGGTCCTCTCCTTGGAGTATTAATGTCCCGGTGCTTGAGCCAGTTGGTAAAATTAGCCAATTGGGAAATTCAGTAATCATGAATATGATGCCAAGAAGAAAAAAATGACGTACCATTTGTGTTTAGCATGAGGTACCTAGTATATAAGGAATGAGAAAAATCCTTCTGTTTCTTGTAGGGGTTCTACCTCGAAGATCTCCTTGGCATGTGAATGGGTGAAAGAATGGGATATAGTTGAGATCCACCAAAGCTCCCACCTCTCACTTCTGGTTACATCTTCGCGGCACAAATTTTCTAGATATGAAGATAGGGAAGGAAAATGGTTAAAATGAGTTTTTTACGAATTTTTTTTTTTTAAGATATCAATTTTTGGATTCAATTGCGTTAGGTCATTTGTCTAGTCTTTTTTAGAAAGAATGAGAGAAATATGACCAAAAAAATATATATTAGTAAAATAATATGATAAATATTTCATAGTTTTTAGATTTTTAAAAATTTTAATATCTTAATTTGATTGATTATATCTATTTCCTTTTTAGATCCGCAATTTTGGATAGGTCAATTTATTTTATGCAAAGTAGTATGGAATAAATGGTCTATAATCAATTATATTTTAAATTAATTTCTAATGAAACATGATATATTATAAATAATTTAATTTAATAAATACTATAATTAAAATTAAAAAAAAAATTATTTATTTTTTAATTTCATAAATTTATGTTTGATATTTTGAATATCAATATTATATATTATAAAAATGATGAAAAATATTAATACTAAAAAGAGTAGTCTAAATACTCCAACTTATAGATCAAATAGACTTTTCATCTGCACATTAAACAATTTAAACTTAAATTTTTGAAAAAATTTGTCCAATTTTGATCAAAATCAATTAGAAAAATTTGTCTTAAAAAAAAATCATTTAATTTATAAGTTAGAATAAATCTATAAAATTTATAATTATAATTATTCCTGATTGAAAAACATTTCCATTTATTCATATTTATATGTATCAAAATAATACTTTAAAAAATCTGTAATATAATTTCAAATTAAATTGGTTTCAAAACATCCACATATAATGATTTCAAACCCAAAATAATGTCTATGAAGTCGCATAATGTCTTAACTTTCATCATATAATTTTTATAGAATGGAATAAAGTATACACCATGGGAAATTGAAAATGTATTATGAAATTTTTTATCACAAGAGTGCTTAGTGACAAAAATTTCACTATTTGTGCCTTAGGAATTGCAGTTTCAAGAGTGCTATTGTAATAATTTTGTTTCAAACGACACTTTTATTCATTGCTCTTATAAAACCCTGCCCAAATGTAGAGCGAGGAAGATATCCTTCACGTGTAGGAGTACTTCCAATGTAGCCATGTGCGTAACAAAATGCTAAATATAATCACACTCAGATTTAAAGAATAAACTTCAAGACATACCAAAGTATGAGCAACCATTTTCTTTAATTGATATGGTACCAAGAGTTGTTGAATGATAAAGGAGAGAGTTGTGTTGACGATTGTTTGAAACCATGATTCAATGGGATCCACATATTTATGATTCTCCAACTTATGCAAGTCTTCCACAGTTTGATAATCACTCTCTTGGAGGCATAAGGAATTTGGTGAAAGATAAAAGAAAAATCCCTCAAGTTCAGGCTAAAATATTTGCTTTTCATTTTGACAAGAATGGTTAAGGGAAATTCTAGGGTTTTGAGTTTCAACAAAATTTTTAGAATAGGTTCCAATTATAGATTTATCCTCTAATGGGGTTTGAATTAGATCTTCCAAGGGTGCATGTTTTGTAGTGATAGGAGATGTTTTGAAACTCACCCCTTTCCCCAACCTCAAAGATATATCATTACACTCACTAAGGGATTCAATGGGAAGAATATGTGATTTAAATTATTTTGCAACCTCCTTGTTTGAATTAAGGTTAAGTCTAGGGTTAGGGTTTAAATAAGGGCTAGGTATAGCATTTGAATGAGGGATAGGTTTAGGGTTTGGATTAGGGCTAGGTCTAGGGTTTGGATTAAGGTATGAACTAGTGTTAGGTATAGGGTTTTGATTAAGGTATGGACTGGGGTTAGGTATATGGTTTGGCCTCGAGTATGGTCGAGGGTATGTATTAGGGAGTGGATTACGGTTAAGGTTAAAGAAAGGTTGCACAGGTAACTCAAAACATGAAGGAGGATCACTTAGTAGTGCATTGAGTGGAAATTATGGTTGTTTTAGCTGATTTTGCATGAAAGGTTGCCCTAGGGAAGAGGTTCTAAACCATTCTTGAGGCCATGGGGATATTTGAATCGAAAAAGAGGGCCAAGGAGAGGGCCAGTATGGTCATGAAGTAGGATGCTCAATTGGAGGAGGTTTAAATTTTTTCCATGAAACTGCAAGATTATAAAGATGTCAAGGAACCTACTGAGGAGAATACGCATTAATCCAAGTATTAAATGATGATGGGTTTTGAGTTATACCTAGAATTTGATTTGATTCCTTACTTGATTTCCTGAGTACCTTTAGTAATCGTGGCAATGATGGGAAAGGTTATGTTGCATGAGCCTCTTCACAAATTATGCAAACTTTCAAACTACTAAGTGGAAATTATCCAAGGAAGTGCTTCTTCATACAGTTGGCACAAAAGATCACTAGTGGTTCTTCATCCTTATTTTGTTCTTTATGCAAATCATCCAATGTTGAAATAAAATATTTAATAATATTATTTTTATGTTCAAGAAAAATATTAAATTCTATACTTGTCAATTCTTCATTGGATTATTTGTATATCCCTATAGCAACATTAAAACTCCTCATTGAATGATTCCTCAAGATACCATTTTCATGCTCTCAACACGCCAACTACTATATTTTGTCATCGCATGGATTAGTATATATAAAGGGGGGGTTCTTACAGCACCCGAGAAAAGAAAAACCTTAAAATAACCAAGATATGTAGGAAAGAAATAAATTCAAAGAACAAAAAATTGCAAGAGAAACTAGGTGAAAAGAAAACCAAATTAGAGCAGGTCACTAAGGTTAATCCCATAACACTAGTAGAAAATGATGAAATTAGTGACTAGTTGACTAAAAGCATTAGTCAATGCAATTATTTCAAGTGAATTACTACTAAATTTGAGCAATTTTAAGTGACCGAACTAAAAATGACTAACTTGAATGACTAATTTAGTCTAGGGATAAAATATATGACTAGATAATAAGTGACGAAACTCAAAGAGACTAATTGAAATTACTAATTTAGTCCATGAATAAAATCAATGACTAGATAATAAGTGACAAAATTAATAATGATTAACGTAAATGACCACTATATTCCAAGAATAAAAATATGACCAAATAATAAATACAACAAGTACATGAATTAGTGATTTATGTTAGTAATTTTTAATTATGTCACTCTAGAAATGGAAAATTGAAATTTTGATACTAAAGTGTTTCATTTCACTACAGGGTTCTTTGAATCCATCTGCAGTGCTAAAATTTAGAGACAAAGTGGTCCTTGAATCCATCTATAATGTTAAAATTTTGAATACCCTTTTGTCTCTAAATTTTAACACTGCAAATGGATTAAAATATTCTCAACATCAATTTGACCTTCCTTCATCGTCAGGGCAAGGCTCTCCTTCACCAGTTCGTCTAAGGAGGGAAAGGCCAATGGCACTTGGGATGAAGGACAAGAAAAAAAACAAACCAGAGAAAGTTGTGACTTCTGAAACTTTTGAAATCCATAAAAAATTCATAACACATTGCATGTTTCTCTCTGATCTCTATAAGAATGAAAGGGAAGCCAAACTCAGAGTTATAGAACCCCAAGAAGAGTATTGTATCCCCTCACAAATGGCCTCGAGCACTGGGTTGGATGAAACTAGAGGACTTGAACAATGGGCAATGGGAGCAGGGGTTGGGGCCTCTAAATCGCTAGATGATTTCCCTATCAAATTATAAACTTTTCTTTCTAGCACTAAAAGGAGATTACCCTCTAGTGAAGGTTATAAAGGAGGTGTTTAGTGTTATAAAATTGGCCAAAATTGTCAAAAAAACATTTTCTACAACATCTATTTTCGGTAACAGAGGTTTTGGCGGAGCTTCTAATAGAATTTCAACACAATTAAAAAAACTGGGCGGACGGAGGTTATTACGGATGTTTTTTTCATCGGTGCGCTACTTAGATGTCAGCGCACCGGTGCGTGTCATCTAGATGGTCGTCTTGGGGTGGTCGAAGGTGCATGCACTAGGCTGTAAAGGTCTAAAAATGCACCGGGTGTACTGTAGGTGATACAACGCACCGGGTCGTTCTAATTGGTATTGGGATTTGTTCAGTGACCATAAGTTGTATCAATGCATCGGTTTGTATTATTATAGAAATGCACCAATGCGCAATATCACACAAACACACTGATTGTTCTAATTTGTATTGGTATTTGTGCGGTGCCCATAGGTCATACAAACACAGGTGTGAGTAGTCTCACATAAATGCACCTGTGTGCAGTATTGCACAACCACAACAAGAGTTATAATTGGTATTGGTATTTGTGCGGCGCCCATAGGTTGTAGAAACGCACCGGTGCACTTTATCATATAAACGCACCGGTGTTCATTTTGTATTTTTTAGAAACATAGACCTGTGACACTGCAATTATTGTGATTTTTTAAAATTCATTATTCATCAAATGTCGATACATATCTTATAATAGTATTCATATTAATTAAATTTTTATTAATGCATTTGAATGTGATGTTTGGATTAATTTGTTATATCATATCATAATTATTGTGATTTTTTTAAATTCATTATTCATCAAAAGACGACACATATCTTATAACAATATTCATATAAATTAAATTTTTATTAGTGCATTTGAATGTGATGTTTGGATTAATTTGTTATATCATATAATCAGATTTCACATCTCTTCATTATAATATTTAATCATCCATAAATTTAATCGGTAGTGTTACATTTCACGACAACAATGGAGAATGCAATATAATAAATTAAAACATATATATATATATATATATATATATATGATAAAACGATCTTTAATCTCCCTGAAATGGGATAGATATTGGTATCCTTTTGTCTTACTTTGATATCCAAACATAATGATCATCATTCTTTGCTTGAACTGTTGTCATTGCTTGAGCTAATTCCATGAATTGGGTTATTTTGAGGAATGTTTTGTTCACGGTGTTGATTGTTTTCTTCTTCTTCACGTTCCATCTACAAACATAAAAATAAACTGTAATGAATGTATATACATCGTTGAGAATAATGAAAATTGAAATATTAAATAATATACATCAATGTAAATCAAAACAAAATTATGTACCATAGAAAAAATTGACTCATGAACTATACACATTCTTTCAAAACCTAATTTCATGCCATCTTTCAAGATTTCATCTATTGGCGCAGTTCCATACTTTGTTTCTTGCAAGTTTTATACCCCTGTCATAGCTTCTACAACACCCTCCAAAAAACCCCACTTAAAATTTTTTTTTGGAGCCCCTTGAAACTAGAGAGAAACCAAGTGAAGAATCCATAAGGCCAAGTTTCCAAGTCGCAATGTACTCATTTTTAGAAAACTGCGACTCTGCGACCTTGCGACCCCGCGACCTAAGGGTCGCAAAGTCGCAAGGTCGCCAAGTCGCAAAGTTATGTTTTTGGTGAAAACTGCGACCCAGCGACCTTGCGACCCCGCGACCCCAGGTCGCCAGGTCGCAAGGTCGCAAGGTCGCAAAACTCCAATTTTAATGAAAAGAGCGACCCAGCGACCTTGCGACCCCGCTACCCCAGGTCGCGAGGTCGCAAAACTCCGGAATAACTAAAGTTGCGACCCAGCGACCCCGCATTAAATGCCCGCACGTGAGACCTTTTATATAAAGGAGGTCGCTAGGTCGCATTTCTCACGATCGGCGAATAGAAAAAAACGGCTCTGATAGGTCGACTGGCGCGATTTTCCTGGGTGAACTTGAAGAAGACGCGGAGTGTATACCTGTTCTATCGGATTCCAGCGACATGGCACCCCCGCTGTCCTGGAAGAAGGACAAGCAAGTGGTAGAAGAATTTGAGGAGCTGGACATGATATCTCCACCCCCGATATACAGGGATACACTATGTACATTTGCAAAAGAAGACAGCATGCGATGGTACCAAGTGTATCATGAGTTCGCCATACCGGAAGAGGAATTCCCAGAAGATCTCCCAGACCGGGAAATATACTTACAAGTCAAAAGGTCCAAACTGCATCTCGCAGGGGCGCATCCGGCCATATTTACATGCCCAGAGGTTATAGACTGGATCATACAGAAAATGGATCCTAAGAAGTTCATGATCCGAGATAGCGAAGGCCGGGCGTTTGCTACGCTCGTAGGCTCAGATGCCCACCTTTATTACTCGTTGCCTCACCCAGAAGAGTACTTCACACCAGAATGGGCTATTGCTCACGCAGTTCCTGTAGTTGATAGTATTAGACAATGGTGGGAGGAGCCCGAGAAATTTAAAGTCAAGAAAGACCAAGAATATCCGGTGGCTAGCCTGAGAAAGGTTTATAAATTAGTTTCCGCCATGCTTTGTAGACTTTACGGGCACTCTGATTGCTCCACTTTCAGCGGCAGTTGGGCTACTATCATGGAGCATGTAACGGCACATGGCACCCGTTTCAACTGGGCCGGCATATTGATGAGGTCGATGCAGACAAACTTATCTGCGGCAATGGCCCCAGATGATGGCATGCCTTCCGAATTTTACATGGCCTCTTACCTACTAGATGCTGTCTGCGCAAGGTTACACTTTGAGGGATGGGCACACAACTGGGATTCCGCGCAGACTCGTGCAATTCATCTGCAAATCAAGGTGTTTTGGGAGTCCAGGTATAAACAGGATATAGAGAAGATCTCCCAAGTATTTATCCCCGCTCTATATAGAAGACTATTTGGCCAAGACGCCCCCTGCATGTCTTGGCGAGCCAGAGAGACTCTAATCCAAGTGGCACATTGGTTCCGTTTCGCCGGATATACTTTCATCCGAGTCTTTGGATCTTTCAGGGCACCACATGCTATGCCTCGCTTTGTTACAGACAAAATGCTCATTCAGGAGGTATCCTTCCAAATGTCTCAAGGCTTCTCCAGCATCTTGTCTAAAGGCAAAAAGAAGCCGTGGCCCCCGCTACCCCTCACCATCGGCGCGTGCACAGTTAAAGACTTCAAAGAAGTAGCAGCGGAGGGAGAAGCGATGAAAAGCTATCAACTTGTGGCGCTAGAACACCGAACATACGACCCGGAGAGAATAGTTCCTGAACACTGCAAGAAAGCTAAATTCAAGTGGACTTATTAGCATATTGAGCACCTGGCAGAAGAAGAAAGAAGGAACTGGTATAACGCTGAGAGACAATTTGCTCCGGAGGTAGACTTGGGCCAAGAGGATCCGGATGATCAGAGCCTGGAAGACAGAAGCCGTCAGTTGGTAGGTGCCTCTTTGTCTTTACCCAAGAAGTCTCGGACCAGCACAGCGATTACTACATCTATCCAACAGAAAGAAGCAGAAGCAAAAGCCCAGCAAGAAAGGGAAAAGAAGATTAAGGAGGATGAGGAAGAACGCCAGAAGAGTGCGATAGCAGCACAGAAGAAGAAGCAGGCCAAGGAGGCCAGGAAAGAAAAAGAGGAGAAGGAGGCACAGGCCGCAGCAGAACGGGCACTCAAGGCAGAGCTGGACAAAGCAGAAGCTGAGCACCAAAAGAAGGCCGAACAGGCTGCTGCAGCTGAACGCCAGAGGAAGGCCGAAATAGAAGCAGCAGCAGAAACTGAACGCCAGCGAAAGGAAGAAGAGGAAAAGAATAGAGAAGAAAAGGAGGATGAAATGATAGAAGACATCGAGATGATTCCCCTCGAAATACCTCTGGGCAGTACCAAGCTCTCCGATGTTAGTTCCCCCCCAGGGGCAAGAAGAGGAAGTATTCGACCTCACTAGACTTACATTCGATCAATTCTCTTTCAAGATCAGGCAAGAGAAAAGAAGAGCTCTGGCGCAAAGCCCATCTGCCAAATCCACAGTGGCAACAGGTAAAGACATAGTCCTTGATACCAGGACTAATCCTATAATGATAGCATTGGCGGGCACTGCTTTCGCCGCAGCCATGGAAGAGAACGTAACCAGAATGAGCAGAGAAATAGTCTCTCTGAAAAATAGACTGCAAGCAGCTGAGCAACGCGAGAAAAGAGCAGAACAGGAGAAATCAGAGTTGAAAGCAGAAGTTCAACAACTCTGAATCCAGACTCCACCAATAAATGAAGTCCCACTGGCCATTTTAAAAGAATGTGAAGTGTTGGAAGCAACCATGAGGCAGGTGTATGGAGAAATGTTCACCATCAAACAAACAGTCGCCCCACTGGTAAGAGCACGAGCAGAAACCAGGCAAAAGCACGAGCAGCTCAGGGAGGCCTCACAGGCCTTAGACAAAATGATGGGCTGGACAGTACAATACCCTCAGGCACCTGAGAATTTTCCCAAGAGGGATTGGATGCATACACAGGATGCTAAGGTTCAACTCCGTATGGCAATACAGTCTAAGGACAAACTATCTAAGGACCTGGACAAAGTAATGTCTTCATACAACCACCTGATCAGCGACATCGACTCGATGCACACTTTGCACCACATTCCGTCGCTTGGGGCATTGGACGAAGAGAAAGCCTGGGAACAAGTGAATCAAGAGATCCAGTCATTTCTGCAGCCTATCAAGCAAGCCGCTACTGCTCCTGAGCCCGCAGCATCTCAAGAATAGCTGGGTCAGTTTATTGCCACTCTAGTTCGGATTTATACCAAACTTGCCTCTCTTTCCAACCAGATCTCACTGAAAAGGGAAACCCTAGTGCCAAATGCTTTGGAATGCATGCATCGGTTGAAAGAGGAGGTCCCTCTTGTTTCCCCCATCGCGGCAGAGTACCAGACATGGCAAGGTTTCCTCAAAGAACAGCATATTGACGCCCTTGACCTCAACATTGCACGTCCATCTCCAGAGCCCGGTAGCAGCAAGTCATGAACAGCAGTTAGAGGCAGGTCACAGGTCACACCACCCTTACAAGTCGCAGGTCGCATTGTCTATCCAGGTCGCAAGTAGCACATACCAGACAGGTCGCAGGTCGCAACCTCTTCAAGGTCGCGAGGCAACTCAACAAGCAGGCAGGCGAAAAGTCGGGAAGCCCAAAGGGCAAGTTTTGTGCTATAAAACTCCCTACGGGGAAAATGTACAGGGCTTTTCTTTTTTGGAGACTCAAGAGCTACATTGCATTGTATTGAAAGATTATACTCTTGTACATGTGAATACAGATACTTGTTAAAACCCCTTTGTTTGGATGATGTGTTTTACTGCGTGAGCACTAAGCGTATTTTCTTATACAGTTTTAGAACATCTTTTGATTAATGAAGCTGCCTCTCCTTATAACATCATTTATGCATCATGGATATCTATGTTTGTGTTGATGATGTTCAGTTTACCATTTGCTCTATTAATGAATGTTAACGAACTATTTTGTTAGCATTTCGTTTTATCTTTCAGAAAGTAAAGGGACATCTCGCCATAAAGAACTATTTCTGTTGTGGTAAGACTACCTTACAAGCAGTACCCCAAAGACGTGTTGCTAACAACATCTCCTTAGGCGTACATGCTTTATTTATTGCCTCGCTACGCATAGTGTTTTATTCGTGTTTAATGCATCAGTCATGTATTCTGTATCATGTGAATAAGTGTGTGTCCACAGGTTCAATCAGGTTCTTTTGAGACCGAAGGGAAGGCGTCTTAAGCGGTAGCCAGACCCACACCCCGGACGGGATCCCTACTCCAAATGGTTCAAGGTCTAATTGGGACCTTCTACCAGGGAGATCCCCTACCATTGGGCGGACGTATTTTCCTGTCAACAGAATTGGCGCTAGAAGGAGGGCTTGATGGCAGCCTCCTAGCATACAACTAACTTCCCATCACAAACTCCCCACGGGGAGGTCATAAAAAATGAACCTATCCCTCCTCCTCTGGAAGATATCCCAAGGGGGGAGACTCGATATTACGAAATTACCAGAGTGCAGTTGAGAGCCTTGCTCCCAGCTGCCCGCGATCTTATCAGAAATTTACGATTTACCCCAATAATGGAATTCCTTGCCCACACTAGAACCCCTTCCGAGAACATCACTCGTAATGGTGCCCTTGTGAGTACCATACCCGAGCTTGTAAATCTCATGCTGGAAGACCTTGGCACTGCTGTTGAGGAAAATGACTCGATTCTCCAAGAGGGTGAAGAATTTGGCGACACCGAACCTTTCCCCGAATCCCAGCCTAACCAGACTCGGCAAAACAACAACCAGGCACATCCCCAACCTGGGGATGGTGAAGAAGACAGAGGCTGAGGAAATGTAGACGGGGGAAATAGGGCTCGCAGAAATGAAGGAGAAAGGAATAGAGCCCGCAGAAATGAAGGTGAAGGAAATAGAGGCCGAGGGGCTGGAGGTAGAGGAGATAGAGGCCGAGGCTAGGGAAACCAAGCTCGTAACCGTCACCCAAACCAAATTAGACCTCCTGTCCGCAACTTGGAATATCTTAGAGACTTTCTTTACCGTGAGAGACACCAAGATGAACACTCTCGTCATGAGTCAGAAGCATCGGTCTCAGGTTCGGGAGGTGAATCTGAGCCTGAGTTTAGGCACCACCAGCGGGATAGGAGAGTGCAGCCCCTAGCCTGGATGGCTTAGTCCCCATTAAATATTTTGGGCCCACTCCACGATCTGCCTAGGCATCCAGAGAAACACCTCCCCAAGTTTGATCCTGAGAAAGGTACCTTAGTTGAAGACCATATAAGCATCTTCTATTTGTCTCTGCAAATCATGAGAGTCCAGTCCGATGATGTCGCATGTCGACTGTTCCCCCATAATCTCGAAAACAAAGCGGCCACATGGTACCGCTCTCTCCCCAGTGCCTCTATCACTTCATGGGACCAATTCCGTCGTGTATTCCTGCAGAAGTTTTCAGAAGATAAAACGCCTTCCATGCTTCTTACAGAATTGAACACCATCAAGTGTCATAAAAAGGAGAAGGTTAAGGACTTCAACCAGCGCTTCGCTACCATACTGCAGAAGTTTCCCCCAAACCTGGTGTTGGATGACTCAATCACCATTGACTACTATACCAAGGCTCTCCCTAGGGACATCGCCGTTTTCGTCAAATGTGAAGCCCTCGCTACCCTTACGGCTAATTATGAGGCTGCTCTCGTTGTAGAGAAAGACATGTTGTCGATAGGAGCCATCGATCACGAAGGGAGAGATGATCACAAGCCTAACACAAAAAGGGGTCAGTCCTCCACTCCTAAGACCACCGATAGGGATAAAGATGCGTTTGATTTCGAAAGCATGGCAAAAACCCTCAAGCTCTTAACGAATGAAGTCATTGACCTAAGGAGAAAGGGCACAGAATCCATAACTACCACTAAACCACCCAAACCCTTTTTTAGAAAAAGAAATCCCAACACTAACAGACCTCCGTCTAACCCGAACACTACCCTAAATGTGGAAGAAATAGGGAAAGATAACTTTTGTTCTTTCCACCAAGCTGCCCACTCTGAAAAAACGCGCCCTCAATGGATTGGCAGCATGACAGCAGTAGTTAATCAGCTTTTAGATGACCAAACCCCAGGGGATGTGATGGAGGATGATATTTCAGATCATGATGAGGATCTGCCCTCGAACGAAGAACCAGGATCCTCTATCCTTGCTTTTGACATAATCCAAGGTGGGGACAGCCTTACCTCCATTGATATCAACATGGCAGACAATCCCAAAGACCAGCCCATGCGGAATTATAGTCTGAGGAGCAAAGGACCTGTTCCTGAGCAATCTTATGAAGACAAGAAAAGGGCTTTCCTAAGGAAAATTCTGCCCCCAGGAAACGGAAAACAATCTACTCCGGAGAAGCCCACCAACAACATTACCCGAGCAAGTCAAAAGGGCAAGCTCCCGAAAGAATCCTCAAAAACCTCTACCGAGCCTAGCCCTCAACCAGAGTCTAGCTATAACATTGTTGAGGATATGAAAAAAACAAGAGCAAATATCTCTCTCTACGAGCTTTCCCGCATTACTAACCAAAGAGAACTGATTCTAAAGGCTTTCGCAAATACTTCAGCTACGAAAACTGTGAGCAACATGTCTGCGCAAGCCGGTCCAGATGTACAGTCTATAGTAAACGCCATCAATACCAACTCCAGAGAATGCACACCTCCTTTCCTTTTGTCCTTCGAGATTTTTAACTTCAATGTCCACAACTGTCTAGTCGACTTTGGTGCCTCTACAAACGTCATGCCCCTATCTGTCTGTAAGAAGCTGAACATTCACCTGGAGAAAACTGACGCAAATATCATACAACTTTACAGATCACAGGTGCCAGCCGTAGGAGAGTTGAACAATGTCATCATCCACCTGTCGTCAGACTCTAGGGTCCATCAATGCATCGACATTGTGGTTGTCGACATCCCCGAAGCATATGGCCTATTGCTTAGTAGGGACTGGTCCAGCAAGTTGCAAGGCTATTTCGCCACCGACTGGTCCCACTTGTGGCTTCCTTACAAGGGGCGGAATAATCAAATCAGGGTCGAAAGTGAACCATATATGAAACACACCGTGACTGATTTGGATGCCGTTAATGAACCCATCAGCTTTGCCCAGGAGGAGCTTGGCATGTGTTTTCTGGAAGACATTCGGATGTTACCAACCCCCTCAGTCTTCTGTAGGCCCTGAGGTCCAATCTGAGCTAGCACTTGTCGCGGAGGAGTAGGTCACCCCTGTCTCACACCCAACTGAAACCCCTCCACAACCTATTACCCCGAAGGAGCCGGAAAGTGACATGTGGACCTTGTATTATGATGGTTCCAAGACCCATGACAGAGCTGGTGCGGGTTGCATATTGCTTGACCCTCACAGGAAGAAATTCTTAATCTCATGCCGGCTAGAGTTCTAGTGCACCAACAACACTGCCGAGTACGAGGCGTTAATCCTCGGACTTAAGAAGGCGCTGGATTTGAAGGTAAAATTCTTACAGGTCATTGGAGATTCCGAGATTATCACTCGCCAGGTACGCAACATTATTCACTATTTATCTACGCATTTAAAGGCGTATCAACAAGAGGTATGGCGATTGATTTCTGCTTTTGATGCATTTGGAATTAAATCTGTTCTTAGAATGCACAATGCAGCAGCTGATACTCTGGCTAATGCTGCTGTTAGATTTACCCCTTTGAGGGACGGTTTTTCTATTGAAATTATATATAGACCCTCTGTGCCAGACAACATCACTAACTTACGCGTCTTTGATGATGATCAACAGGTACTGGAGTTTATGTGCACTTTAGAAACATTCAAAGATGCTGCAATAGATGAAGATGATCATGATCAAGCTGTGCAGGAAGAGTATGAGAAACGCAAAGGGAACCCCATGCCAAAGGGGGTAGTGTCACTGGAGAAACTCTTTGATCTGCAGAGCCGTTTTCGAGGGCCCCCGAATACCAAAGTGCAAAGCTCCATCTTGGCCCATCAACAAGTGAACTTGGGATCAGAAGATAACCCTAAGTTCGTCAACCTTGGGAAAGACTGCACCACCTAGGAGGCGCAGGCTTTCACCCAGCTATTTCGCAAGTATCGTGACGTATTTGCTTGGACGTATGATGACTTACGTACGTATGATACTCGAATTATCCAGCATGTTATACCCATGAAGGAAGGCGCAAAACCATTCCAGCAAAAGCTCAGAAAATTACATCCTACTTTGGAACCATTGATTCTGAAAGAACTCAAAAAACTCTTAGATGCGCGCATCATCTTCAAAGTACGCCATTCCACATGGGTGTCCAATCTGGTCCTGGTACGGAAGAAGTCAGGCGAAATCCACTTATGCGTGGATTTCCGAAATTTAAATCGGGCCTCAAATAAAGATAATTACCTGGTACCCCCCATGGAACAAATATTGCAAGCTGTGTCCGGGTCAGAAATGTTCTCCTTATTGGATGGCTTCTCTGGTTATAACCAGGTGCTGGTAGCTGAGCCGGACAGATTGAAAACTACCTTTCGGACCAAATGGGGAACCTTTGCTTTCAGGCGCATGCCCTTTGGATTGATCAATGCGGGGGCAACCTTCCAACGAGCCATGGATATAGCTTTCCGTGGTTTGATAGGGCAGAGTGTGGTGGTCTATTTAGACGACGTCACTGTATTTTCAAAATGCAGGGGCGATCATTTACGCCACCTCAAGAAAATATTCGAGAGGTGCAGAAGGTACGGGATTTCGCTCAACCCTAAAAAGAGTGTTTTCGCTGTGGTAGAGGGGAACTTGCTAGGTCACATTATAACCAAGCAAGGCATTGTAGTTGATCCAGAACGGGCGAAAGCCATTGCTCAGATTCCTCCGCCGAACAGCAAGAAAGCAATGCAATCTTTCTTGGGGAAAATAAATTTCGTCCGTAAATTCATCTCTGATTTCGCCCAGATAGTTAGGCAACTGCAGGGAATGATAAAAAAGAATGCGATGTTTCAGTGGAACCTGCCGGAAAAGGAGTCCTTCGACAAAATCAAACAGGCTATAGCTGAAGCCCCTTCCATCCAAAGTCCAGATTTTGGCAAAGGCTTTATCTTATATACTTTTGCTTCAGATTCCTCACTTGCAGCTGTCCTTACGCAGAAAGATGGCAACAACGATGAACAGCCCATTTCTTTCATGAGTACTGGTTTACAAGGAGCTGAGTTGAATTACCCAAAAATCAAAAAACAAGCCTATGTGGTCTACAAGGCGGTAAAACATTTTAGGCCCTACATCTTGAAAAATCATGTCACGGTTTTTGTTCCTTACCCAGCGGTCCGCTCACTTTTCGTGCAGCAGGAGCTAGGCGAGAGGCGGGGCAACTAGGTGGCGTGTTTGCAAGAATACGATTTAGAGTTTAAACCGGCACACATCGTTAAAGGACAGGGCTTATGCCAAATGGCCGCAGAAGCTGCAAGTTCTCATGGAATTGAAGAGGAATGTTGGGAACAAGAGATCGACATGTATCAGAGCAACCATGTGCCTCAACAAAGTAACCTTTCTTGGTATTTCGACATTTCAAGATATCTAGCCTAAGGCACCATGGACCCTGCTCTAACTGCCTAGCAGAAACGTGCGATAAGACTCAAAGCTGTATCTCACCAATTGATCCGAGGTAAGTTGTTCAAGAAACATCACGATGGGGTCCTGTTACGCTTCTTGGAACATGACGAAGCGCAAAAAATCTTGACCGAGCTGCATGACGGACCAGCTGGAGGTCATTTTGCCGGAGATACTACCGCCCATAAGATAATGCGCGCAGGATACTATTGGCCTACTCTTTTTAGAGATGCGCATGCATATGTTCGGAAATGCATCTAGTGCCAGAAGTTCGCAAACTGAGAAGCACGGCCAGCCGCCCCCTTACTCTTAGTAGAAGTGGAGGAGCCTTTCCAACAGTGGGGTTTGGATGTAATTGGTGAAATCACACCTCACTCTTCCAAACAACACCGGTATATCCTTACAGCTACTGATTATTTCACCAGGTGGGTCGAAGCAACACCTTTACGCCGAATCAATGATAAGGAGGTAATATAATTCCTCACGCATTCCATCATCACTAGGTTTGGCGTTCCAACTTCTTTATTTTTCGATAATGCGACTTACTTCTCATCTTTTAAATTATATGATTTTGCGCTGGAAAATGGTATTGTTCTGAAACATTCTGCAAATTACTATCCCCAGGGAAATGGATTAGCTGAGTCAACTAATAAGAATCTTATCCGTATCATTAAGAAGACCCTGCTGACCCACCAGCGCAACTGGCACAATGCCCTTCACAATGCACTTTGGGTTGACCGTATCACTCCCAAGTCCTCCCTAGGCACCTCTCCATATTTTCTCGTGTATGGAAAAGAAGTTGTTCTTCCTCCTCATCTATCTCTCCCTGCCCTTCAGCTTTCCCAAGAATTTCATGGTACCCCATGCCCTACCTTGCAGACTCGAATCGACGCCTTGCTTAAATTGGAGGAAGAAAGGAAAAAAACCCGGGAAAAGTTTGCCATCCACCAGAGCCGAATCAAGAGATGGTTTGATAGAAAGTCCGCAGGGAATAAAAAATTTGAGATAGGAGACCTGGTCCTTAAGTGGGACAAAGCTCATGAAGAAAAAGGGAAGCATTCCAAGTTCCAAGCACTATGGACAGGCCCTTTCCAAATTAAGGAGAAGTTAGGACCCCACACATTTAGATTGCAAACCCTTGAGGGACGAGTCGAGGTCCTCCCGGTAAACGGGCATGACCTCAAACACTATTTCACTTAGCAGCCCCTAGAGGGCTATCTTATCCTTGTAACATAGTTCCTTTTCCTCGCCTTTGTTTAAAAAAAAAAAAATAAAAAAAAATAAAAAAATAAAAAAATAAAATAAAAAAATAAAAAAATAAAAATGATTATAAAATAAAGGAAAACAAAATTTTAAGGAAGGATCTGTTAGAGCCACCCAATTGGCACACTGCAACAGGTTCTATGCTGATGGAAAGCCTTTTCTGATAGACTCAAAGGCGGAAAAAGCTTGCTTTTTCTCTGCACCTGAAAGTAGCATACGACCTAGCTCAAGTCATCAAGCGGGAAGCTTACCTCGCCAGCCTGAGAGGGTGTCTGCAAAAGAAAATACGATGTAGTGGTAACCAGATCAGAAGGGAAAGAGGTACTCTATGCTACAATAGGATTCCCGGAAAAAACCAAAGTCCTCATACCAGACCAGGAACAACCTCTCTGCAAGCAAAATAAGTCGGGATCCCTCATCCGCCCAGGCTAAATTGCCATCTCAAATAAGTGCCACGAGAACATCTAAATAAGTGCCTCAGGCACATTTAAAATAAGTGCAATAGCACACTAATAAAGGGTAAAGGATTGAGAAAGGCTTCCTGCGCAAAGAGGTGATGTAACGACTCCGTCGAGGTGCTGACCAGGCTCGCTGGCAGCGGAGCAACGTTCACGATTCCTAGGCAGTGACTCCGCCGGGACCGAGAGTTTCGCTGGCAACAGAGCAACACGATGAGGACAAAATAATCATACCGGACCCTGTAGCTGCACGGAGTTCTCCAACCCTTCCAGTCCGGAGACCTGAAGGAATGAATTTTGGTTAAACAACACCCGAACGGGCTAGCAGATTGAGAAAACCAGCAAAGTGCCAAAAGGTTAGGCAATGTCAACCGTAAGGTACAGGAAAACAGCCAGCAGAGGCCCCTCCCTCCCTCCACCAAGACTGACCATCGGAAAAGACTCTGACTTAGTCCAGTGAATCGCCATTTGTTGTAGCTTCTACAACACCCTCCAAAAAGCCCCACTTAAATTTTTTTTTTGGAGCCCCTTAAAACTAGAGAGAAACCAAGTGAAGAATCCATAAGGCCAAGTCACCAAGTTGCAATGTACTCATTTTTAGAAAACTACGACTCTGCGACCTTGCGACCCCGCGACCTAAGGGTCGTAAGGTCGCAAGGTCGCCAAGTCGCAAAGTTAAGTTTTTCGTGAAAACTGCGACCCAGCGACCTTGCGACCCCGCGACCCCAGGTCGCCAGGTCGCAAGGTCGCAAGGTTGCAAAACTCCAATTTTAATGAAAAGAGCGACCCAACGACCTTGCGACCCCGCGACCCCAGGTCGTCAGGTTGCAAGGTCGCGAGGTCGCAAAACTCTGGAATTACTAAAGTTGCGACCCAACGACCCCGCATTAAATGCCCGCACATGCGACCTTTTATATAAAGGAGGTTGCTAGGTCGCATTTCTCATGATCGGCGAATAGAAAAAAACGGCTCTGACAGGTCGACTGGCGTGATTTTCCCGAGTGAACTTGAAGAAGACGCGGAGTGTATACCTGTTCTATCGGATTCCAGCGACATGGCACCCCCGCTGTCCCGGAAGAAGGACAAGCAAGTGGTAGAAGAAGTTGAGGAGCTGGACATGATATCTCCACCCCCGATATACAGGGATACACTATGTACATTTGCAAAAGAAGACAGCATGCGATGGTACCAAGTGTATCATGAGTTCGCCATACCGGAAGAGGAATTCCTAGAAGATCTCCTAGACCGGGAAATATACTTACAAGTCAAAAGGTCCAAACTGCATCTCGCAGGGGCGCATCCAGCCATATTTACATGCCCAGAGGTTATAGATTGGATCATACAGAAAACAGATCCTAAGAAGTTCGTGATCCGAGATAGCGAAGGCCGGGCGTTTGCTACGCTCGTAGGATCAGATGCCCACCTTTATTACTCGTTGCCTCGCCCAGAAGAGTACTTCACACCAGAATGGGATATTGCTCACGCAGTTCCTGTAGTTGATAGTATTAGACAATGGTGGGAGGAGCCCGAGAAATTTAAAGTCAAGAAAGACCAAGAATATCTGGTGGCTAGCCTGAGAAAGGTTTATAAATTAGTTGTCGCCATGCTTTGCAGACTTTACGGGCACTCTGATTGCTCCACTTTCAGCGGCAGTTGGGCTACTATCATGGAGCATGTAACGGCACATGGCACCCGTTTCAACTGGGCCGGCATATTGATGACGTCGATGCAGAAAAACTTATCCGCGGCATTGGCCCCAGATGATGGCATGCCTTCCGAATTTTACATGGCCTCTTACCTACTGGATGCTGTCTGCGCAAGGTTACACTTTAAGGGATGGGCACACAACTGGGATTCCGCGCAGACTCGTGCAATTCATCTGCAAATCAAGGTGTTTTGGGAGTCCACGTATAAACAGGATATAGAGCAGATCTCCCAAGTATTTATCCCCGCTTTATATAGAAGACTATTTGGCCAAGACGCCCCCTGCATGACTTGGCGAGCCAGAGAGACTCTAATCCAAGTGGCACATTGGTTCCCTTTCGCCGGATATACTTTCATCCGAGTCTTTGGATCTTTCAGGGCACCACATGCTATGCCTCGCTTTGTTACAGACAAAATGCTCATTCAGGAGGTATGCTTCCAAATGTCTCAAGGCTTCTCCAGCGTCCTGTCTAAAGGCAAAAAGAAGCCGTGGCCCCCGCTACCCCTCACCATCGGCGCGTGCACAGTTAAAGAATTCAAAGAAGTAGTAGTGGAGGGAGAAGCGATGAAAAGCTATCAAGTTGGGGCGCTAGAACACTGAACATATGAACTGGAGAGAATAGTTCCTGACCACTGGAAGAAAGCTAAATTCAAGTGGACTTATCAACATATTGAGCACCCGACAGAAGACGAAAGAAGGAACTGGTATAACGCTGAGAGACAATTTTCTCCGGAGGTAGACTTGGACCAAGAGGATCCGGATGATGAGAGCCTGGAAGACAGAAGCCGTCAGTTGGTAGGTGCCTCTTCCTCTTTACCCAAGAAGTCTCGGACCAGCACAGGGATTACTACATCTATCCAACAGAAAGAAGTAGAAGCAAAAGCCCAGCAAGAAAGGGAAAAGAAGATAAAGGAGGATGAGGAAGAACGCCAGAAGAGTGCGACAACAGCAAAGAAGAAGAAGCAGGCCAAGGAGGCCAGGAAAGAAAAAGAGGAGAAGGAGGCACAGGCCGCAGCAGAACGGGCACTCAAGGCAGAGCTGGACAAAGCAGAAGCTGAGCACCAAAAGAAGGCTGAACAGGCTGCTGCAGCTGAATGCCAGAGGAAGGCCGAAATAGAAGCAACAGCAGAAACTGAACGCCGGCGAAAGGAAGAAGAGGAAAAGAATAGAGAAGAAAAGAAGGATGAAATGATAGAAGACATCAAGATGATTCCCCTCGAAATACCTCTGGGCAGTACCAAGCTCTCCGATGTTAGTTCCCCCCAGGGGCAAGAAGAGGAAGTATTCGACCTCACTAGACTTACATTCGATCAATTCTCTTTCAAGATCAGGCAAGAGAAAAGAAGAGCTCTAGCGCAAATCCCATCCGCCAAATCCACAGTGGCAACAGGTAAAGACATAGTCCTTGATACCAGGACTAATCCTGTAATGATAGCATCGGCGGGCACTGCTTTCGCCGCAGCCACGGAAGAGAACGTAACGAGAATGAGCAGAGAAATAGTCTCTCTGCAAAATAGACTGCAAGCAGCTGAGCAGTGCGAGAAAAGAGCAGAAAAGGAGAAATCAGAGTTGAGAGCAGAAGTTCAACAACTCCGAAACTAGACTCCACCGGTAAATGAAGTCCCACTGGCCATTTTAAAAAAATGTGAAGTGTTGGAAGCAACCATGAGGCAGGTGTATGGAGAAATGTTCACCATCAAACAAACAGTCGCCCAACTGGTAAGAGCACGAGCAGAAACCAGGCAAAAGCACGAGCAGCTCAGGGAGGCCTCACAGGCCTTAGACAGAATGATGGGCTGGACAGTACAATACCCTCATGCACCTGAGAATTTTCCCAAGAGGGACTGGATGCATACACAAGATGCTAAGGTTCAGCTCTGTATGGCAATACAGTCTAAGGACAAACTATCTAAGGACCTGGACAAAGTAATGTCTTCATACAACCACCTGATCAGCGACATCGACTCGATGCACACTTTGCACCACATTCCGTCGCTTGGGGCATTGGACGAAGAGAAAGCCTGGGAACAAGTGAATCAGGAGATCCAGTCATTTCTACAGCCTATCAAGCAAGCCGCTGCTGCTCCCGAGCCTGCAACATCTCAAGAACAGCTGGGTCAGTTTATTGCCACTCCAGTTCTGATTTATACCAAACTTGCCTCTCTTTCTAACCAGATCTCACTGAAAAGGGAAACCCTAGTGCCAAATTCTTTGGAATTCATGCATCGGTTGAAAGAGGAGGTCCCTCTTGTTTCCCCCATCATGTCAGAGTACCAGACATGGCAAGGTTTCCTCAAAGAACAGCATATTGACGCCCCTGACCTCAACATTGCACGTCCATCTCCAGAGCCCAGTAGCAGCAAGTCATGAACAACAGTTAGAGGCAGGTCGCAGGTCGCACCGCCCGGACAAGTCGCAGGTCGCACTGTCTATCCAGGTCGCAAGTAGCACATACCAGACAGGTCGCAGGTCGCAACCTCTTCAAGGTCGCGAGGCAACTCAACATGCAGGTAGGCGAAAAGTTGGGAAGCCCAAAGGGCAAGTTTTGTGCTATAAAACTCCATACAGGGAAAATGTACAGGGCTTTTCTTTTTTGGAGACTCAAGAGCTACATTGCATTGTATTGAAAGATTATACTCTTGTACATGTGAATACAGATACTTGTTAAAACCCCTTTGTTTGGATGATGTGTTTTACTGCGTGAGCACTAAGCATATTTTCTTATACAGTTTCAGAACATCTTTTGATTAATGAAGCTGCCTCTCCTTATAACATCATTTATGCATCATGGCTATCTGTGTTTGTGTTGATGATGTTCAGTTTACCATTTTCTCTATTAATGAATGTTAACGAACTATTTTGTTAGCATTTTGTTTTATCTTTCAAAAAGTAAGGGGACATCTCGCCATAAAGAACTATTTCTGTTGTGGTCAGACTACCTTACAAGCAGTACCCCAAAGACGTGTTGCTGACAACATCTCCTTAGGCGTACATGCTTTATTTATTGCCTCGCTACGCATAGTGTTTTATTCGTGTTTAATGCATTAGTCATGTATTCTGTATCATGTGAATAAGTGTGTGTCCACAGGTTCAATTAGGTTCTTTTGAGACCGAAGGGAAGGCGTCTTAAGCGGTAGCCAGACCCACACCCCGGACGGGATCCCTACTCCAAACGGTTCAAGGTCTAATTGGGACCTTCTACCGGGGAGATCCCCTACTGTTGGCCGGACGTATTTTCTCGTCAACAACCCCATAACAAATCATATATTTAAGATAAAAGTTTTTTTTTGTTCTATTAATTATAGACGTAGCTAAGTAAAACAAGATCGATAGATGGTTAAAAATTATACAATTAATTTCTGATATGCCAACATATATTCACAACCCATATTTAACCCAATGTCAATCAATTTTTCTGATCATTCTTCTCTATATGTTAGCACCTGTTTGAAATCATTCAATGATGATTGTTGTAAAAACTTAAAATTTACAAAAATGAAATCTAGTTAAGTTGTTATAAAGAAGTAAAAATTACTTACAAACTTAGATATCAACCCTTTTCTTCCTTGTCATCCTGTTTTATGTGTTGAATGGGTTCCGTTTTCTTTTCTTTCCTGCAAGAAAATACATGAAAATTAATATTTAATGCTAAATTGTTTATTTATTGTACCTAATGATCGAAAATTCAATGATTACATATTACATTTGAAGCACATTGTTGTTGCGATGGCTCCTCCTGTGATGCAATTTTGTCCATTTCTTTGACCGTCTCCTCGTACACCTTTTTGGAAATTCCTACTGGCATATTTCTGATATCAGCTCGTTCATCTTTTGAGATTTTCATAATCTTCCTGAAAATGTAACATGAAAATAAACTATTTAATTTTTATATTGATATATGAAAATTAAATATAACAAAAGTGATATTTATAAATAATTCTAGAAAAACATTTAAAGGAATATTAATTTTTCATTCCTTTTTTTTTTGGTACTTTTTTGCTATTAAAAGTGTGACACGTCTCATTGACCAATTTTCTCAAAACTCTTCTTGTATTTTAGATAAAATTTGGTTCTTGGAATCATTGGATTGATTTTTGTATTGTAAGTGGAAAGAACATCTATAAATTCATTCCACTAGATCCCTCAAACTTTTGTAAGAGTTTTCCCCCTTTTGTTAATCTCTAGCACCACTCCAGATGAGCTAAGGAGCAATTCATTTTCATTTGCATGTTCTATTGTTTTCTTTTCTTAGAACAACATTACTTTTTTGAGTTGTTGGTCTATGTAGAACATTAAACTTATGTGAATTAATAGATTGTTTGAAACATGTTATCTAATAATTTTAAGTATATTATTAATGAAAATTAAAAAAAAAAACTCATATTGGATCGATGGTATTTTTTCATTCACCTGATTCATCCTTTTGCAATTTTTCCATCAATATTTTATGCTCTTCTAGTGCTAGATCAGAAATAATATTATCGAGCTTCGTCATTTTGTGGCTCTGCATGATACATAGTAAACAATACATATTAGTTAAACTTACATATAGTTCAAAAATAATATTTTTTGTAAAGAATTTACAAAGAAGTTGCATTTTTTTTATTTTCTTGATGTGTTATCAGTATTTTTGTTACTTGATCTCTTGTCAGCCATTTCTTTATCAATATAAAACTTGTACCATATCATTCATTAATATATTTTATAAATAAATCATCAAATTTTTAGGTTAAAAAAAAATCAAGAAACCAATGAGCTTTTCATGTTGTACGCATCGACATCGGTGCATCGTGTTCTTATAAACACACTATCAAAATAGTATAAAACATTGTACAATGACATATGTCAACAAGGAGAACCAGTGATTTATATGTTAACCACCGCACCGATTCACACAGACAAAATAATAAAAATCATCTAGTGTAAGTTTTTGTAGCATATGGTGTCGTGGAGGGGGCGATGCGGCCTATTATTATAAATGCCTTGTGCAAACAGGGGACCATCGTACAGTGCTCTCTGTCAACAAGGAACCTTGTTCGTTATATGTTACATGGTGCACCAATTAACAATTTTTTTTTATGCCAAACGGTACATGTGTGGTGCACTATAATGAAATAGCGCACCAGTGCCCTATTTTACATATGGCACACAAATTTAAAAAAAATGTTTTTAATTTCTTTATGAAACAGGACATGCACGGTGCGCTGTGATAAGCCAATGCACTGGGGCGCTAGGTTATGCAGGGCGCACCGATTAAAAAAATTCAGTTTTTTAAAAATTCACACAAGGGCTGACATGGATTGGGATCCGACTATGCAAGTCGTCTCGTGGGTTAGATATCATAGGCCTATATATATAGCAATACAAACCCTATAAATATAAAATGAAAAGCCCTAATTCTGAAGTCACAGAAACAAGAAGAAGCAAGGGCAAAGACGAAAAGAATGAAGGGTTTAGGGTAAAAAGGATTTTTTTTTTTTAAATGAACAACAATTTTTTTTTTTTTACTTACTGCATAAAAAATACCACAGAAAATGTAAGAAAAACAATAAATCTAATCACGAGATTGTTTGTAATTCTATGAATAGGGTTTGAATCACAAGAGGTTTGGAATACTGATTCTCTGAATAGTTATGTTCGAAATTATTTCGGTACTCTCTTGCTCCAGGTATGTCTCGTGCAAATCTTTGGTTGAAATGTTTTTCAAAAATAGTGAAATAATGAAAAGTTTTTAGTATTTAAAGAATTGCTTTATGAAATTAGATTTTCGAAAATATTTTTCCACCCATTTTTCAATTTACCTCTTTTTTTCACTTAAAAAAAAATCAAGTTGCACTTTTTTTATTTGCAGCTTTTCATCACCGGTGCGTTAATTAATAACACCACACTGGTGCGTCAGTTAATAACATGACACTAGTGTGTAGTAACTTTACATAAGCACTGATAATAATAACGGACCAGTGCGGTTAGCTTTACATAAGCACTGATAATAATAAGTCCATTTTTAAGGCACCGAAATTACTATTAGGTGCGTGCACTAAAATTTATTGTTGATTTTGCTCAAATGCAAGGAGAAAATATCATAATTATATCGAAAATCCAGTTCGTTCCATAATATTTCTTAAATTCCATCGTGGATTTCTCCCTATCCATCTTGAGACGTAATATTTACTTCATATTTTATTATATTTTCATTATCTAATTGAATTTATGTTTTTTATCCATGTCAATCGACTTAATTGAATTTATATTGTATACAAATTTGCAGGTTCATGTAGATTCATAATTGAGTTCTTATGCACAAAATATTCAAAGAGCTCCAAAATCGGAAGCTCTTATAAGGAGCAACATACCACAAGGCACATTTGGTAGATGAAAATGGAAAACCGCTTCACCCTGATAATTGTAACATTGCATATTCTAGCCACAATCCTAGACAACGATGGTAATAATATTTTTTTGGTATATTAAGGTAATTATTTCAATGTCAAACCAATTAATCACGCATTATCGGTGTGCTTACTAATTAATATCATAGATTTTGTACTAATCATGTTCAAAGATATTTTTTGAAATTATTAGGATTCTAGTGATGATGAGCGAGCTACTTACCATCTTCCGTTGCACCCCACGACAATGTCAAATCGAGATAAGGCTGAATTAAGAGAAAAAATAGGAGAGGAACAATACCAAGAATGGTTGAATCAACCACCAATTCAATTCCCACTACGTCCAGATTCACCAATTAGGAACGACTACAACAATAGTAGTTCTTCACAAGCTAAAAATGGACACAATCCAATAGAGGTTGGTATGGATGATTACTTAAGGGATGCGACTGCCATGGAGACAATGTTGTTAGATGCATTCCAAAATGATGATCTGCTAGGGGATGATGCTCATATCGCTGACACCTTTTTCGAAAGCCTTAAATTTACTTCCACCACCCCTCTCTTTGGACCTGGTGGTTAGTCAAATTCTACCCAGTTGGGGACAACGATGTTACTGTACAACTTGAAAGCAAATTTTGGCTTCTTGAATGCATGTTTCTCAAAAATTTTGAGCTAACTTATCCTCCCTTATATAAATTTGAGAAATATAATCACATAATGAACATTACAAATGGTCAATTTTATGAAAATTAATAATTATATTGGCATTAATGTACATTTAATATTTTCCATGATCACCAACTACATGTTATTCAAAAATAAGGTTCTTCCGAGTGATAATGTCTTGCCTAGTAGCTGCGAAGAGGCAGAGAAATTGTTGAAAATGTTGGGTGTTGAATACATATCATATCATGCATGTCCAAATGATTGTATTCTATATAGAGGAGAATATGCAAACAAAGAGATATGTTCGAAATGTGGGCATGATAGGTATGATAAATAAAAAAAGAAGAGTAAATCATGTGGTCCTCCTTTTAAGATATTGAGGTACATGCCTATACTCCCAAGGATTCAAAGGCTCGTTCGTTGCAAAGAATTAGCTATGTTACAGGGATGGCATGCCTCACATAGAAGTGAGTTGGGAGTTATGTGAATCCCAAATGATTCAATAGCCATGAAGCATATAGAGGATACATGGCCCGAAAAATTCAAGGATGAAGTACAAAGTCTACGACTCAACATAGCCATGGATGGCATCAACGCATATTCCCTCCAGAACACCAACTATTCTGTTTGGCCTATAGTAGTGATCAATAACAATATCCCACCATGGTTGTCCGTGAATAATTAACCTCTTATGTTGGCTCTCATAGTCACTTGTAGAAGACAAGTGAAGAATATGGATGTCTACTTACAACCACTGGTAGATGAATTGAAGGAATTATGGGATGGGATAAATGTATACGATGTATCAAGACCCATCGCACCAAAGAGGATTTTTACGTTGTATGGAATATGTGCTTACATGACAAATGATTATACAGGCTTAGGAGTTTTCTCTAGTAAAATTACATGTTTAGTGATTGGTTTATATATGTAACAATATTATTTTGCATATTAGTTATTTAATTCGTTGCAGTTCTTATGATCTTCATGATATTATTTAACGTGCCATGCATATAAATTGTATAAAATAATCTCGTAGGTCTTGTAACAAAGGGTATTTTGGATGTAAATCCTGTAGACCTTCTCTGATAGCTAGATGGTCCAACGACCTACGAAAGCCAGTGTATTACTACTCCAGGGTATTCTGCCCAGAAGAACACCCTTACAGAAGAGAAACATCTGCTTTTAATGGTAAAAAAGAGAGAACCCAAAGGCCTCCAATAACGATACCAGTTGAATGGCTTAGAGCATATGAGATAGAGAAGGATAAGGATTTCATAGAAATTTTCGATTCAAATGGGGAGCGTATGTTCGATGATCCAGAATTTTTCAACACTTATGTTGAGAAATTTCCCATTGGGATGAAAAGGAAATCTATCTTTTATAACCTCCCATATTGGGAGCATCTTAAGATTACCCACTTATTAGATCCCATGCAAATATTTAAAAATGTTTCATCTTATTTATGGAGGCACACATCATCAAAACAAAGTGACACATTGGCTATTAGGAAAGATCTTATTACTTCAAAAACTAAAAATAAACATTGGCCAAGACGATTAGAAAGTACATGATCAGAGGCAGGTGTTGGTCCCTCTAATTCATGGTATTTTAAAGAAGGTGATGTCCCATGGATTTAAAAAAAAAGATGATCTTTTTTTGGCAAAGGAAGTTATAATGGGTGTGAGAGTGTCATCTTCATACGGGTCTTCACTACGACGCTGCTTCACTGTGGATGACCATTTTTCGGGGTTGATTTCACATGACCATTTGAATCTTCTAAGAGTACGTATAATGTCAAAAGCATGATTTTATTATTTTTTATATTAATAAATTTTATCCCATGCGGGGATCATAAAACATAACTAATTTTGTATATTATTGCACGTGTTTATAACTTTGCAGTGTCATTATCCTTTGTTCATGTGTGGGTGTGTGAAACATGAATTCCCTTAAGACCTAGGATGTGCCATATCTAGATTATCTACACTTTTACATTGGATCACATAAAAGGAGATTCATGTGGCTAGCATTCCATGGTGGCATCAAGAGATAGTTGAGATTTTTTGTATGTTTGAGAAGGAAATACCGACGAGTTTCATGGACTTGCAGGTTCATCTTCTAATCCACCTAGCAGATGAGGTTGAGCTAGTTCGAGTGGTTTATTGTCGTTGGATGTTATTCTTAGAGAGGTACATGAAGAAATTAAAAGGTTTTGTTCGATAAAGGGAAAAGCCCGAGTGGTCTATGGCAAAGGGGTACATATCATATGAGTCTTTCTATTATGCTAGTGAGTACATCAATCAGATAAAAAACAAACCAGGTGTGGTGATTTAGGACAATGAAAGGGATGAAGACAAAAGAGAAGGGGAGTTGTTCCAAACAAATGGAAAAAAGCCCTTGATAAAGAGTAAGCGACTTATAATTTTTAAATTTACTCAAAGTAAATTTTCATGTTGAACTTTGATATAATGTATTTTGATCTCTATGTACTATATAATTTCGGTTTGATTTCATCAGCAAATGCAGAAATTGAAGAAATCACTAAATTCATTCTTTACAATTCCGAAGCGACATAACCGTGGGTCGCATTGCACGAACAAAAGAGGATGAAATGGGATAGTGACAGGAAAGAATTCAGAGGTTTGAATGGTAGAAGTGTGCATTATCCCGATCATTTAAAAGAAAATATGTCAAAAATATGCCCCAATAGTTGGGTTGCTGACAAAGTCAAAGAGAAATACGGTGCAACCGATCGTTACCCACGTGTTGAAGAGGATGTGCTAAATGTAGGGATTGGGTGCACCAACTCGGTAATAATATATTTAATTTATATGCACATTTGAAACTTAATAATGCACCTTTCAAAAGTAATTACATCTATATTTCATATTTTAACTGTTGGGTTATTATAAGACACATGATGCTATGATTTTTTAACTTTTTTATAGATGCATGTGTTCCCATCTATGTGGGAATATGGACACATTTTTTGCATAGAAAATGTCGATGATGGACACATGATACAATAATGTGGATTGGAAGTTGAGTTCGACCAATCTAGTCGATCTAGCCACTGTGATCAAAATCTAGTACGAGGGACGTTATGTTCCGTCGGAAAGATACAAGATATCATTGAAGTGGATTTCTCTTCTTTCCAATGTGTTATTTTTAGGTGCAAGTGGTGGGACACATTTGATTGGAATAATGTAAAGGAAGATCGCGATAGTAGGTTGATATGTATCAACTCTAGAAAGATGTGGGATGAAGCTAATGAGCCCTATGTTTTCCCCAAACACTGCAACCAGGTGTTTTTTTACACAGATGTGTTGGATAGGGATTGGTGGTTCGTATTGAGACATGACCCTAGATCAAAACATATTTTTGAGAACAATAGTGTTATCATGCCAAGCAAACTGGAAGTTAATGAGGGTGATCATGAGAACCGAGAGTGATATGGTTCATCAATATTTATACTTTCTAAGAAGGGTTTTTATAAAGAAGAGGACTTCAATACCTTATAACTTATAAGACTCTTTTTTTCAAAACATTATAATATGTATTTTGAATTAATTGGTAATTTTTATTGTGTTAATGTTAAAATCAATATTTCACTTGATAATTTGCAATTATGTTGATCTCAAAAATAATGGAGTACTGTATAAAAGTTTTTTTTTTTTTTTTGTAAGATCATAATAAAATAATGATAATTCTAAAGTACATGAATTTATTTGCATTATTTTCTAAATTTTATTATGTTACAAAAATTCATATTATTCTAAATTTATTGTTTTACAATTATTTACAATTTTACAAATTTACAAATTTTAATAAAATCATTTCACATTAATACAATTACAATTTTACAAATATTTTACATACAATTAGAATTAGAATTAGAATTTTACAATTTCACGTACAATTACAATTAAAATTACAATCACAATTACAATTACAATTACAATTTTAGAATTTTACATACAATTACAATTACAATTAAAATCATTTCACATTAATACAATTAAAATTTTACAAATATTTTACATACAATTACAATTACAATTACAATTTTACAATTTCATGTACAATTACAATTACAATTAAAATTAAAATTACAATTACAATTTAGAATTTTACATACAATTAGAATTAGAATTACAATTTTACAATTTTACATATATACAATTACAATTACAATCATTTCACAATTAATTAAATATTACAATTACAATTGAAATTTTACAAATATTTTACATACAATTACAATTACAAATACAATTACAATTTTACAATTTTACATACAATTAGAATTAGAATTACAATTTTAGAATTTTACATACAATTACAATTAAAATTACAATTACAAATACAATTCAAATTAAAATTTCAATTACAATCACGACATAATATTTAATAAATATCATGATTTAATATTAAATTACATAAACATCACGATCATGATAACCATCGTACAAACATCATATTCGACTAAAAAACACATTAAATTCGTTAACATCATCTAATCATCGTGATCATGATACAAACATCATATTCGACAGTTAAAAAACACATTAAATTCGCTAACATCATCTAATCATCGTGATCATGATAATATAACAAAACACAATTAGCATTTTATAACATTATCACAACACAAACATCAAATATATATCTCATGTCAAATAACTACTATCACATACACATCTAACTACAAGCTGCACATTAAATGAACATATCTAACATGACCTAACAATATAGACATCATGATGATCACCACATGTAAATTAAGTACAACTGCAACATGAACATAAAATACATGGACCATATATATATATATATATATATATATATATATATATATATATCTTTGATATTTATATTACAATGGTATATTTTTGACAATATATATATATATAATGTCAAAAATATACAATTGTAATATAAATGTCAAACATCATCTAGTGGTACATCATCTAGTGGTGCAGCCTTGACGAGCTCAAATAGATGTTGATCATAACATGCCTGCTGATCTAGTAGTGCCTCATGCTCATGAGGATCAACTATCAGTTGCTCATGATGATTCGACATGGATGGTCCAACTTTCTCATGATCATGAGTACTGCTGGATGTTGTAGGCTGCTAATCATGATGACTCGACGTGGATGGTCGAGCCTGCTCATGATCATGAATGCTGGATGCTGCAGGCTGAGAAGGATGACTCGATATGGATGGTCTAGCCTACTCATGATCATGAATGCTGGATGCTGCAGGCTGAGAAGGCTGACTCGACGTGGATGGTCCAGCCTGCTCATGATCATGAATGTTGGTCCATGCTGCAGGCTGCTCATCTGTGCCGCAAGGTGAATGATGATCACTCCCATGATCGTGATCATTAGATGATGCATTGTTGCTCGATTGTCGACGTACTGTGTCTCGACCACGCCTACGTCAAAGGGCCTCCTCAACAGTGTAACTAAGTTGGTATCTCCTACTACATGCCGCATCAAGGTGAACATGTCATGTGGCATGCCTCTCCACATTTGTACGAGCCTAGCATCAACCTGTATCTCTCTCATAGTGGCGGTCTTGACTCCCACCTCCAAAAATAGTGGACACAGTTGGTCGCCCAACTCCATCCTCAATCTACTATCAATCCTATGCCTCACAAAAGGAAGTACCGGCGCACCATGAGGACCAGGTCTATCTACACCATCTTGATCCTCGACATCTACCATATCCTGATCATCATTAGGATCTACACCTAGATCATTTGGTGGCAGTGGCATCTCATTGCCATCAAATGACCCAATGTCTGCAAAATATATATAAGTACACAACAATAATTAGACTATTTCGTTTAACAATTTAATAAAAACAAGTTAAAGAACATGTTATAATAAATTTAAATACAATAGTAATATTACCTCTATCATTTGGCGACTCATCATCTATGAAGAGGATGTTGGCACACCCTTGACAATCCAAACTAGCATATGGAAAAGGGACTAGAACGAATGGATTCTCATCAACAGTGGCTAGAAACTCCAATGCATCATGCGATATCCTCGTGGAAAACTCTGACTCGCCCCTCTTGGGCATCATCTGTCCCCACATCTACATTTGTACATACAACATCGGCCTATGAGGCTACCGAACAAAATTTTGCCTCATCTTTGGAAACCTCTCAAAAAATAAACAAAATAGCTTTGAAGCAAAAGGGAAGTTCACCCTCCCTTATGCTTGAGCACATCTACCTAAAGTTGTATAGAACTACCGCAAAGAAATGGTAGACCACCTCACAAGTCGTGGCTCCTGTAATAAAGAATCAACATAAAATAGAGGCGAGAAACTAATGCGTTGCCCATCCCTAATATGGTGTGAAATGGTCGAAATCAGTAGTGAGAGGCACTTCACCTCCTCTCTACCAAATGAAGCAATATGTAACTGACCTCTGGAGACCTAAAAATCTGCATGAGACAGTATATCCGCACTAATGTATCTTTGGGAGTACACCAACTGACTCCATGCTGCATAGCCAATGGGGACCTTTGCGAACAAGGGAAAATCCTCCCCTCTCCTCGATAGGCTAGTAATGAAATAGATGTCCTCCTGAGTGTGTGCGTACCACTGGTTAGGACCAACCCAAAAAGCCTGTAGGTGGGCATTCCACTTGCAGATAAGCTTTTGCAAAAAACTCACCATGGCCCTTTAGGGATGTAGCCTCCTCATAGAACTTGAGGAGGCCTATCTCCCTTAGGAACCCCTTGGTGGATGTTGTAATAAGGTGAGGGTATGTATTTCTCTCCCTCTCTCGTGCCTCCCACAGGTGAACCATGTTATATTATTCCACCTGTTGTTGTTGTTGTTCCCTCTCTTCTCTCATTTGACGCCGCTGAATGATTGACATATTAAAAACATTTTTTTTATTAAATTAGACATGTATTTAGGAATATACATATATAATTTTTTTTGAAAAACCAAAAAAAAAAACATTCGGTGTGCCACAAAAACAGGCACGCACCAGTAACGATGCATATTTTTTTGTCGCGCAACGGAGGCGATGCACTTGAAATTTTTAAGCGCACTATCATCCTGGAATTGTTACAAGTTCAATGGTATGGTGGTATAATAGACCACACCTTTGACTATGTACCAGTGTCAGTAGGCGGTGCGCTGACCAAACTATACGCCCTGGGGCATATAGTTTAGGAAGCGCACCGCTCTCCTGATATCACTACATTGTCAATGGTGCAGTCATTTACATGACCACACCATTGAGTATGTCAAGTTTGGGGGGCAGTGCGCTGAAAAAATTACCCACCTCGGGGTGAATATTTTTGTTAACACACCACATTCTCGCAATTCGACATAGTCAATGGTGCGGTTGGGAAATTGACCACACCGCAATTATTTTTAATTTTAAAAATCACAGTGCGTCATTTCGGTACCGCCCTGAAAGCGGTGTGGATACCGTTAGCACCGGTCGTGGTGCATCCAGTAAATTTACAGGCAGCACTGCGAATCGATGAGAGTCGAAGGGCTCAAGCACACTGCGGGATAATTTTTTTTTTTAAATAAGGTGAATTTTAAGGTATTTTAGAAAACCAATCTACTAAAAGGTTTAATTATGGAAAAAAAAAGTAAAATACCTATACATTTGGCTATCGAGGAGGCATATTAGCTATAGAATTTGTAAAACTAAAATTTCCCACCGTTTTACAAAATTTGAAATGGAGATGGTGGGAAATGGACAGTAGCAGTGCGTGCAATTGGAGCACCAATGGAAGGGTGCCTCACACAAGGTATATTTGCATCGGTGCTTGAGAGCTCTTGAGCATTGAAAAGTGAAAAAAGTGGATTTTTGGCCGTAATTTTTTTTATTTAACCCTGTTCCGGTGCATGGGTTTTATAGGTGCATCGGTGCAGTTTCTTAAAACCACACTAGGTTGTTTCGGTTTTGGCACGGGGTTCAAGGATGTACCAGTGCAGAATATTTGTAGAGCACCAGTGTGCTACAATAATGAGATGCACCAGGAGGGTTTGTACCGAGTGCACGGTTTCCCAGTGTGCCAATTTTTTGTACGCACCAGTGCTTTCTCTAGTTGAAAGCACCAATGCGGTTTAGGATGATAAACACACTGGAATAAAAAAATCCATAAAAACCTCCACCCGCCAACCTCCTCTAGTAACCTCTGCTACAAACAAATTTCTGCGCTATTTTTATAAGGGGTTCCTCAAAAACATCTGCTAGAGGGTGTTTTCCTTGTAGTGTAAAGACCTGGTAGGCTCGAAAACTGAGGCATGGTGACCTTTTGATCTAGCTTCCAAATGTGAATGGATAAAATCCTTGCAACTAACCCAAATTTGTTGAAAACCCCCTCCTCTAATGCATAATCCATCAACTCCTCCTCCTTCATGTGGGTCCGTTACTAAGAAACCATCATCTCATATGAAAAATATATTTGATGAGTAGTTGTGTGTCTTCAAAGGGTTTATCATGATGACGATCTATATACTTAAAAAATACACATCATGTGAATAAAAATATCATGGTCATAATTTAATCTTATTTTTCATTTTGACAAGGATATCAGAGCCTAACATTGTCGAGAGCCCATTCACTCTTTGTTAAAACTACGCCTCTCTCTAGCCAAAAACTCCACACTCATTTCTCCACGTGCAATTTTTCCATGGCCCTATAAAGTTTCTCTATAATTATTGAATTCCTCTCCCATGGTAGAGATGTTGTGATTTTCTCTTTAACATTTTGACTACATAAAAAAACAAAATATAACTATAACTATAATTAATAATTAAACCGATCTAGATCCATCATAACTCTGGATCTACGAAGTGCCTAGACGAAAGAATCAAATCTCTTTTAGAGTGCAAAGAGATTTGATCCCTCTTGGTTTGAAGTTAAAATGGATCTAGAATAGTCATATACAATGAAAAAAATAAAAAAATTAAGAAAAAAAATTAACTTACAAATTCAATCACCTTTATTTTGAAAATCAAAACATTTATAAACTTTAATAACTTTTAAAAAAATTAAAATTTTTATTATATTAAAATAATATTTTTTTTCCTGGTAAAATTTTTGGGCATTATCATTTGGAATTTCATTTTCCCACTAGAGGGTATGGTGAAGGATGATTTCCATGAAAATGCCCACAAAACACATTGATTCATAATTGCAATTTAGCACTGTTGTTGACCTCGGTACTTGCATCATCGACATTGACATCACATGCAAGCGAGGCCAGTTGAACGAACCTCTAGGTGTACTCCATCAAATGAACCATAAGGGAATCTCAGTGGATCTAAATACCTATGTATCTCTTTTGCAGGCCTGTGGTAATGCCAAAGCACTAACGCAAGGCTACGCCCAACATGGGAATCCTGTAGAGGCTTTGAATCTGCTTCATCAAATGCAAGTGGCTAGTATGAGGCCATACATGGTCACTCTCACTAGTGTTATCCCTAATTGTGCAGACTTAGTAGCTCTGAAAAAGGGTAAAGAGATTCATGATTATGTGATCAGAAGGGGGCTTGAGTCTAATGTTATTGTGATGATTTCTCTATGTGTGGAATAGTTAAATTTTCATGGCATCTGCTTGAAAAATTCCTAGAAGAGACATCATCTCGGGGAATTTGATGATTCTTGTTTATAGAATGCACTGGTATGGTAAAAATGCTTGTGTTGTCTTCGATCTAATGTAGCAAGAAGATATGCGTCCATCGTCTGTACAGTTTGTTGGGAGAAACGGCAACATCAACAACAATAATAGTAATGGTGTGATGGTTGTATCGACGAGCTTAAATACCCCATCCTCAGCACCAAAAATAGTAGCAGGGAGGCTTGCAAGAAACAATGACAATGCGATGAACTTTAGTAGTAGTAAACCTAACATTGTGAACTCTTCGACTGCCCAGACTCCTCCTAATATGACTGCGAACAAAATCCTAGCCATAACCATGGCCATGGGGGGACTAGACTCCTTGAAGAGAAATTGAGGGAGACCTCAGAAGTACGAGCCAGATGGAAGCATGACTTTGGCTTTAGCTCCATTCTCAACCTCAAAACCGGGAATGCCTTTTTCTCCTCTACAGAAACATGGTAGAGGGTAGTCACCTGGCTCTGTAAAGATATAACGTTTGGCTGAACTTGGGGAATGGGTGGTAGGCTCGTATTGGCTTCACTCCACACATAATTACCATAACAGCAGGGGAGGATGTTGCCTAAAAAATAATGTCATTCTCACATCAAGGGCCTCATGCAGTCTGCATTCTTTCAGTGAATGATGTTATTTCAAATTTAACGCTTTTCCAGTCTTCCACATCTAGTGGCACTTTAACATATGAGAGATGCTTTGAAATTATCTTTCTATTAGGCTCATTTATGCTCACACAAAATGGTGGGCAACGTAGTAGAACTGGTGGTCTGAGTGTGTCGTTGGAAAGCTTTGATGGTCGTGTTGTTGGAGGAGGAGTCAGTGGAATTCTAATGGTAGCTAGTCCAGTGCAGGTTGTTGTGGGGAGATTTATTTCAAATGGTCATAAAGATCCGCTTAAACCTGCCAATCCAGAGCCTACTTCTATAGGCTTGGCACAAGAAGCTACATATGGAGGTCCAATTTCTATTCCAATTTCTTGAGCACCTCTAAATGATACTTATGGAGGCCCAAGCTCACAATCAATGAAAGAGGCAAGGAATAACAATGATATTAACATATATTTTCCCGAAGGATAACTGTACATAGAGTTGAACTCTTTTTTACATAAACATTTTGGTCCATTTCTCATATTTAACAGACTGCATACAAGGGGGAAATAGAATTGGTTGGGGTCAATACAAAAAATTCCTTCTTATTGTTGCATACCTCTCCCAGAAAAAGTTGTGAACTGGCTGATATAACTAATAGTCTTCCAGAACATATGAAATTTTTTTTATTGCGGTGTCAATTGTTTTGATGTAAGCTATGAAATTAACGACTCCCTGGAAATGACACTAAAATTCTAGGTGCAGCATAAGGTACATTAATGGACCAACATTTAATGGAAAATGGGGTTTTTCGACTTCGAGAGGCAATGATAGAAATTCCGGAGAAGGAATTCAGTAACCTGGAAAACAAAACCCTAGTCTGTGTAGAAATTTCTCACACCTTTAGATTCCTGCACTAATTAATCCACACTCTAATCCTGCACTCAAGGGAATTTTGTAGAAATAAAACCATAAAAACCAATCTTGCAATCTAAAAAATATTGTGAGAAAGCGCTATTTATTAGAAATTGAAAAAGATAAAATAAAATCACTCTTTACTCTTGACTATGCACTCACAATCTTCCAAGTTCTTAAAAGCAATGCATAAAACCCCAACTCAATTTCTATACTAAGTATGGAAAATTTAAAGAAAAGTACACTGGTCAATTTAGACACTATCTACTTCGCTCTTTCATTCATCAAGCCAATCGCGATCATAAATGAAATACAAGATTTAAGGAACACAAGCCTCGATCCCATAATTCTAAAAGAGTGCTTAAAGAAATCCACATAGGTCACAAAACATTCTTGCACTATCTCAACTCTCAGTCTTTTTTACTATCAAAAGTATAGTGTGGCAATCAAATATATAGACTTCCATAACAAAAGGATTTTACTCTACTATGTTTTCTCAAACCAAGAAAAATTTCTCAAACAAAAGATCCTAAAGAAGGCTTTCCAAGAGAAATAAATTAAACCAATCTTTGAAAATAAGAATCAAATTCTAAAAGAGCAATAGTAAAATAATAGATCAATCCTCAAGAAACCTTCTCACACAAAACCATTCAAATATACTTGTTCCTTAATGAATGGGGTATACCAATACTTGTCCTCATTTTCTCAATCTAGGAAAGCATCAATCATAGTCATAAATAAATCTCAAATAAAGAGAAGACACAAGGTTGAATCTTGCACTAGAGAATACACTGTAATCATGATTTTAAAGCATTTTAAGGGACTGCAAGATTCAAGGCTTTAATGTTACTTCATTTATGTTTTGTTTTATAAGTTATTTATAAAGAATCATAAGTCCCTCAATATTTTAATACTGGAATAGCTCAATGGTTTCAAAGAAAGGTCTTGTTAAGTGCTTAGGTCATCAACCATCAATACCTCAAAGAAATAGTTCCACACAAAGGCCTCATAGTTTACCCAATCATATATAACATATATCAATCACATCGTGGGAAAAACTCACAAAAAAGATTGTATGTTTATGGAACAAGATTTCAAACATTCCTAGTCACACGTAACTTATACCTTCTAATGAGAATGAGTATTTAAAAGAAAATGAAAAATTATTCTGATAAGTTATACAAGAACACTATGCTTAATTAAGAAACCTACACACCACATTAATATATTCCTAAGGAAAAAAAAGCATAATATACTATTTAATATAGGGGTAATGAGATGGATTTTTTGGGCCCAAACCAACCAACTCGTTGCCTTGTTAAAGAGAACTTAAATTATAAAGTAATGCAAATCATTAACAAAATTAAACACGAAAGGAAAGGAAACCTAGAAGTGATGGTTCTTATTAAAATGATATCAGTCCTTAATACATCTAGAGCTCCATAGTCCATCTCCAAATTGATTTGAGGAAGGGGAAGACCCCCAACACTCAGCTTTGTAGCATGGGAGTACAAAGAATGGCTTTTTTTCTTGGCTTGGAGCCAGAGCTCTGTTTTTATACATTTCATGGTACAAATTTTTCTTTAGGCCAGTGAATCCATTACAAAACAAGATGAGAAATTGAATCCAAACTATTTTTCGTCAATAGGATACCATTACAACCATTGTCCCATCAAGAAAATGTAGATTTGATAGATATTTTCCATTTTTTTGGCAAATCTGGGCAAAATCCTAGAATTATGGAATTTTTTTTTTTTTAATAAAATTGTGACAAAGACCCTCATGTAAATTTTATACCATTGTGAATATTTGGAAATAGTTCTATTTATAGATAATTTGTTATACTGGTAAAAAATCCCATTTCTTGGATTTTTGAGATTCCCCTCTAGTTATACGCAAATTGAGGTCAAACTTGGCAGTTTGAAACATGTGCAAATTTTGAGCAATTTTTTTGATTTACTTCTAGAGGCCCACACGTGTGACTTGGGTGCAATCCAATGCATGGGAAGGTGTTAGAACATCTTTTTGGATAATAACCATCTTTGGTTTTCCCCGAAAGCGTGTTGAGATGTCGAAGCCCAAAATTAGTGTAGGAATGCTAGTGTAGGAGTGTTTGTGCACGAACAAAACTTGGGGCAATTAATTATTGATGCATGTGTATCTTTGATCATGATATCATATGCCTTCCTGAAACAACACACTGCACCATCATCAATAATTACTTTGATGCAAATATTATCGAAATAAAGGAAATAGGTTAAATAATGAACAATTACGTGATCATGCTCTAAGTTTAAGCTACTAGCCAAAAAATTGTGAAAAATGATAATAATAACAATTAAAACCATGAGTAATCATAGAGTGAGAATGTGAATTAAACATGACAATTTCGGGGCCTAACATGAATTTTTAATGAACTTAAGTTTTCTAATCTTTAATTTAAAGTGGTATTTTTTTTTTCAAGGTTGGGGATAGTTATTAGTAGATACTATTAGAAAATATGGATTCATTTTCATTGTTATTAGAGAAAAAGTAATATTATTTAAAGTGGATGAAGTCTATAAATAGGTAGAATTTCATGCTTTCTATATGTGTTTAAGTCTTGGGTTATTAAGTTATTCTACATCATGTTCCAAGGAAAAATTCAATTAAGACTTCCTTAGTGTTTGCAAGAATTTCAGTATGATGTGTGGTCCACATTTTAATTCCAAAAAGTTAATTCAAAATACTTCTACATCAATAAATAAAATTAAGAATATACATAAATTCATTTAATTCAATATTACTCCAATGATATAGTAACAATAAATTTAATAATTACCTTTCCTTTTAAATTTAACAGTAATATAATTTAACTTTGTAAAATTAAAAATTATGCAAATTTTTAAACTATAATTTTCTTATTTTTAATTCAATTACCTAAAATTTATATAAAAAAGAAAAAAATCACTTATCCAAACAAAATATCCAAAAATAATCAAAACCACATCCATGATAGAAACTCTCATATATTGAAAATTATAAAATGGAGATGTCAAATAAAAACTAACCTTGTTCATTTAAGTAATTACGTCGGAGGCGTTTTCTTTATGAGATTGGGTGGGAAAACATTGTTCACCCCACCCAATCAGAAACCTTTATCATAGCCCTTCTAATAAATTATATGTTGACATGTGGATGAGTTTAATTTGTCCTACCATACTCAATTTTTGTTACAGTTCTACTCTACCATGCGAATGGGTAGTGGGACATCTGGTCCATCTCTAAAGAGAATTAATGACTTGTTATAATATTTGTACATGATAATTCAATGTAATGCACTTATCCTAGATTAAAGTGCCACATCGAACCGCCTCCACCATGAATGTACATTCCATGTACTGTTATTGATAGGTAGTAATACATGAACTTCATAGATGAAAACCCCTCTAAATACCTCCAAGGCTCCATCCATCCATGGAATCCATCGGTCAAGTCCGCAACATTGAAGACATATTAAAGTGTTCGATGCAGCCCCAGTCGAAAAATCAAATAACAAGGTTAATTCTCTATGCTTTTTCATGGGAAACTCAGTCAATCATACTACTCACTAGAAACAACTCGTTTCTCTGGTGGTTCGATGGTGAATGGGTGGGAGCCTGGTTCAATTATACATAATTTTTTTGGGATGTCTAACTTAAAGGAAGAATAAAAAGTTATTCCATCCCACCCTTAAGACTTAAGTACACTTGAGGTGTTTGCTAAGGTTGGTTCCATCCACTGTAAGGTACACCTGAGGCATTTTCTCGGAGCCACTGTAAGGTACAACTGAGGTGTTTGCTCGAAGCTCTAGCAAAAACTTCTTGAGAGGGAATTTCAGAGGCCCGTCCCATAATCGAAAAGGGATTTACTTCTAGTTCATCCATTCAATCAATTTTTCATTCAAGATCCGGTATAAGGTTAAAATCTCTAACTTTGAGGCATGTAGGTCTAAATTCGGTATGGGGGGAATGTCAGTTGCTCACCAGCCTGCCTAAACTCCTCTCTGCTTATGCTGGTCATTCCTGTTGTGTTCATTTTGAATTGGTGGGTAAAAATTCTGGAATTGCCATTGATGGTCTGTAACACATACAGGTCATTTGGCTAACAAAAGAGGGCAAGATATTTTGTAGAAGTGATACATATGGGATTTTGTGTTTACTTTTTTTCGTTGTTTTAGATATTTTAGAGAATGTAGCTGTTGAATTAACTTCAATGTTGTTTGAATGTCACATAAGAATAATGGGCCATTCGTGAATGGAGGTGGGGCACCTGTTGGTGAGGGAGTTCCTCCACTTTTGGGTATGCTTCACAATTGTCATCAGGTGTACTTTCTGGGTCTGGACTCTGGAGTTCTAAATGCAATATCTCAAAGTTAATATCACCATATTTAGTTTCGCAAATGGTGCGGGTTTAGTTTTGCAAATGGTACCTACTCTAAATGCTTGGAAATAATTGACAAATGGTACCTACTTTAAATGTTGAAGCTGCAAGAGAGGACTTGGAGAAAATAGAAAAGTACATCATTCATGCCTCGGTTCAACTAGGAGGGAGGGAGTTCATCCATGGTTGAACTGAAAAGCTTTTCAACTTTCCAGCTATAACGAGTGTGCTGACATTAAAAGGTACACATTCATATTCTTTATCTATTTCTATATATTTCACTGCGTATATCTACCTTCCCACAGAGTATTGAGTAGGCACTACATTCATTCTTGACAATAAAATTTGTTAAAAAAGCATTCATGACTATAATTCACATATACAATTTTCCTAGGTAATGCTTAATAATTTTCGACAAGTGAAATTGACTATAATTCACATATACAATTTTCTTGGGTAATTCTTAATAACTTTTTACAAGTGAAATTGGCAGGATTACAATTAAAACTGGCAGGTTCATGAGATTTACCTTTTGAGTATGAAACCCTGGAACCTGGGTGGGAACTAAATTCCAGTTTCCTTGAAACCCTGAGTACGAAACCTTGGAACCTGGGTGCGGAACTAAACCCCACTAGGAAACTAGGTAGGGACTAAATCCCACTAATTCCACACCTCATGAATAAAATTATATTAATAATCATTATAAATTTATTTTAATTAAATATTTATCAGGAAAAATCAAATTTGACTTATAATTAGATTCTTATGATAGCTCAGTTTACTAAAAAGGCTTCGGATCTATCTCCCTGTAACCTGAATAAACTAACATGATTTTTTGAGTGATCGGTCTTAGCAATGGTAGCACAAACCTATGATTTCGGGCATGGGTCTTCAGATCTGAGGCAAGTATCTTGAGAAAGCTTGGACAGTCAGTGCAGAGACTCAAACCTGTGTGTGAGAGATGCACAGGCTGCATTACAATCTCTTGGACAAGTCTCTTGTAACATATCTTGGATTTGTGGGCAGTGGAAGAAACTCGGTCTATTAACCGTGGCTAGCTTCAAACCTCTGGAGAAATGAGAACAATTACTATTACAACTCGTGCTATTGTAGCTTGGACTGTGCAAGAAACATATAACCTTAGACCTGTAACAAGTGAGTAAATGTTCTTTTAAGATAAGAACTGGATGGAATCTCCATTGTGATACCCTCATCAACCCCGAACTATGGAATTAGTATCAATAACTCAAATCATTGGAAAGGTTGTAGCTACAACCCTGTTGGAGAACTATTTGAGTAGGCTAAGAGGGACTCTGTTATGAGCTTGGACAATCTCTTAACTTTGGCCTTCCTATTGTTGAACATATCTCTATTTAAACAACCCTTATAGGCTAGCATAGAGCTCAAATTTGAGTCTTCCTATGGCTTAGTCAAGAGACAAACTACCTTGAGCATATCTCGGAATTGTGGAGTAAACCTTGACACACCCTTGAGCCTATTAAAGAATATTTTGACTTCGAAGAAGCATTGTTTCTCAAACTTATTGAATCAATCTTGTGGGAAGATCTAATCTCTGTCTTAGAGACATTGGGGCATTGACTTAAAAGGAAGTTTGGCAGAAATATTTGTATAGCAGTTTCTTGAAGGTGTTTGTGTGACATCTTTTAAGTTTGTTAGAAGGTAGTTTTGGACCAGCTTTAAAACAATCCTATAGAAGCACTTGAAAGTTTTTTTAAAACAACCTTGAGATACCCCTTTGTAGCACATTGAAGAAATTTTGATGATGGATTTATAGTAGGTTTTAATACTTAGTTTGGACAATTATTTGAAGCATTCGAAGACCTAGAGAAACCTCCTTGGAGAAACTATTGAAGAGTCTTCAAAGAAGACTTGGATTGAAATTGAGAGAAGTATATTGGGCATAGTTTGGAGCAGTATTTAAGAAGACTCTTGGAAAATACATATTAAAGTGAATTTGAAGAAGTCTTGGGGATATTCTTGGTTAGTATATCTTAGAAAGCCATCTTGAAAGTTGTAGTGGGAGTATCTTGAATACATCTTGTTGGGGAAAGTATTGTTCAAAATCCTTTTAGAAGTTGTCTTGGAGATCATATTGGAGACCATGATGCATTGAAGCCATCATGAGGTGACCTTGGATAAATTTTTTGGGTAACATGAAGAGCTATGGAGACACCTTCATGAGAAGACAAAGTTTTCATTGATGAGTTGATTGTGTTCGAGATCATTTGAGGGTAGTGTTGAAGGTGAAGATTGTGGAAAAGTGTAACTAGGATCAGTGTTCATATTGACTATGTAATTATGGATTTATGTAAAGAAGAAGACAAAGATAATAAAATGTATTTTCTAATTGCTTCATGGGTTTCACGAGTAAGATTTTATTATAGGTTAATAGACTTCTTCTTGATGTCTATCTAGGGTTTTGTCTTCTAGATATAAATGTAATAAGTGTCATATATACATGAAGGATCTAGTCTAAAGAAATGCTCCAAGACCAGGTCCAGAAACCGTGGAAGAATGGCTCTAATCAACCCTCACTCAAATGCTGGAAGAGTAGCTATATTAATGTGTTAAAGTCAACCTTCATTAGCAGAACAAGTTAGACTACAATCCAACTAACAGGTCAGCCTAAAGACAATATAACTTCCTCTATATATACCTTAGTTTTGCAGTTCGGTCAAACACATATTTTTGGTTATCCCGAAGTTCAGTGCAGATTATAGGACAAGTTTAAGTTCATAATTTTTGGTCGAAGTTTCAGTGCAAATTGTTGACAAGCTTCAGGACTATTTAAGATACATCCTCGTGGTATCTTAGTGTAATGAACTGTTTCAATTTTCCAGAACAGGAATGCATAATGTCTCTGGCTGTTTATCAAAGGTTGTGCATGTAATCCTAAAGTGGTCACAACGTTCAAATTTAAGGTTGTACCATGGATACATGCAGCATGCAAGGGGCAGTGTTCCTGTGTTAAGGTGCGGATCAAACTGAGTATGGAAGTGCAGATCTGCCCAAGTTCATGAACATGAATATGAGATCATATTGAAGTGAGTTTGCAAAATAATCTAAAGTGAAGTTGTTGGGACAATGATCTTCAAAGAAGAAGCAGTCAGAAAGTGAAAGAAAAAAGGAAATTAAATATGAGATTTACTTTCCTAACTACAACCTATATATATCTCAAGCAACTAAAGATTCAACTGAATATTCTCCAGAGCAACGGATTTCCTCTTCCCTTCGCAAATACTCAACAAAATTCTGTGTAATAGCCTCTTTAATCTTGGGGTTCTTCTCATACTTCAGATGAGTTTTGAAGTATTCAAGGGAATTCATGTAAAGAGGAAAGGCCTTGACATAATTCCCGACATTATCTTCTTTCAATGCCTGTCTAACATACTCTATGAAACTATAAAAAATAAGACAAGAAAATAAGTAATTCATAACCTTGAAAATCCCATAGATAATTTCTTAATTGTTCCATGAACATAGAAGAAGACAAATATTGGACCGCGGTATATACCTTTGAATGCAACAAAAGAGGTGACTGCATGGATCTTCAATGCATATGAAAGGATTTCCTCTGTACTTGATCACCTTCAATAATTAAAAAAAGCTCAGCATATGGTAAATATTCTTCCAGCTTGACTGATGAGAGACAAGCACGAAGTGAAATGGGCGTGGAATCAATGCCAATTAGTTTTTCACATCATGGAAGGGAAAAAGAATAAGTCCATCAACAGAACGAAGGATAATACCATCAATCGAATGAGTTTGCGTAAGACATTTTACTTGTGACCACTTGGAGCTATATGTGCCTCGAGGGTATTCACATTCTACAAATTAAAATAGAATATTCTTTTTTTAGTATATGATGCAGTTGGTTCCGCTCTTTAATTAGGGTTTAGTTTATATTCAGATCCTAAACACAGCTATTGGAAATATGGTTTAAAAATTAATAAACTATAACTCAAGGTCTCTCTTTTCTATGCCCCGGTGTAGCCCACCTGGACGATTCATCCAACACTCAAGAGAGTCGCTACTCTTCCTCATTCTCTCGCCAAAGCCCTCTCTGTAGCACAACCAACTTGCTAGAGAAATAGAGGTGTTAATTATAGAAACTTGCTTGATAAATAAAGGTGTTAACCATTGCTTGATAAATTGTCTTTACACAATGAAAAAATTACTTTAATTTCTATAGAATTTCACATAGAGTAGTCAAATTTGGCAAGAGATGCTTCTGAGCCTGGTAGCCAAATTTGGAAAGAGATGCTTCTGATGCTAGTGTTATATTCAAATGAGCATCTGTTTCTCAAGTTTTTTCCTTTTTTCCAAATTTATTTTCTTTCTCATTATTGGCAAGGAGCTCCATGATTTTTTTATTTGATCCAATTTATGAGAGATTTCATGAATCCATTTTGTATGCTTCTTGAGTGCAAAGGAGTTTCCTTTCCTTCATTTTCTCTCTTCATATTTATCATTTGTTGATTCTTATCCCACCTATGTACTCTCTCCACTTCTCAAATGTCATATAATAAAACAAAGGATGAGAAGGGAGCACGAAGAGGAAAGATACCATCCTTACTATGCCATTATTATGGGACAATTATATTAGTGTCACTTTATGTTAGTATTATTTTCCATATATTTCACTTAATTATTGTTTTCCCCACTCCCCTAGGTTACTTTGCACCTCTGTTACCAAAAACATGATGATGGTAAACGTTCTTTGGAAAAACTACTCTAGAAACGAGATAGCACAGGAAACCTCGTCTTATATGCTTGTCCTCATTTTTAGTGGCCAAAAAATCATTTCGCCATAAACGTTCATCATTTTTAGTTCCGTTTCTCCTTCATTTTAGGATCTCCTTTCCCAAGTCATGTTAAATCCTGTTCCAACGGCAGTCCCATTTCTCCTTTGTTTCAACATATTTTTTCCCAACTCATGTTCCAACTGTAGTCGCCTCTAACTTATAGTCTAGATGAAAGCAGATTTATCATTAGTGGTTGTGACTACTAGTAAGGAAATGTTTGAGGTGGAATTATGGTCCAGACGAAAGAAGATTTATCATTCACCAGAGGTAGACAAAGCGCCGAGAAGAGCCAAGTGTCCCTAGCGGATTAGATTTAGCTCCATTGTTTCTCAGGTATAAGGCTTCATGCACAGGAATAGAGCCCTTACAATTGCTGCAGATTTGTTGTTAAAGTCGTATGGACAGTCATAATTTAAAACCCCAACTTGGGAAATACTAATAAAAACTACTCAAAAATATTTGAAAATTTCCAATTGTATTGATCCATATAAATATTAAGGCTACAGGTAAGGTGGCTTGCAGATTCAGTGTCAAACTTTATTTAAATTTTGCAATTGTATTGACACATATAAATATTAAGGCTACTGTAAGGTGGCTTGCAGAGTGAGTGTCAAACTTTAATTAGTTTTTACTTATGAATAATGTACCTATAGTTACTGGAGTTTGGAAAAATAAAATAGGGAAGAATGTTAAAAGAAAATCAACTTGCATGTAACCTATCTAAATGGAACTTTGCCTTTTTCTATTAATCAGTTTTATGTTTTTTTTGTTATTATTATTAATTAGTTTTAAGTATAATTAAAGATGATGGGTGAAATTTATAGAATCAGAATGGGTTACAGTAGGTATTAGAGTGAATGATATTGATATCAATGGTCAAAGTAGCCTTTAATTATATTTGGAGTTGTGATTACTATGGTTCTTTTTCCAATTTTCCATTTCTTCTCTAGAATTATTTCTTTTGTGCTAGGTATCTAAACTGTTTAAAATAAATTGCTTGTTTATTCATTTAGATTATGACAATGAGATTTCTATACAGGTAAGGCTTATGTATGAAGTAGGATATGAACTTAGGGAACTTGGATGCAACATGGATTTTGCAGAGGCCAAAGGCAAGCTCTCATAAGGAATAAAGAAGTTATTTGAACCAATAACTATGTACCAAGATAAAACATAAAACTCATGAGAGGTTCACAATTTTGGAGAAAAATTGTTACAATTTCACACACAGAAATATTGGATGTTTATAATTAATTTCTTAACTTTTAATGTTGTTTTTCTCTCTCCTCGTTTCTTATATGCGAAAACTCTAAAACTACGTTTCTCATGCCATTCTCGTTTTTGGTAACATAGCTTTGCACCTCTCGATGCAAATGCTAGTTATAAAATTTATCCATATCCAATTATATACACATACTTCTAACTCTTAAAATTAATATTAAATTGGTGTTTGTGTGGATAGATAAATATTATGATATTTGGCCGAAAGTAGCTGGAATGAATAACATGTGCCTTTTAGTATTGTTCACCGAATTAAATCGCAGGAACTATCAATCATTGCGCCAAATAAGTTATGGCTTCCTTTCTGTGAAAAGAAGGGACTATTAATCCTAGTACCAAAAGTAGATTAATTGGGCAACATTTTATAGCAGTAAACATTTTAGACATTCTTCGAAAATGAAAATACCTACATGCACATTTCATTATATTGGTCCTCTCCTTGAAGTATTAATGTCCCAGTGCTAGAGCCAGTTGGGCAAATTCGCCAATTGGGAAATTTAGTAATCATGAATATGATGCCAAGAAGAAAAAATTGATGTACCATACTTTTAGCATGGGGTACCTAGGTATATGAGGAATGAGAAAAATCCTTCCATTTACTGTAGGGGTTCTGCCTCGAAGATCCCCTTGGCATGCAAATGGGTGAAAGAACGGGATATAGTTGAGATCCACCAATTTGATCATCGAAGCTCCCAGGTGAAAGAACGGGATATAGTTGACATCCACCAATTTTATCATCAAAGCTCCCACTTTTCACTTTCCGTTAGTAACTTAATATTAATATGAAACTATTATTAACTATTAACTGACTTTTAATTTGACGCTTGACTAATTTTCAATCGTCTAATATTAAATTTGAAGATGCAAAATAGTACAAAATGGCACTTAGGGGAGTCATTCTTAGAAAAAAAACTCCTTAAAGGTAATTAAAAACATGAATTTTTTTTATAGAAAACGATGTCAATAAATATTTCACAGTTTTTTAGATTTTTGATAATTTTAATCTCTTAATTTGATTGATTATATCTATTTCCTTTTCAGATCCGCAATTTTTGATAACTATCAATTTATTTTATGTGGAATAAATGGGCTATAATAAATTAGATTTTAAATTAATTTCCAATGAAACATGATATATTATAAATAATTTAATTTAATAAATACTATAATTAAAATTGATCAAAAAAATATTTATTTTTTAATTTCTTAAATTTATGTTTGATATTTTGGATATCAATATTATATATTATAAAACTGATGAAAAATATTAATACTAAAAGGAGTAGTCTAACTACTCCAACTTATAGACCAAACAGAATTTTCATCTACACATTAAACAACTTAAACTCAACTTTTTGAAAAAATGTCTAATTTTAATCAAAATTAATTAGAAAAAAAGTAAAAAAAAATCATTTAGTTTTAAAATTAAACTAAATCTATAAATTTTATAATTATAATTATTCCTATTTAAAAACATTTCCATTTATTCATATTTATATATATCAAATTAATACTTTAAAAAAATCATTAATATAATTTCAAATTAAATTGGAATTAAAACATCCACATATAAGGATTTCAAACCCAAAATAATGTCTTCAAAGATGCACAATGCCTTAACTTTCATCATATAATTTTAATAGAATGTAATAAAGTATACACCATGGGAAATTGAAAATGTATTCTAATTGTGTATGAAAGTAATTTATAAAGACATATAAAAGCTACATTATAAACATTTTCATTTAACAATATTTATATATATTAAATTGAAACTTCCAGGAATGACACACTTTTGTAGAGTTAATGTAACATGTTACCACCAAATAAAAAAACAACTACACAATACTATCATGGTAATATTTTTTATTTTATTTTTAATTAATTCCTACATATGTAATAAATCATATTTTTATTACGATTTTAGGTAGTTTTATTCTGATTTTAGGAATCTGAACAAATTGTCTTTAAAGGATAATCATCCATTACCATATATGGATCAATTACTTCATAAGATTTCAGGTTCAGATATGATTTCAATGTTAGATGGATTTTCTGGATATAATCAGATCTTGGTTAGTCTAGAAGACATAGAAAAGACAACATTTACAACTCTTTGGGGTACATTTATGTATGTTATAATTCCATTTGGCTTAATAAATGTTGGAGCAACATTTCAAAGAGAAATGGATCTTGCATTTGTTGGTAAGATAAACAAATTCATTGTACTCTATCTTGATGATTTAATTGTATTTTCTAATTATGATGATAAACACTTAAAGCACTTGAGAAAAGTTTTTGAAAGATGCAGGAAATATGGGATTTCTCTTAATCCCAAAAAGTCACTCTTTGAAATGAAAGAAGGAAAGATATCGGGACATATAATTTTAAAGGAAGGAGATTTTATTGATCTAAAAAGAGTTTTAAGAACTGAGGTAATTAGTTTACCCAAAAAAAAAGGAAATTCAAGCATTTTTAGGAAAATTTAATTTCTTGAGAAGATTTATACCTAATTATGCTGAGATAGTCAAATATATTACTGATATTCTTAAAAAGGATCATGAATTCAAATGGATAGTACATGCTAGATATTATTTTTCACATATCAAGAATGCCATTTCTGAAGCCTAGATACTAGCAAGTCCATAATATTCAAAGCCTTTTAGTATCTTCTCCTTTGCATCTGAAAATACCATAGATGTTGTTTTACTACAAAGGAAAGATGATGGATATGAGAAACCAAATGTATTTTTTAGTAAAGTGATGAGGGATGCTAAACATAGATATGACATCATAGAAAAACAAGCTTATTCCCTTGTACAAACTTTAAAAGCATTCAAAATTTATGTCCTACATTCTCTTGTAATTTCTTATGTTCCCAATAATGCAGTAAAGATGGTCTTGAAACAACTTGATACAAATGGAAAGAGGGGAAGATGGATTCCAAAAATACTTGAATTTTATAAAGATATCAGACCCACCAAGCTAGTGAAAGGACAGGGTTTAGCCAAACCTTTTTCCTGAATCAAATTGTAATATTCTTGTCATCAATACTATTTTGTAGTTTTTAGCAGCAATAAAGAATCTACAAGAACCTTCTCAGTTCCAAATGAGAATAATCCACAAGAACCTTATCATATTCCAAATGAGAAGAATCCACAAGAACCTTCTTCAAGTTCATATCTTGTCTGTCTTCCTTTACACATTGATGAAAAATTCCTGATTGGTATGAAGATATAGTGAACTTTCTTTGAGATTTAAAGTATCCTACTAAATTCGCAAGGAATCAATCTAGATCTCTTATTCTTAAAGTTATGAAGTATTGTACCATAAATGCCAATTTATATTGGAAGGATCCTCTAAATATCATTTTTTATGTTTGGCTGAAAGTGAAACCGAAGGAGTCATTGAATAGTTTCATGAAGGAATTTGTGGAGGACATTATGCTTGGAAAGAAACTACATACAAAATTATGACAGTTGATTTTTACTAGCCCAAATTATTTCCACAGGTTGAGGAAAAAGTAAGAAGGTGCATCCCATGTCAGATATTTTCTAGAAAATAGAGACTAGCAACACTTCCGCTTGTCCCAGTTTTAATTGAAGCTCATTTTTTACAATGGGGACTAGATTTCATAGGTGAAATAGTTCCAAATTCCAGCAATCAACATAGATGTATCTTAATTGCTACTGACTACTTTCACCAAATGGTTAGAGGCAATTTCTGTCAAGAATACAACAAATACAATTGTGATAAATTTTATTGAAGAAAATATTTTGTCTAGATTTGAATGTCCAAGGAAGATTGTTAGAGACAATGCACAATATTTCAACAACATTAAAATTATAGAGTTTTATTTGAAATATCATATTTCATTTCATCTTTCTACACCATATTACCCACAAGGTAATGGCTTAGAAGAATCTTCAAATAAAAGTTTGGTTAAAGTCATCAAGAAAGTATTGGCGGATCACAAAAGAAGTTGGGATATTCATTTCAATTATGCAGTTTGGGAAAACAGAGTATCACCCAAGAGGTCTACTCGTAAATCCCAATTTCAACTATTATGTGGAACTGAAGCAATTTTCCCTACTCAGGTAGTGTTTCTAGTCATGAAATTTTTGCAGGAATCATATGAATAAGTTGATAAATTTTCAAGGAGAATTAATGAGATCATTGAACTGAACCAAGACAGAGATGAAGTGCAATTGAAACTTTTCCAATATCAAAACAAAATTAAAACTTTGTTTGATAGGAAGGCTAGAGAAAGATATTTTAGATAAGGTGATCTACTTCTAAGATGGGATTCCAGAAGAGAAGAAAAAGTCAAGTGTGGAAAGTCTAAGAATTTGTGGTTGGGACCATTCAGCATTGCAGAAGTCAAAGGAAACAACACATTCATTCTGTAGAACCTGTAAGGACAATACTCTTCATTTCCAATCAATGGGAAATTTCGCAAACGTTACATTTAGTACTAAGTTCTTGCAGCCACCTCCATTGTAAATTTTCGGTTTTCTTTAAATTTCAGCATCAAAGTGTGTTTTTACAACAAATATTCCATACCCCAAGGAGAAGGCACATGGATGTCCAGGTTCTCTGCATCCTACTGGGGGAAGCAGTCCCTAGATGGAGCCAATATTGTAACTTATTTTTACCATAGTTTATTTTCCATTTTCCTTTAATGTTGAAAAAATAAAAATAAAAATAAATAATAAAAATAGACAATAATATATAAAATAAAGAAATAAATAAAATGAAAAGAAATAAATAAAAAATGAAAAATACAAAGAAAATGGATAAAAGAAAAATTAATAAAATCCCTAAAATAGGCGCACTAGTTAAAATTTTGCCATAGTTATTTTATATTTATATTTAATCCTTTGTATATTAATTAAGGATTATAGTCAAATTGTAAATAAAGGCGGTGATTTGACCTTTTTTTATTTGTAATAAAACCTCATTGAGAGTTGACAGAGGAGATCATCCCTTCCCAGATCAATGACAGAGGATGAAGTTCAGGCACCCCCCCGCTCCCCTCCCGCTCACGCTATCAAAGTTTAACGTTGGGGGGGGGTAAGGGTGGGCGGGAGGTTTGAAAATAAGTTTCCAATATAATTTCCATTGATACGTGGCACTTCCATAACTATTTCGGGGCCTCCCTCTGTTAAACTGCTAAACCCCACCCACACCCCCCCCGCCCCCTTCTAAAAACCACCTCTCACTCATGTGCTCGTTCACACCTTGCCACTTTTCCCATTCCTATTTGTCTCAGCTATATAGCCATTAAACATTTAAATCCTTCCTGCCAAACATTCACATAGTTGTTTCGTCATTTATCCTTCGTGCCAACATTCAAATAATAAAATACAACACCCCAAAAACGGTTATAACTCCCTTATGAATTTTAATTCCCTCTTTTAAAATGCATGCATTCCTCTGCATATCCTCTTTCGCCATTGCAACTCCCAACATTACCAGTGTGACCCTGGATTTCACAGCTACACAACAATTTTCTCCACTAGTGATCGTCATAAATTTGGCAATTTGTCATTCTTTCATGTAAATTCCTAATTCACGATGTCTTCATCTAAAGGAAAACAAAAATTAGTTGTAGAAAGCCCAATATTTCCTACTATAATTAATTTATATGAGCTTTACCTTGTAGATACACAGTATAAGTTCTTTGAAATCGAGTGTGATTTTATCTTTATGAACTCTACAACTAGGAAAACCATAAGTTTTTAGATTCCAGTGATGAATTGAGCATATGAGACTCTTTCCTACCTCAATTCATCTTTCCCCAAACCCATACCTTCCTTGAATTTTTTACCTGGTGCCATCTTAGATATCTCCCTAGTCAGAGGGTTGTAATTTCCCAAACCAATGAAGTCTTATTTTCCATTACTCCAGAGTCCATATGCCAAGCACTCCATATTAAGCTTACAACTCCCTTTCACCCTGTTTCTACTGATTCCCTCATGGGGATTTACCAAAAACTCACATTTCCTCAACGAGCCAAAATATTTGAGCTAATAATTTCGAGTTACCAAGAACTAATCTGCCCTACTCTTCTTCAATGTTCCCATAAATTTCTAGGAAATTCATCACCATGGTCACTTGTCTGTTAGGTTATCCCACTGATCAATGGCTCGATGAAGTAATATTAGGATTTTTATTAGTGTTCTCAACAGGTGATAAACCCTCATTGATTTCAAACTACAGTCAGTTTTTGGCTGATAATATGCATGATCATTTTTTGAATTTTTCTACTGAAGGTGCTTTTAAGCATCAATCAGTCCTTGTATATTTTCTTCTATTTTATCAAGAAGAAAGATTCAAATTTCCATTACAGAAGTTAGATTCACAGGGGAATTTTTAGTCAATTATCTAATAGACTTCCTTCGTAAGGAAGAACATAGAATAATACTCCTTTAGTGATTATGTAAACCAATTTTTACATGTCTTTATGTCTTCTCAGTAGTGATGTTATACCAAGGATTTCATTTGAAATCAGAAGAATTTTTCACCTCAATAAGAAATCCAAGATTGAAGACTGGTACCTCTACCATAATTACACAGAAATCAAGATATATGGATGTGAACTTCCTCCCTATAGGTTGCCAATATTTATACCCATCAGAATATTTGCATTGGAATACATCAGAAAAATGATGAACATGGATGATTTTCATTTTGTATATACCAAAAAGAAATCCAAATTAAAATTAAAGGTACATATTAAACCTTTTATTGTCAACACTAGGGCAACAACAAAAGAGGAAGATTTGTTATTTAAAAATAATAATTTCAAGTTAAGCTTCACTTGATCCTATGATCCCTTGGGGATTATTTATAAATTAAGAGTTGAGAAGAAAACTACTCCATATGTGCATGAAATCATACCAAAAATAGAACAATATTCAAACCAAGAAGAATGTCATGAAAATACCTTACAGGAAGCTGGGGAGCATATTGTTAGTCAAACATCTTCACAGACTCCAGTTCCTCAAGAAAAAGGGTGAAATCGCGAAGTTGGGAAACACTTTTTGGCAGACGGCTAGAAATTGGGAGAAATTTTTAATTTCTCGTCCAAGAAAATAGTCAACTCTATTTCTCGACTGAGAGTTTTAAAAACTCTCGTCCGAGAGTTTTATTGGGTTTAACCGGAGTTAAAAATCTCTCAGACGAGAGTTATGCATTTTCTCGTCCGAGAGTTTTATTGACGGAAACTCTCGGGAAGACTTTCGGACGAGAGTTTTAAAAACTCTCGTATGAGAGTTTTAAAAACTCTCGTATGAGAGTTTTAAAAAATCTCGTATGAGAGTTTTAAAAACTCTCATCCTAGAGTTTTATCAACTCTCATCCGAGAGTTTTATTTCTATAATAAAACACAAAAATTATTAAGTTTTTAGAATTGGTACTTTATATAATTTAAATAGTACTTTATTAAAATTAAAAAATGATAAAAAATAATAAAATAATAATTTTATTTTAAATTATTTTATTATTATTAATGATAAAAAATAAATGAAGATTTAATTAAATAAAATTTGTTACAATATTTTGTAATATCAATGTTATATAAAAAACTAAAAATATTTTATATAAAACTAATTGATATATTAATATAAATAAAATAAAATTCTAAAACATAAATCAAAATAAAAACAACTATATATAATTTATATAATATTTTTTTGAAATTAATGAATAAATTTAAATTTAAAAAACAATTGACTAAATGCAATGAGGTGCTAAAGGAGACAATGCATAGCACCTTAATATCGTTATAAATTCTTGGAAATCTCGAGAAATTTTTGAAGTGAGATGAGCTTCTTGGAATGGGTCACTTTATCTTCCACTTCAGTTTCACACGATTAACTTGAAAGGAAGTCTACTTTCCTAGGTATGGATGTAAGGGAATGAACAATATTATTTGAACATTGAGTAAGATGCCCTTCTTGGAATGGGTCCTCCTATATTCCACTTTAGTTTCACAAGATTAAATTGAAATGAAGTTTATTTTCCTAGGTATGGATGTAAGGGGATAAAGAATATTATCCGAAAAGGAAATGAATGTTAAGTGTGACATTCCAAGCAGAAGTGTATGGGATTGGAGAATTATGTTATTGCAGAAAACTAACCCTTGACACCTTAACCCTTGACCCATAACCCTTGACCCCTTAAACCCTAATTCCTAACCCTTAAACCCTTAACCCCCTAAACCTTAAACCTCTAAACCCTTAACCCCTAACCCATTTACCCCCACTAAACCTCTAAATCCCTAACCCATTTAACCCCTAACCCCTTAACCCCTACCCCTAACACGTTAACCCCTAACCCATTTAAGCACCTAAACCCCAAAACCCCTAACTCCTAACCCCTAAAATCCTTAACTGCTAAATCCCCTAACCCCCTAAACCTCTAAACCAATCCTAACCCATTTAACCCCCTAAACCTCAAAACCCCTAACCCCTTAAACCCTAATTCCCAACCCATAACCCTTGACCCCTTAAACCCTATTTCCTAACCCCTAAACCCTAAACCCCTAACCCCTTAAACCCTAATTCCCAACCCCTAACCAATTCAACACCCTAAACCCCTAAAAACCTAACCCATTTAAGTGTTTATTCCATTTAACCCCCAAAACCCTAACACCTAACCCCTAAAATCCTTCACTGCTAAATCCCCTAACCCCCTAAACCTATAAACCTATAACCCATTTAACCCCCTAAACCCTAAACCTCTAAAACCTTAACCCATAACCCCTGAAACCCTAATTCCCAACCCCTAACCAATTCAACACCATAAACCCCTAAAAACCTAACCCATTTAACCCCATTAACCCTTAACTTCTAACCCCTAAAATCCTTAACTGCTAAATCCCCTAACCCCATTAACCTCTAAACCAACCCTAACCCACTTAACCCCCTAAACCCTAAACCTATAACCCCTTAAACCCTAATTCCCAACCCATAACCCATTCAACCCCTTAAACACCTAAACCTCTAACCCATTAACCCTTGACCCCTTAAACACTAATTCCTAACCCCTAACCCATTTAACCCCCTAAACCCTAAACCTCTAAACCCTTAACCCCTAACCCATTTACCCCCACTAAACCTCTAAACCCCTAACCCATTTAACCCCTAAACGCTAAACCTTTAAACCTTTAACCCCTACCCCTAACTCGTTAACCCCTAACCCATTTAAGCCCTTAAACCCCAAAACCCCTAACCCCTTAAACCCTAATTCCCAACCCATAACCCTTGACCCCTTAAACCCTAATTCCTAACCCTTAAGCCCTAATTCCCAACCCCTAACCAATTCAACACCATAAACCCCTAAAAACCTAACCCATTTAAGTGTGGATTCCATTTAACCCCCAAAACCCTAACCCCTAACCCCTAAAATCCTTCACTGCTAAATCCCCTAACCCCCTAAACCTCTAAACCTGTAACCCATTTAACCCCATAAACCCTAAACCTCTAAACCCTTAACCCCTAACCACTAAAACCCTAATTCCCAACCCCTAACCAATTAGACACCCTAAACCCCTAAAAACCTAACCCATTTAACCCCATTAACCACTAACTTCTAACCCCTAAAATCCTTAACTGCTAAATCCCCTAACCCCCTAAACCTCTAAACCAACCCTAACCCATTTAACCCCCTAAAACCAAAACCTATAACCCCTTAAACCCTAATTCCCAACCCATAACCCATTCAACCCCTTAAACACCTAAACCTATAACCCCTTAACCCTTGACCCCTTAAACCCTAATTCCTAACCGGGCTAACCCATTTAACCCCCTAAACCCTAAACCTCTAATCCTTTAACCCCTAACCCATTTACCCCCACTAAACCTCTAAACCCCTAACCCATTTAACCCCTAAACCCTAAAACTCTAAACCCTTAACCCATACCCCTAACCCATTTAAGCCCCTAAACCCCAAAACCCCTAACCACTTCAACACCCTAAACCCCTAAAAACCTAACCCATTTAAGAGTGGCTCCATTTAACCCCCAAAACCCTAACCCCCAACCCCTAAAATCCTTCACTGCCAAATCCCCTAACCCCCTAAACCTCTAAACCGGTAACCCATATAACCCCCTAAACCCTAAACCTCTAAACCCTTAACCCCTAACCCCTTAGACCTTAATTCCCAACCCATAACTCTTGGCACCTTAAACCCTAATTCATAACCCCTAAACCCTTAACCCCCTAAACCCTAAACCTCTAAACCCTTAACCCCTAACCCATTTACCCCCACTAAACCTCTAAACCCCTAACCGATTTAACCCCTAAACCGTAAACCTCTAAACGCTTAACCCCTACCCCTAACCCGTTAACCCCTAACCCATTTAAGCCCCTAACCCCAAAACCCCTAACCAATTCAACACCCTAAACCCCTAAAAACCTAACCCATTTAAGTATGGATTCCATTTAACCTCCAAAACCCTAACCCATAACACCTAAAATCCCTCACTGCTAAATCCCCTAACCCCCTAAACCTCTAAACCTGTAACCCATTTAAGCCCCTAAACCCAAAAACCCCTAACAAATTCAACACCCTAAACCCCTAAAAACCTAACCCATTTAAGTGTGGATTCCATTTAACCCCCAAAACCCTACCCCCTAACCCCTAAAATCCTTCACTGCTAAATCCTGTAACCCCCTAAACCTCTAAACCTACACCCCATTTAACCCCCTAAACCCTAAAATTCTAAACCCTTAACCCCTAACCCCTTAAACCATAATTCCCAACCCATAACCCTCTACCCCTTAAACCCTAATTCCTAACCCCTAAACCCTTAACCCCTTAAACCCTAAACCTCTAAACCCTTAACCCCCAAACCACTTACCCCTACTAAACCTCTAAACCCCTAACCCATTTAACCCCTAACCCCTTAAACCCTAATTCCCAACCCATAACCCTTGACCCCTTAAACCCTAATTCCTAACCCCTAATCCCTTAAACCCTAATTCCCAACCCCTAACCAATTCAGCACCCTGAACCCCTAAAAACCTAACCCATTTAAGTGTGGATTCAATTTAACCCCCAAAACCCTAACCCCTAACCCCTAAAATCCTTCACTGCTAAATCCCCTAACCCCTAACCCATTTAACCCCCTAAACCCTAAACCTCTAAACCCTTAACCCATACCCCCAACCTGCTAACCCCTAAAATCCTTAACTGCTAAATCCCCTAACCCCCTAAACCTCTAAACCAACCCTAACCCATTTAACCACCTAAACCCTAAACCTATAACCCCTTAAACCCTAATTCCCAACCCATAACCAATTCAACCCCTTAAACACCTAAACCTCTAACCCCTTAACCCTTGACCCCTTAAACCCTAATTCCTAACGCCTAACCCATTTAACCCCCTAAACCCTAAACTTCTAAACCCTTAACCCTTAACCCATTTACCCCCACTAAACCTCTAAACCCCTAACCCATTTAACCCCTAAACCCTAAACCTCTAAACCCTTCACCCCTACCACTAACCCATTAACCCCTAACCCATTTAAGACCCTAAACCCCAAAACCCCTAATCCCTTAAACCCTAATTCCCAACCCATAACCCTTGACCCCTTAAACCCTTAACACCTAACCCCTAAACCCTTAACACCTAACCCCTTAAACCCTAATTCCCAACCCCTAACCAATTCAACACCGTAAACCCCTAAAAACCTAACCCATTTAAGTGTGGATTCCATTTAACGCCCAAAACCTTAACCCTAACCCCTAAAATCCTTCACTGCTAAATCCCCTAAGCCCCCTAAACCTCTAAACCTGTAACCCAACCTCCTAAACCCTAAACCTCTAAACCCTTAACCCGTAACCCTAAAACCCTAATTCCGAACCCCTAACCAATTCAACACCCTAAACACCTAAAAACCTAACCCATTTAACCCCATTAACCCCTAAATTCTAACCCCTAAAATCCTTAACTTCTAAATCCACTAACCCCCTAAACCTCTAAACCAACCATAACCCATTTAACCCCCTAAACCCTAAACCTATAACCCCTTAAACCCTAATTCCCAACCCATAACCCATTCAACCCCTTAAACACCTAAACCTCTAACCCCTTAACCCTTGACCCCTTAAACCCTAATTCCTAACCCCTAACCCATTTAACCCCCTAAACCCTACACTCTAAACCCTTAACCCCTACCCCTAACTCGTCAACCCCTAACTTCTAACCCCTAAAATCCTTAACTGCTAAATCCCCTAACACCCTAAACCTCTAAACCAACCCTAACCCATTTAACCCCCTAAAACCTAAACCTATAACCCCTTAAATCCTAATTCCCAACCCATAACCCATTTAACCCCTTAAACACCTAAACCTCTAACCCCTTAACCCTTGACCCCTTAAACCCGAATTCCTAACTCCTAACTCATTTAACCCCCTAAACCCTAAACCTGTAAACCCTTAACCCCTAACCCATTTACCCCCACTAAACCTCTAAACCCCTAACCCATTTAACCCCTAAACCCTAAACCTCTAAACCTTTAACCCCTACCCCTAACCCGTTAACCCCTAACACATTTAAGCCCCTAAACCCCAAAACCCTTAACCAATTCAACACCCTAAACCCCTAAAAACCTAACCCATTTAAGTGTGGATTCCATTTAACCCCCAAAACCCTAACCCCCAACCCCTAAAATCCTTCACTTCTAAATCCCCTAACCCCCTAAACCTCTAAACCTGTAACCCATATAACCCCCTAAACCCTAAACCTCTAAACCCTTAACCCCTAACCCCTTAAACCCTAATTCCCAACCCATAACCCTTGACCCCTTAAACCCTAATTCCTAACCCCTAAACCCTTAACCCCCTAAACCCCAAACCTCTAAACCCTTAATCCCTAACCCATTTAGCCCCACTAAACCTCTAAACCCCTAACCCATT